>OY757938.1:37500-617500 GCA_963585895.1 Sepioteuthis lessoniana
TATATATGTGTGTGTGTGTGTGTGTGTGTGTGTGCATGTGTGTAGAATTATCTATATATTGTACATGTCAATTTATATGGTATATGCAAACATAACTATGTATAATACATACATACATATATATATATATATATGTGTGTGTATGTGTGTATGTATGTATGTATCATACGAAGTTATGCATTATACATAGTTATGTTTGCATACATATATGTACACGATGTATACCAACATAACTATATATAACACAAATATATATATATATATATAGTTATGTTTGCATACATCGTATACATATATATAGTGTATGTATATATGGGACATATATATCAGATGAATATATATATAGTTGATGTATAAATATAATGGCTACAAGTATATATGTACATATATCATATATATATATATATTCATAGAGTAAAAATTATATATAAGTACGTGCATATATATATATATATATATATATATATATATATATATATATATATGTGCACGTACTTATATATAATTTTTACTCTATGAATATACATACACAATTTTATTCTATATATATATATATATATATATATATATATATATATATATATTATGTATCTGTTTACTATATATATTGGTTTGAAAGGACCAAAAAAAAGGAAAACCAACGACGCGTTAATTAAAACGACGCCGAGAACAGCCAAATGTCTGTGGATAAAAAAAGTTGCTCATGGGCTACAAAATAAACATAATGTAACATACATAGCTGTATAATATTTTTTAAGTTTTTTATTTAAAAAGAATTTTTTGTAAGAACAATAAAGGAAAAAAGAGTAAAAAAAAGAAATAAAAGAAAAAAAACTCACAAAACCTGACCCCCTAGTCCAGCGAGATCTGAGTATGGACAGGAAGACAAAAGCTGTGTAAATGAATAATTTCGAGCAACCCATATGTTAAAAAAGTCTTAGTGAACTCTCAGATCACTAAAATAGACAGATCCGCGTATTTGATTGGTTGTTTGCAATAGTATGTTGTTAGAAGACACGAAACTCTCCAAGGAACCAAGCTAAATGTATTAAAGAGTATATATATAAATATATGTATATGCTGTGGCCTTGTTAGGGGCCAAAAATAAAGACACAAGAGAGGAATTGAGTTAAATAAATATATTAACAAAGAACAGTAATATATCATATACAAATAAGATGGTTACCAGCGAAACTCCTCGGTCTGACTGTCAAGGTTGTCTGCTGGAATATTGCTTTCTGCCTAAGAGTTGTACCTGCTGCTATTCATTGCTGGGAGAGTTCATGTATGCGTGGGTAAATTACCAACACCCCTACTTAAGTATTAAATCTGCAGGAGTCTCAATAATTTTTCTCTTTGGGTTAACGACGATAAAGTCCGTTATTTTCCTTTTCCTCTTTAAACGGCGTCATTCCGAGGCCGTTTACAGTATTGGCATTTCAAAAGTATCGTAAATGACATCCATCACTGCTTTTTCTTCAGGAGGATCGCTGTGAGCATGGTCCGACAGGCGTTTCCTGATTTGATTCAAATGTCTCTTGTGAGTTAACTGTGGACCTTTAAATATGCAGATAATATTTCCAACTCTTTTCTCAATTGTACCCATTTCCCAGAAAGATCTATTCTCTCGAAATATCAGGAAAAAAAACTTTCTCTCCGGGTTGGTAGCGTTTTTGGGGTATAGTGTTTGTTTGTTTGGGGAGTAGCTTGTTGAACACAGACCTGATTTTACGCGCAAACATTACCTCGGCTTAGGGTAATGATAATGGTGTGTTGTTGTTGTGCATAATTTTATATACTTGAAGGAACTATTGTAGAGATTTTCCTGTGGGTCTGCCCCGAACTTTCTTCAGGGCTCTTTGCAGCCTAACCAAGAAGCACTCAGCCAATCCGCTGGGCCTTGGGTGATATGGGGCGATCGTGATATGATGGATCTGAAAGGTCACACAAAATCCTTAAAGTCACAGGGCGTAAGTTGTGTCCCATTGTCGGACTCTAGACAATCTACTACCCCAAATCTGGCGAACAGTTCATGAAGGAAATTGATTGTAACTTCTGTAGTCGGATTTCTACACCTAAGGACTTCGAGCGATTTCGAAAAACTATTACTATAAGATAGTAGTATCCATCTAGCGGGCCTGCAAAGGCTATAAGCATTCGAGACCAAGGTCGGTCCATTTTAGGCCAAGGACTATATTTGATTGGGGGTGCCTTAGTTGCCAAGTCATAGCCTTTACAGCATTTTACGATGTTTTCGATATCCTTATCCATATTCGGCCGGTACACATAACTTTGCATAAGACTTTTCATCCTTGTAATCCCTGGGTAGCCAGCATGGAAATCTTTCAGGATTCTTCTTTGTAGTGTTGTGGGAATGACGGCTCGCTCACTATAAAGCAGTACTTCGTCGCATAGTGGGAAAATATCTAGGTCTGTTGGTCCTTTTAATAAATTTTGGTTTTGTTTTGCCGGAAAAACTCATCGTTGAGAGCTTCTTGTTTGATTTGATCGAAAGTTACAGGAAGTTTCCTTACTGTGTTGCACAATGTGGTTTTAAATTCTCCTTCTGTTCGAAGAGAAGCAATCGCAGTAACTTCCAAAGGTTCCTTGTGTTACCAGATTAATCTGCACAGTCCGGCGACACGACAAAGTTTTTTAGACGGTTGGAACTCCATTTTAAAGTTATAATTTAAGAGGATTGTTCCCCATCTCCACAGTCTATTTGCTATATGCACAGAGACCTTTTTTTAGAACCAAAGATGGTAAGTAATGGTTTATTGCCCGTTTGCAATATAAAGTGTCTACCGTGAATGTACCGGTGAAACTTACTGCGAAAATAATTCTTAACGACTCCTTCTCAAGTTGGGAGTAGTTTTTTTCTGCAGGAAAAAATGTTCTAGATGCGTGAGTAACTAGTTTGTGAGACCTATCTGGCATCTTATGCAGAATACATGCTCCAATTCAATACGAGCTGGCGTCGCTGGCAACTATAATGTCCAGGTCTAGGTTATAGTGGGAGAGAAATAAGTTCGACGTCAAGACTTCTTAAATTTTGACAAATGCTTCTAGGTATTCAGGTGTCCACTCACAGTCCTTCTCTTTTTCTCAGAAGTTCGTTTAAAGGAACACGTACGTTGTGAATATTTGTTATAAGGACTTGGTAGTAGTTTTCCAGTTCTAAAATACTTTAAAACGAAAAAACGTTTTCGGGAGCTGGCATGTCTTTGATTGCGGTAGCCCGTTCTGGGTCTGGTTTTCTGCCATCTTTGTCGATAATGTGCCCTAAATATTTAATCTTCTCCATAAAGAAGTCGCGTTTTGATTCTTTCAATTTGAAACCGTATTCCTAAATTCTTGAGAAGACTTTATGAACATGTTCCTTATGTTGTTCTTCATTTTGACTGTTCATTGATATATCGTCCAAATATGCAATCGCGAAGATTGCCGGCGCAACCTTGACTCCGAACGGAGGACTCCGAATTTGTACAACTCACGATGGGTTTTGATCAAAAAACTTAGAACATTCTTCCTCCACCGGTATTTGAAGATATGCATCACTGAGGTCGATTTTGAAAAAAATTTCCTCCACGTAGTTTAGCGAAAAATTTTTCCGGGTTTCGTAAAGGATAGTGTGACGGCAAATTAAAATAAAAAAGGTCCCCGGATGAGCAACCATTTAAATGCGCATGGGAACTGGTGCATTTAAATATTGTTATCACCAAACGGGGGTTTATTTTTTTGCACGTGTGAGGACGGGGCGGCCTGGCACTTGATCCCTCATAGAATAAGTCCTTGTTCAGAGTCCTTTCTCGGGCATGTAGGAACTGACATATTACGTGGGGGTTAATTTATGGCTAGACTGACCGCTGTTGGCAAGGGGTTTCCAAATTTCACACTATACACAAACACACCAAGGCCACTAGTTCTTCCTCCCCTAGACCAATGGAAGATATGGACCCCTAGGTTTAGATGTAATAATATTAATTATAGTAGTCGACAACTCCGGCCTCCCGTGTAATATGTTCAAAGGAATTCATATAGGACAATTTAAGCGAGGATAACATAAGGCGAATAGAAGCTGAAAAAGAAACATGAAATAACAACTTGGTAGTAGACGACACAAATGAACAACCTCAACACGTGGGAACATGAAAATATATCAATCTTTTTACTGCACATGTTGATACACATATTCAACGCGTCGGCTATATCGTTAACGGATAGTACATAAACATAAATGTCTTTCTTCTTTTCTTTTCTTTCTTCTTTAGTCTTTCCTCAGATTGAGAAAGAGAGAGAGGATATATAATTGGGTATAGGGAGAAACAGTCTTAAAGTTTACTTATCTTTTTCCGATCGATTCCTTTGGGGAATATTTCCTCTTTTACGGGCTAACGGACTTTATGTTATTTTTAGTTCTGGCTTGAAGGTATGGCTCCTTGTCCAAGATACTTTCCGTCTTCCCCCGGTGATTTCAGCGATAGTTTCAAGATATCATATCACTTCAACTACTGTTCCGCAAATCCCGGTTCTGCTGCCTCGCCCGGAGTTTGGCATTAGATCCATTCACCGCGAACTCTGCCCCAAAAGTGATTTTCTTATTTGCTATTTCCGCTGACAGAAGGAGCTCCAACTTCCGCCTTAGGGTTCTAGCCAATCATTTGGCTTCTATCTTCTTCCTTCCCCAGTCAGGCGATTCGTTAGGGCTACTATATGTCCCTGTACCCCCTTCTTTACCCATCTGGTCACAAAGTACAAACATCTGTTGGTTTCCATCCTGACCTGGATTTGTTACTTCGGGATTGACCTACCTTACTATTTCTCTTAACGGTCATTCTTTGACGGCTTGCAAATTCAAACATGAGGGATAGTAGAAATTCCTTATTTCTCTTCTTCCAGTGGGAGACCACGTGACAATAATGATAGTCTTTGAGCCCCATTCAGGAGTCGGCGCAGACCCAGATCTCCTTTGACTTCTTTTTCACATAGATAACACCCCGGTTCTTTTAAGTCTGTCGAGTTCTTCATTTATTTGTGGTAAAGAAGAGAAGGGCACATTTCTTATTTTCTTAAACACTGGCTGGGTGTTATCTTTTAACTCGAATTTTTCTGTCATCTTATCACACCGACCAATGTCGCCAGAAAAAAATTCCGGAAAAGTTTCTTTTAAATCCTTTATTAAATTTTTTGCATTGGTCGTCAGGTTTTCGAGTTTTTGGCAAAATTAATTGATTGGTATATCCCGCAACTTAAATTTCTCCATCCAGTCGGTGCCGAATATATTTTAGGTATTCTTTTATACAAACGTTTTCCGTTTTAAAATCCAAAGTTTTTAGATTTGATTATTCCTCTTAACCCGAAAATATAATTGAGCTGTGTTCTTTGAGAAGAAAGGCTCACCTTTCTTGTGCCAAATCTGTGCATTATTATATTGAAAATGGTCAATTTTTCTTTCATCAGTACATAGTACCTGTTCCAAAAAGCAATTTTCTTTGTCCAAGAACGTATTGGCAAAATTAAACAAAGCAATAATGTGACATGGTTTGTGGAGATGTGGACCGTTTTTGTGAAGTTCTCGGGGATAATTTGGCTTTTTTTTTACACTCAGACAAATCATCTGTCATGCCAAACTGTTTAAACTCTTTTATAATAGACTGAACCATTGATCTAGGGATAGCTAATCGGTTTGAAATCGTGCTGTAACTATTTCCCGGTTTGTCTCAAGTCAACACTCAGTTCCTTTTGTCTTCCCTACTGTGTTGTTAACGTTAGAATGGTGACCGTCTATGCACCACGTGATGTTATTTGCTGGAATCATCAGAAATATTCGACTGATAAAATAATTATGTAAATTATTAATACTTACACATATCAATCAATTTAAAACGATATTTTCCACTGTACAAATAATTTTGTTTTTTATTATTTCGCATCAGTCACCAGTCAAATTTTTTTCTATTAAACCTATTGTTCAGAATATTGAGTTTTATATTTCTTTGGGTTTTTTTTATGCTTATTAACCTATAAAAACTTGGTATCATTCGGTCATTAGATTCTGAAAAATGGATGAAAATATTCACAAGTGATGGGTGTGGAAATAATTTTGTCGTTGACTATATATATATATATATATATATATATATATATATATATTGTCATCTACATACAGACTGTTTCGTTGGATCACAACTCTTCAGTGTGGCTAGACACGTAGTACGCTCGAAGCCGGGATTGAAACCCGCCCAACTTTGGACTTAGTATCACACCCCTCGGCCAACAAGCATACCACGTTGGCTAATGAATTATAAGGTATTATTTAGCAACAGCAGTAGCAGCGCTCGTTTGTTTACATTTTTATATCTTATCGGCTACCAGAGTGCTCAATTCTTTCGAAGAGCTTTGCATTATGCGAGCGGCAGCCGAAAATTACTTCGCCAGAGTGCTCAACCCCCATAGGGGAGCGTAATATATATATATATATATATATATATATATATATATATATATATATATATAACTATCTATCAATGTTTGTTTATATTTATCTATCAAAGTATGTTTACATTATATATATATATATATATATATATATATAAATCTGTTTAACATTTTCTCTTTAACAATCTACCGGACTAACAATCTCTTCATATCTATCTCAGTGTGTTCATATCTTTCCCTGGTTCTTTATATCTGTCTTTATATCTGTCTTTTAATTTGTTTATATCTATCCATCTATTTATTTCTATCATTTTTGTGGAGGAGAGTTGTCAGTTTAGTTTTCTTTGGGTTTTGTTAGAAATAAAACTTTGACTGTCATTCCACAATTAACAACGCAAAGAATATGAACAACGCAGACAAAAGAAAATTCACGACAATGATGTGAGACAGATAAATTTTATATAACAAAACAAACTCGGAAAAGTTAATATGTTTATTAGGTATTTATGTGTGGGGGTGTGCATAATACAACTTTTATGTGAATGTAAGCGTTGTACAAACATATCTGTGAGACGTGTGTTCACCGCTAAGACAAAAAGAGTAAAAAGGTGGACAATTCCTACTCACATTTGTATATGTGTGTGTATGTATGCGTGTGAAGTAAAAAGTACATAGCGGTCACTGCTATGTATACTTCTACACACTGACTGTGTATCGGTATTTATGAAGTGATGTCAAAGTCCATAGAATAATTTGAATGCTCATATATATGCTAATTTCGATATGGTTAACGTTTTTCCGTAGCGGTAAGTTCTTCCCTGTTTTGGTTGTGTGTCTGAAATTGAGGAGTTGTCTGAAGTTGTGGGTCGATTGCAAAAGAGAACTGAAAGTGAGAGTGAGACTATCAAAAGTGTGGAATATATAGATATCCATATCATGTGACCAGCTCCAAACGCAAGATTTATTTTTGCGCGGGACAAATTCAAAACGCACGTATGTAGTTGAAAGCACTGGCACGTGACTGTTCTATCAAGTTTCCGAAACTATTTAATTTATTAATGCCTTACTATTTTTCTTTCAGAAACGAGCGAGTCTTGGACCCTGTTTTTCCAGAATGTTCTGCTTCTCGGGCTCCTAGCCAATCGTTTAAAAATAAAGGAGTGTAAATCCTATACTTTCTTTTTATCTACCTGTTTTTTTCTGCTAATGTCTGTTTGTTTGTGAGTATATATATATGTATATATATAATGTCTGCTCTGTAAGGAACATGTCAAAATCATGTAGATCAGAGGAATTATACTGAATATATATATATATATATATATATATATATGTCTGTGTATGAGGTAGAGAGATAAAGACAAACTGATATACATATATATATATATAATTCAATTATATATATATATATATATATATATATATATATATATATATATATATATGTGTGTGTGTGTGTGTGTGTGTCTGTGTGTGTGTGTGTGTGTGGATAAATAGCAACTTATTGCTACTGGAAACTTAGTGAAAACTACTGGTATACAAAATATATACATATATATATATATATATATAATTCAATTTATAATATATATATATATATATATATATATATATGTGTGTGTGTGTGTGTGTGTGTGTGTGTGTGTGTGTGTGTGTGTGTGTGTGTGTGTGTGTGTGTGTGTGTGTGTGGATAAATAACAACTTATTGCTACTGGAAACTTAGTGAAAACTACTGGTATACAAAATACAAAACCATGCCAAATGATTTAACAGATTCTCCAAAATATTTGAGATTTTTAAAAAAATGTTCTCCACTATAGATAATAGTAACCTCTTGGACCCAGAGGTCATTACATAGTCACTTCCATTTTTGCTCAAGTCTTCACCCACTGGCTTGTGTAACATGGACATGATTATTAATGCTGACTTCTTCTCATCATTCTCATTGCGAGTGTCATAGATAGAAAGATAGATAGATGTGGAGAGACTAAAATAGATATAGAGATAGATTGATGATTGGTTTGGTTTGGTTTGGTTTGGTTTTATGGCATATCAACCATTGTAGATTATTTAATGCCAATTACTGTTTATACATATACTTGTATATTCAAATATATATGATTTGTAAACACATTTTGTAGCAAACATTTTTAAACGAACCTGAACTAATTTTTTGTCACAGGTAAATGGTTTTCATCATTTCTAACATGAATAATTCTATTTACTATTAATCATTTGTTTGCATACATAAGGGAATAAGGTAATTTCATTCTTAAATGAGTGAGAACTAATTTGTTTGCATACTAGAATTGCTATTCTTTGGTCCCAGTTAAATAGTTTCAATTATTTCTATCTAACACTAATAATTCAATTCAATGTTAATCATTTGTTAACACAGAGAGAAGTGGTTACAAGAATTGCAATTTAGTTCGAATAATTCTTTTTTATAATGTGAGTAATGACAATGCAGTTGATACTTCACACAAGCCAGAACTCCAGAATTTGATCCATACCGGAGTTTTTTAGTATACCAACAACTTGAGATGACCAATGATTATACGGTTTCAAGTAATCATTTTTACTTAATAATAATCATTTTTAATACAGTTTGAAGAACCTGCTGAATTGTGGACTTTACCGTTCCAGCTTATCACAGGGTAAAACTGAGGGAAACGACAAGAGAGATTTACACCTAGACCTTGCTAGAAAACTGAAAAAAGCTATGGAACATGGAAGTGACAGTGATACCAATTATAATTGCCATGCTCGGTTCAGTCGCCAAAGGATTGATAAAGGGACTAGAGGATTCAGAAATAAGAGGACAAGTGGAGACCATCCACACTAGAGCATTATTGAGATCGGCCAGGATACAAAGAAGAGTCCTGGAGACTAGAGGAGACTTGCTGTCACTCAGACTCCAGTGGAAAACCATCAGCTAACTCAGGTAAGAAAAACTATCGAATGAGTATAATAATAATAATAATAATAATAATAATAATAATAATAATCCTTTGTAAGCAATCATCAGATGGAAATATATTTGCAGTTATATATAAAGTATTCCTATCAAATACAAATATTTTGCACACTGTTTTATGGTTTCAAGTATTCCTATCTAATACTAATAATTTTCAAACATTTATTAGACTCATAGATGGGACCTTAACAGGAACGATTACTCCAGGTCAGAGTGGATATGGGAGTAATGGCAATGAATATGTACTCCAGGGAGAGTCATAGTGCTGTTGTAACTAACGTGCTAAACAGTGACATCATAATAAACGAGTCCGAATTCCAGTTACGTTATTACGTTCACTTTTAGACTAATGCACCAATATCCGTCTACAAGGATATCTTTAGCATTAAATAACCCATGAAGGCTGATATGCCATTAAGCAATGAAACCAAATCTAAGCAAACATATCTCCAGAACGAGAGCCTCCTCATGAGAAGCAATTCAGTATCCTTTTGTTGTGGACTAACCTATCATACCTTTCTTCATTAGTTGGTAAACAGGCCCTTAACTATTTATCTATGGCTGGTTAAAGTAGTAAAACAATAATTAGAACTATCAGATATTATAACTAATTGTAACACTACGGTGATACCATTACTACAAAGACAACCAGTCGTACCTTTTGGAAACCAAGAGTGAACCGTTGAAGCACTCTACTACAACGACTAATCCGGGTATATCAATATACTGATACAATCTAGATCCCGGTACACAACCTTTCACCTCTATTTTTGCGAGGTGGGGTCTCATTTGCAAAATCCCAGATTATAGGAGGAAAAATAAATGAAGTACACAAAGAAATCGCTGGCAGTCAATTTGAACAGAATTCGGATAAAATAATTACAGTTGCAAAATGCCAGATTATAAGAGGGGAAATTACTGTGGAACCGAAAGAAATCTCTGGCAGTCGGTTAAAACTGAAACCATGTATGAGAAAAATTACTGTAGCTGGATTATTGGAGGGGAAATTATTGAACATGTTTTGGAAATATGTGGAGGGGGATGAAAATATTTAAGAAATATGTGGCAGGTATTGATAGATATGTTTAGGAAGCATAAAGGGGGTTTTATTTAAAGAAGAAAGTGAGTGTTATATAATTGTGGAATGATTTTTTTTATATTATCATTTTTCGTTGGTTATATCTTATCATTCGGTTTGGTTAGGCTTTGAACTGTTCGGCTCTTGGTGTAGATGATCACGCTCATGCGCAGAGGATATGACAATCACAAATGTCATAATAAAAATCCAAGATAGGAAATGGACTGGGATTTGAATGACGTCATGCCCAGAAGCGATGGGCTGGGAATTTTGGTGATTTTTGAAAAAAAGCAGTTAGTTGAGATTTGAACCTGGGCGAAGCCAGTCCAGCTGGGGGCTACGGGATGCGCGGCGCGTTTGTTGGGTCAGGCAGTTGAAATTTGACTCTGGGCGAGGCGAGTAAAGATTTTGACTCTGGGCCGAATAGCCAGCTGGGGGTTGACTGAAGGACGATGTAGGAACAGTCAGCATAGTAAAAAATGTTTCTCTCTCTCCTCGTGTCGAAAAACTAAAAGTTAAAAAAGTTAATAAACGTTTCGTACCTGAACTAAAGAAAGTCGTCAGTGTTTCGGGATTTCTATGCATATGAACATTTTACATATTCGTATTTTGGATATGCTACAGTGAGATAAAGCTTACCAGAGTCGTCTTAGAGACCATGGACTTGTGAGAGAACGATAGTTTCCAGGCGCCTTGCATAAAGATAACCACAAGATACCTGTTTTCTCAACCATGACTTTATTTCTACTGGATGTGTATTGCTAAAACTCTAAGGGGGGTAATTCTACATTATTTTATTGTTTATATACACATACAACATCCCAATCCCAAGTCTTTTGTTCTTCGACTATGTTTTGGTTCAGACTTATGAAGTGTATTCAGACATCGTATGTGGTGGGTGCACTTTTCTTCCAACTTTCATTTGTTCAGTTGTCGTTGGTTGGTGTTCTGGGATTTCTGGAGACGATGTGTTTGTACGTTTCGGGGATGGGAAAATCCTGTGTTCCTGTTATTGAGAGTTGGCTAACAGATGTCTGTTGTGACGGAGTTTTAGTTCATATCTCTTGATTACTTTCCCCTTTCTTGACCAGTTATTACAATCATGTAAACGGACATAGTCACCGATGTTCAGGGGTGAGAGTTTTTGTGTTTTCTATGTGTCTGCTTAGAGGCCTTGTCCTGGTATGTGGGTTCCTTTATTCTAGGTAGCATTGTCCGTAACTCACGTTTCATCAGTTTTGTTGTTGGCGATGGAGTTTTCTCCTTACCTGGTACTGCGCGTAAAACAAGTAATGCTAGGTCTTTGTCATCCCCCAATTTCAAGGATTTCAATAGGGTTCTTTTGACCGTTTGTATTGTTCTCTCTACAATTCCATTTGACAGTACAAATTCTAGACAACGAGTGTCATGTTCAATATTCCAGTTTGCTGAGAATTTTCTGAATTCTAGTGAGGTGAATACTGGACCATTGTCTGGAAAGACTAGTTTGGGGATTCCATGTCTTCCGAACATTTCTTTCATCTTTTTTATCACTATTGGTGAGGTGTTGTGGAGGAGTTTGCTGATTTCAAAATACTTGTAGTAATAACAATGATGTAGGTTCTCCCCTGTATTTTGAACAGATCCGTACCGACTTTTGTCAAAGGTTCGTCAGGAATCTCATGGTTCTTGACGGTTTTTGTATTGTTGGCATGCCTCACAATTTGATATCATATCTGTTATTTCAGCAGTCATGTTTGACTGATGGTCTGGCCTGTGACTTTGTTTTTTCAATTCCCAGGTTGCCTTGGTGTAGGATTTTGCGTATTTCCAGACGGAGTATTAAGGGCACTATGGTTTGTTGTCCCTTGAGAAGAAGCCCATCTTCGTATGGGATTATTGAGTTATGGTGATGGTATTGTCTGAGACAGGGGTCGTGTTTGAGACGATGTTCTGGTCATCCAGCAGAATTTTGATGTCGTAGTTTTTGTACATTTGTGTGTCATCCTTTGCTGTTTCACTGACTTGTTTCTGCCGAGTCTTTTCACTGATTGGGAAAGAAGACATCATGAAATAGATAAAGTAGTTCATTTCTTTGTCAGAGATTTCTGAAATGTAGTCTTGTAATGCAACTCGGGTTAGTGTGTCCGTAACCTTTATTAATTGGCCTTTTGTGTATTCCAGGTCGAAATCATATTTTTGGAGCCTTAAAAGGAAACGCTCTTTTCTAGGTGGAGCTTTGGCTATTTGTTCATTATGGACTTGAGTGGTTTGTAATCATTGCGTACGATGAAACGTTGTCCATATATGCATTCATGAAAATACTAACCGACAAACAGAATTGACAGTATTTCTAATTCCAGGAGACAGTTGTTTGTTTCAGAAGATGTCAGTGACTACTGGCATAAGCAATCGGATGCCACTCATTTTCATGCATCTGTTCTCACAGGACTCCTAATCCTTGGGCAGATACATACGATGATACTTTGATTGGGAGTTTGGGGCCAAAATACTTTAGTTTTTTGGCTCTGAGGGATCATTTTCTTAAGGTCTTGAAGTGCCTCCCTTTGAGGCTTGTCAAAGGACCAAATACTGTCCTTCTCCAGAAGACGTAGGGGTGCTATTTTGGTTGAAAGGTACAGGAGAAATTTTCCCAGGTATGTAATCATGCCTTAGAAGCGTTGTAGTTGTTCCTTTTGATTTGTTGGTTCAGACATGTCTATGATAGCTTTTATTTTTCTGGCATCTCGTGCTATTCTCTTGTTGGATATCGTGTGTCCGCGGAATGTCAATTGATGCTGGTTGAATTGACTCTTGGCTCCATTCAGTTTTAAAGGTGACCATTAGACGGCTTGCAGAACTTCAATTGTTCATTTTCAAGCAGTTCAGGTGTATCTGCACAGATGATGACGTCATCCTGTGTATTCCGACATCCCTCTATAGATTCTGTGATCGTGCCTATGCGGCCTTGACACACCCCACTGGCACTGTTAATCCCATATGAAATGCATAGAAATCTGAAACGGTCACAGGGAAAATTGAAGATGAGGAATTTGGAGCCTTCTGCATTCACCCTAATTTGCAAGAAGGCATTTGAGGCGCCCAGATTTGTGAAGTACTGTGCTCCTGCCACATCCTGGAATATGTCGGTTGCTGTTGGTAGGCGGTCATCATCATCATATCGTGCTGGTAGCACGGATATCCCTGACCCTCTCTCGCCACTCCTCCCAATCGTTCATCGCCCTAGGTAGGTCTTCAGGACAACATCCCGTATCCTCACATAGCTGCTGGATGTATGTTCGTGCTGGTCGTCCTGCTTTTGCACGGCCATGTGTGGGGGTCCATAAGAGTACATCACTTATGAGTTCGTCCCTGCTTCTCCAGCAGTGTCCTGCATGTCTGGCTCGTCTAACTTGAATAGTTCTCGTGATAGGGGGCAGGTGGCCGTACAGTTGGTGTCTTGTGGGGTGTTGCCGCCAGGACTTGTTTAAGATTGCACGTAGCATTCTTGTGTAATTGCCGTCTAGCTTCTTCTCTAGCCGTTTTGTTAGCGTCCATGTAGTGCAGCCATATAGCAGTATCGATGTGACCGCTGCCTGGAAGAAACTGCGTTTCATTTTATCGGTTAGGTCTGATTTCCAAATAATTGATAGCCTATTGGTAGCTTTCCATGCTTTCGCTAACCTCGTTTCGATGTCCTTTTCGGTTGATTCGACGCTACTTCCTAGGTAAGTGAATTTGTCTATTAGTTTAAGAGGGGTTCCTTCTAGAGTGGAGATGTCCCCCGTTTGGTTATAGCACATATATTCCGTTTTGTGTGCATTAACATAGAGGCCTATGCTTGCTGCTGCTCGTTCCAATCTATGCAGTAGTGTTTCGGCTTGGTCAGGTGTATTTGCCAGTATCGCTATGTCATCGGCGTAGTCGGCGTCGGTAATTGTTGTTGCGGGGTATCTTCTGCTTCTTTTCTTCGTCAGTTCGAAGCCATTCTCTTTGATTTTGTCAATCGATGTTCTAAGTACGTAGTCTAGACAAATGATAAAGAGGTACGGAGCCAGCGTGTCCCCTTTTAATTCTCCTGCTACAATGTCGAAGTATTCTGTGTCTCCATCTGGTGATCGTACTTTTACTTTAGTGTTTCTATAGAGAATCATTATTGCCGCTACGGTTTCTTTGGGTATGCCGTACGCTAGTAGGATTTGTTCCATCTTTCCTCTGTGAATGGAATCAAAAGCCTTGGTAAAGTCAACAAAAATTAATGTCGCTTGTAGGTTTTTTGCCCGTACACCTTCAAGGATTCTTCGGTTGGTTAATATTTGTGAGGTCGTGGATTTATTTCTTCGGAAGCCATTTTGGTTTTTTCTAAGTATGTTGTCGATTTCGGGTTCTATGCAGTTTCGTAGTTGGGCATTGTAGATTTTGGCTGCTATGGATGTAAGTGTTATGCCTCAGTAGTTTTTGGCTAATCCGAGGTTTAGGGAAGGGGAGTATGCATCCTTTCATCCATCTATCTATCGGATTTTGATTGTATACTGCGTTGCAGTGTCAGAGCAGTATGTCATCGAATTGTCTGGTCTTCCATACTTCCGGGGGAATTTCGTCCAGCCCTGCAGCTTTCCTATTTTTAATTTTTCTGGTAGGCGGTAGTGCTCCCTTGTAATTGCCTTGTTTAGATTTCGAGGTTCTAAATAAACTCGCAGGTTGCCATTGAGTTTTTCTACCGCTACTAGAGAGGAAACACTATCTGTGGATTCATTGACAGGAATAATTATGTCAAGCTGAGTCATTCGTTGCAGCTCATGTTTTAATCTCTGAGGGCAAATGGTACTTTGCGTGGTGGGTTTATGATGGGTTTTATATTTGGGTCCTTTGTAATGTGGTGATACACTGGTAATGTCCCTAGTTCCCCAAAACTATCATTAAATTTCGAGAGGAAAACAGGTTCTCCCTTTGAGATGATGAGAACTCTTTTTATTAGGTGCATGTCAGCACTGGTTTTTAGTCTGAGGATTGGAGAAGTGTCAGTGTATGCTACAATTATTGGGATATAATATGTTTTGTTTTTGTGTGGAATTTGTACAGCACATTTTGATAGTACTGGGAGAGAGGTGCCGTTGTAGGCTGTTTACCTTGTGCAGGTTGGCTTTAGTCCAGGTTTATTTTTCAGTAGCTGGTAGTCTTTCTTTGGAATCATGTTTACTTAACTACCTGAGTCAATTTTGAATCTTGTCTTTGTGTCATTTTCGTCGAATATGACAAATCTTCTGACATTGATTTCACCTCGTATATTTATCGTTTGTGTGTTATTGACTGTGTATTGGCAGTGATGCAGCCTACATAATTTTATTCTTCCTCAGATGCTGGTGAGTCAGAGTCATTCTTCATGATTTCCTAAACGTGTTTGTTTGAGGGGCACATTTTTGCAAAGTGGTGCGTTTTTGTAGGTGTTGCAGATTTGGTTGTATGCGGAGCAGTTCCATCGAAAGTGTGTTTATAAAGAGAATTTGCTTTCTGCTTTTTTTCTCTTCTGGAGATGGAAGTTTTGCACTTTGGGAGATTAAGTTTTCTCAGGCTTTTTTATCGCCGGCAGGTTACTGGGTTTTTTTGGGTTTTTTTTTTTCAATTTTTGTAAAAATTACTTCCCTGGGCTCTCTTTGTAGGAATTCTACTTGTCTTGTAGCCTCGGCGGTTTGACCTGTCTTTATTGCTAAATCCAGAGTTAAATCAGTTTCTGATAGCAGTTTTTCCTGAAGGCGGAAGTCGTTTGTTTTGATAATAATCATGTTCTTAATAAGGCTGTCTCTCGAATCGTTTAATTCACACTCCTAACACAGCGTTTTTAATTTGTTTACGAAGACGTCAAATTTTTCTGCCTCATCTTGTCGAGAAATCAGAAATTTGTACCGCGCAGAATGCAATAGATTTTTCGCAGAATGCAATAAATTTTTCGCAAAATGCAATAAATTGGTCATAACTATGTCGTAATTCATTTTATTATTCACAGACGAAATTCTAAATTGGCAGCCTTGTTTTCCTATGCAAATGAGTAGAATGCCGGTTTTAACTTCGCTAGGTTTCTTTAATTTTTCTTTGGCTATTCGGTAAAAGCTCAGTTTTTGTTTGAAAAGTTTCCAGTTTTCAGAAATATCTCCGTTGAAAAAGTCTAAGGGTTCCGGGGAATTAAATTGAGAAGCCATGTTGTCTCGTCCAATGACTAGAACGTGAGAGTGAGCGAGTAACAGTTTTACATTGGAAAAGGGATTTAAGATTCTAACACCATGTTGTATTTAAAGAAGAAAGTGAGATAAAGCATAGCAGAGTCATCTTAGACCATGGACATGTGAGAAAACGATAGTTTCCCGGCGCTAACATAACGATAACCACGAGTCGCATATTGTGTCAACCATGACTTTAATTCTACTGGGTATATAGTGCTAAAACTCCAAGGGAGTTAACTCTAAATTATTTTATTCTTGGCCATTGGCCCGGGAGACCGGGGTTCAATCCCAGGTCGTGTCATACCAAAGACTAAAAAATGGTACTTGGTGCCGCTTTGCTTAGCACTCAGCATTATAAGGTAAGGATCAATGGTAAAGTGGAGCAATCCAGGGAAGCAGTAGTGCCCTTCCCTACACCTCCGTGTGGTAGCTAATCAAAAGGGAACCTTCGAGTCACCCTCGATTAATGGTTAAGTTGTACAATGCTATTTCTGGTGAATAGGTTGTTTCACGTACATTAACTGTGTTTTGTAAATGAATATTTTTTATAAAATCATTTTTTCAATTTGGCTTTGACTTGTTTAAAGTGAATGTTATTTGATAAAAGAAGTAAAAATTAGGTTATGTAGGGAATTAGTAAATGAATAGATAATTCAAATTGAATTAAAATAATTATTAAAATACGCAGAAACTCCCCGAAGACTCTGAAAGGAAGAGGGGTGACGTATGTGCAAAGAAAAGGGACCAGTCCAACAAAAGAAAGAATCCCATTCTCTTTCGGTAGAGACCAGCGGAGTGACAACACCTTGCTAACAGGTGGGAGGACGCCATGCGTTCGTCTTTAGATTGGTTAACCCTTCCACTGGTTGTAGTCATCTCTTTCACTACCAACCCATGACTAAAACACCGGATTTAGACGAACTCCAAAAAGTGACTAACACATCGCAAAATATTTATATACTAAACACGTTGTTAAAGCTTTAAATACCGAATACGGACACATATATACCCAAGAAACGGCAAACGTATTTTAACAACATGACTGGGGGATTCAACCATTTCAATTGTATTCAGGGAGAATTTCCTCACCCACTGAATGGTTTTTGAACCCAGAAATAAAGGAATATAAAAATGTTTTCGTCTCTATCTGTTACTATCTTTTATGGCCTTCTTATCCAAGAAGTTAAACCAACAAAACAAAAGTGGGATAAAAATAGAATAACCCGGAACGGAGTCAGATAGCAAACGGCAACATAGCTTTCAGGACCACCAGGGAAGAATTTACCCCCGAAAAATATCACTGTATACTCCGGGCTTAAAAATCATGTTTTGTCCATCCTTTCTTTGTATTGCAAGTAAACTTTATAGATTTTTAGACCTTTATAAGATCCACAAAAAGTTATTTAGGCGTTTAAATGTATTACGAAAAGTATTTCATCCAGGGGAAACTTTTAGAACAGTAAAATCTTTTACTAATTTTTTTCTGTGTGAATGTATAATCTTCAAAATTTTTGTATCTCTTATTTATTGATAAAATTCAATTTTTTTTAAAAATACTTTTTCTTAATTCTGATAAGATAGAAACTTCTTTTATTTATTTATTTATTTATTTATTGGAATCCAACCAATTCCTTTGAAATTTGAAAACCCAAGGGAAGTAACTCTTGATTTGTATACTCGTGTATTTTAATTATCTATTAATATTGACTGGAATATTTCCTCTTCGTATACAGTTTCATTTAATTCTGATAGAAAATTAATAAGTTGATATCTTTCTAATTGATGAGTAAATTTTTCAAGACTTAATTTTCTATTAGTAGGAAAAAATATAGAAAATATTTTGCATCCTTTCTAAATACAGTGAAAGTTATTTTTTGCAAATATACACAAGTTATAGCCAACGGTCCTAAATTCCAATTTTCATTTCAACTCATTGTAAACTATTAATGACTCTATATAAAACAGACTCGATCAGAGGAAATCTCAGTAGCCAATGTATAAATAGCTGTAAATTCATCGAATCCTATTCACACTTTTTTAAACATAATTAAAGTTATGCAAGAGTTAAATTACACAAGTTACATATATCTTCGCTTTTCGATTGTAAAACAAACAAATTGAAAATATTTTTTAAAAGCTGTTTAATTTGGTAGAATACGTTCCATGTTATTTTTTTTTTATATATATATAAATCCAATTCTTTTTCCTTTTTTCCTTTTTTTTTCAATTCTTTAATGTCCAAGGGAAGCAACTCGTAATTTGTCTTTCTTCAAACGGACATTCAAATAACAAAATGTAAAATATCCTTTTAATATTCAGGGAATTTTGAAAAGAAGTTCAAACAAGAAGTTTCAAACAAATCTGAATCGAATAGAAGTCAATTAAACTATTTCATTTTAATTTTTTTGTCTGTTTTACTTCCGATACTTAGGATGTTAAAGTGGTTCGCCTGTTAGTTGAGCAGTATGATACTAAGTCTAACGTAAAGTTGGGCTGTTTCGATCCCAGCTTCAAACGTCCTGCGTGTCTATCCACACTGGAGAGTTGTAATACAATGAAACAGGTTATCTAGTTAAAGTGGTTCGCCTGTTAGTTGAGCAGTATGATACTAAGTCTAACATAAAGTTGGGCTGTTTCGATCCCAGCTTCAAACGTCCTGCGTGTCTATCCACACTGAAGAGTTGTAATACAATGAAACAGGTTATCTAGGAATGTTTTTGACTATTAAACTGTGTACTTACGCTAAACTGAATTGTTTGAAATGGAACTGTTTTTGACATTAGAACTGTACTTACACTAAACTGAATTGTTTGATATAGAACTTCTGTGCTTATACTAAACTGAATTAGTTGAATTAAAACTGTATGAATAAATTGAATAGCTTGAAATAGTAATGTTTTTGACAATTAAACTGTGTACTCATGCTAAACTGAATTGTTTGAAAGAGAACTGAATATTTGTATAAAAATGGATTTGGCGTTAAATAATCTACATTTACAGTTTATATGCCATAAAACCCAATCAACCAACCAACCAACCATCAGAATGTTAAAAGGTCTAAAAATTCTAAAATAATTAATATTAACAATTAAAGATCTTCAAAATCCTAAAATTCTTTTACTAGGTAATTATCAAATCCTAGAATTATCTAATTAAAACTTTTAGACATTCTATTAGTATTCCACTCAATTATAGACATACAATTTTTATGAAGCCTTTTAAAAATTTAAAATGCTATCATAAAGGCCCATTAAAAACCTTAAATTTTGTTAATTTTTTAATTGATATGTCCATTTACAGTTCTTTAATGACAACCTATCACTGAAGTTAAGATGCAAGGTGTTTTAAAAAAATGTTATATCATTTGAGATGTACAGGTAGTTTTAAAAAATTGATATCATTTTCTAATCTAATAACTTGACCAATTCTCATTCAGATAATCACAAATTTTAACAGCATGTATAGATACAAATCAAAATTCTTTTCCAGTGAATGACAATTCTTTCGTGGCAAAGAAAAAAGAAAATTCACCATAGAACACATCTTTAAAGAACAACCATTTTTAGACATCCACATTAAAAATCCAAATGGTCAAATTATCACAGATATTTACCACAAACCACAAACACCAAACAAAACCTCCATTTCAAAAGCCATCACCCCAAAAACTACATCAAACCCATTTCTTACACTCTAACATGTATAATATGTGCTATAGTCACTAACAAAAACCTCTGACAAACTAGTTAAGAAGAATTACATGTAACCCTCCATCTGAAGGTATATCCCACAACATTATTTAAGAGAGTCGAAATTAGTAGAAAAAATGCCATTAAAACAACTACAAAACTAAAAAAAAATAGTAATGAACAACCCCTAGCTTATATCTCATCATATAACAAAAACAATCCAGAACTATTCCAAGAAATAACAAAAAATCTAGAACAACTTATTAAGTCTACTCAGATTAAGAAGAAAAATTAAAATTTGAGTGTCCTGTCCACAAATACAACACAGATTTATGAAAACAACACGAAAAAATGATTTTTTGGAGACAGTATATCCACCATGGAGACAATTGTAGAGGATGAGAAGTGATCAACACAAACCTGACCATTAAACAAATGTATGTGAATTTCCCCACAAAGGTTCAAACAATAAAGATGAACATCCAGTCTACGCAAGATCTTATGAAAGTAACAAGAAAAAGAAATTCTCCTAATAAAACATAAAAAAACATTCCTTACCACAAAGTATGGATGATATTAGAAGCAAAATGAAAGACCACTATTATTCCTAAGCAGTTCAATGGGAGAAAACTCCACAAATACAAGCAAATTGTTTAAACATTAAACTGGAATCAGGCAACTGGGAAATCTTCATTAAGTAATCTGATTTTCAGATTACATCAGTTTGTTGCCTTTCATGACAGTTTGGTTAATGACATATAAACCCCTTATGGGTTATTTAATCCTGAAATTCAATTCATTTGTAAATTTGATTATAATCCTAACTATATTTGTTTGCACAATTATATGATATCAAAATATTAATAGGATACAATTATTGTTAAAATTAACTATTCCTATTTAATTTTAATAATCATTTTGTTTGCATAAAGATCTATATGGTTGGGAAAGTTCCCAAAGATTTAATGGCCAAAATGCTTGAATGTGGCCTTGAAGTAAGTGAGTTCAAACTCCAGTCATGCTATTATGTTGACTTTTGCAAGAATACCCTTAGTGGCCCAATCAACTGGGGCTGTAGAATACACTGACTGCATCTCTACGAAAGGGTAAGACCCTCCTCCCCCAATGAGTGTCTTTGATATGACACTAAACTATCTGATGGTGAAGCTCCAGTAATGCTGGAGCTTTATGGAATGTGGAGTACTCCTTCACTGCCATTACTCCCAGCTTTACTCTGGCTTGGAGTGGTAGCACTTGAAAGGGTTCCATCTATGGGTCAAATAGAACTGTTTGCCATTTAAACTGAGTGCAAACAAATGACTTATGCTAAACTGAATTGCTTGAAATAGAACTGTTTAATCATTTAACTGCGTGTAAATAAATGACCGATGTTTGATTGAATTGTTTGTGTTAAATAGCAATACTTAAAACCATTTAACAGTGTGCAAACAAATGATTAATAGTAAATATAATTATTTATATCAGACTGAAATTAGTGATACTATTTAACTATATGCAAAAAAGAAAAAAGCTCAAGCTTGTTTATCTACAAAATGTGTTTAGAAATCATATTTAATATATATGTATAAAAAGGATTTGGCATTAAATAATCTACAATGATTTATATGCCATAAAACCAAACCAAACTGAAATACCCTTGAGAAAGGCATGAACACCTTATCCCCCGGTTATGGGTTAAATAGTATCACTGTGGTTCTTCTACAAGGATGGTTTTGGCATTTATTAATCCACTAAGGTTGATATGCCATTAAAACAAAGAAACCAAACCAAAGATTAATAGTCACAAATACATAAGCTCACAAGTAAGAAATTCCCTTCCATTAAATGTTTCTCCAGACTACACTCAGGAACTGCCTATTTCAGAGAACCGCATCCCAGAGACTAACTGAACTACAGTTTGCACATACATACAGGAATAATGTCACAACAGGTTCTTTTTCCTCACACATACAACTCTTCCTATATGACCCTGTTTCCTCTGGATTCCTTATTACAATAAATATGATTCTTGATATATTTGTGTTATTTCTATTCTTGTTTCCATTCAAAATATATTGCTGCACGAACGAGGCTTAAGCAATAAAGTAGTGACCCGATGTAGCTCACAGCAATTCTTCATCTGGATCATCTGAAGACAGAACAACCTCGCAAGATGATTCCCTAAATATGAACAACAAAAATAATGTTGTACCACCTGATGACTCCCTTGGTAATAATTTGTCTGAGAAAGAATTTCATGTTGTTCCCCTTAGAAGGAGTTCCCAACAGCAAAAAAGACCTACCCCTAACTGTACTTTTATGATCAGGTGATCAGTGGGGAGTGTTGCAATAAGATGAGCAGTGGGAGAAAGTAAGATTAACAAGTTTTGTATATGAAGGCTTATCGATGAACTTTTTGCTACAAATAGTCAGTCATAGCAAATGATGATTCAATAAGCCCAGTGACCCTAGACAAACCAAATTTCATCAAAAGGATAGGAAATAATGTTAAACATAATATTTCAACATCAGATGGAAAAAAATAAACTTTCTAGGATATGGGAATTATTGCTTTGAATCCCTAGAAAGGTATGGAAAGTGAATGAGATAACAAAATCTAAAAGAAGCCCCCATTAAGAGATATATCAATCAAGCCTTCCAAAATCAAAGATCTAAGTCTTTCTGGTAAATCAAACAATTTAAGAAAAATTAACCTCATCTCGCAAATGGGATACTTTTTCATAGAGGTATCACTTCAACATTTGCTCAAGCAAATGGTTTCTGAAGACAAGATGCAATGACAGAGATTTGAAGGGGATGGAAGAATTGTACAAAGATATATTTTAGAATTATATTGGGAAAATTGATAAAGCATTATTGAATTGAGATATGTTATAGAGAGTTGTCTCAATCATAGATCAATATAAAATTTCTCTTTCTAAGTTGAATAGAACATTAAAACTTTTGACTCAATACCTATATTACACATCTTATCTCTGTTGAGGGAATCTGTGATTGGTCACCTCATTTGCTTCTGGTCATGTAAGCTGTCAAGAGTGTAAGATAGTATATTGAAAGAATGAGTGAGCTTTTAGGAGAAAGACAATTAGAAATGATCAATTCTAGGTTGGCCTCTGGTTGGATCTGATAATAGAATAAGTGTTGATAAGATCAATGAAAAATATTGATGAATCAAACAGATGGAGAAGTATGAGTGACAATGTTGTTAGACCATGTATTCATTCAATACACCAGCTAGCTGGCATCTACAGCTCCATGACTTCTTTAACTGACCAGATTCATCTAACCCAAGAGCAGCATGCAGAACTCAGAAAATCCCTGATTGATCAAGAAAAAATATAACATGATAGAGTCAGCTGAGATAAAAATCCATCCTGGATTAAGAAATGATTTTGCCAAGGTAAAAATCTCCAAGAGAGTCATCAAGGTAAAAATCCATTCCTGAAAGAAAAAAGTTGATGATTCCACCCAAGTTAAAAGCCCATTTAAAAGTAATAATCAGAATTTTTCTGATATAATATTACAATACTAATAATTGTCATACAGGAAGTAATATTATTTATTATATTTTTGAAGTATGTTAGAGAAAAAGATTTCCTTGAATTATAACTGGTATAAAGTATTTATCTTCTGAGTATCTTCTGAATATCTTCTGAGTATCAATTATATAGTTAGGTGTTACACCTAACTATATAATTTCTTTGAAAAGTGATCAAAAGATGATTAGATCTCAACATTCACACAAATAAATGATTTTAAAAATTATGGAATTCAAATGCTTAATCAGTCACAAGGGATAAATAATTCATGACTAAGGGGTCATTGAAACCCTAAAGTTACCAAAAAATTTGTTTTTGTTCTTCCAAAAGTTTATTATTACTGTTATATTCTCATGTGTCGTATCATAATGACACAATAATAAACAGACGCAATGATAAAGATAGATGCATGATAATGACGCAGGAAGACTTCTTTATAAAAATATTTACCTCTCACTTTATTTGTAAGGTTCAAAAAGGTTGTGTGGGGTTTTACTGTGAGAGGGCGCTGGAGACCGAACAAAACTGAAATATTTTGACCCCGAAGTTATGGCCGTCAGTGTTGTGTCTTTCTCGTTCTCCATGGCTGCTCAACCGGAGCCCTGGAGTTCACTCTGCTGAGTGCTGGCTTTCCTTACTACACCTCATCTATCTCCGACTCCAACTCTACTCAACTGTCCGTCGGACTCAACTGTCTTCTGTTCAATTCGTCGGCCTTATATTACCTTCAAACTCCCATGTGGTGATATGGACACGCCTCCACACCTCCGCAATTTCTTCTGATATCTGGCGATTGGGATGTGTCACTTCCACTTTCTTTGGAATGGTCTGTGTGATTGTCATTGAGCGGAAATAACTGTCATGCAGTTCAGAGGTCACTCTCTTCCGGTGCGTCAGTCTATGAGAGTATAATGGGATTTTTTTTACCTCGTCCCATTTCATCAGCCAATTTCCGCCCACGTGATTTCCTCTCATAACTGCCATTAGAATGTGTCACTTCCTTCCGGTGCATCACCTTGAATGGCATTTTTGGCCAGGTCAAAAGGTCAAAACATAACATTACAATGCAAAAATATATGAAGTCACATTCTATGGACATTTTACATTTTTCATTTCTGATATTGGTAATGTCATCAACTAATTTAACTGTAAAAGTTTCATTTGGAGATTTCAATATCAAATCATTTGCAATTTATTTCAATAACATTTCCTTATTTTCTTTATTTAAGATTCTTTTTATTTGAATTGTTACTCTTGATGGCACCATGACAGTTTTCCAATCTTTTTTTTAGATTTTTTCGTGCAATCAACTATGCAGGTGGTTATGATATAAATGTATTAAACTTGAATGTCTATCATCTGACAGGGAAAATATACTAGTAATCGTTATACAGTCCCAAAGGAAAGAAAAATATGCAGCCGTCAGACTCTTGCTAGGTATCAAGTCATATTCAATGTTTTCCAAAAATAAACTATGGATCTTATTTCGGGTATTACAATACTTTAATACCTAATAATTAAAATACATATTTACATGGCAAATGTTATAAAGAGAAAAAAGAAAGAAAGAGAAAAAATAACACCAACTAAAAATATATTCAAACATTTTTCTCTAGTGAACTATGAAACTTATAATTAATGCCTAACAATATCAAAATATTTCTATAATCTTTCATTCCCTTATAATTATTATATATGTTTGTTTGTTTCCTTGGGTTTTATGGCATATCTATCCAAGTAGGTTATTTAATGCCAAATCCTGTTTATAAATATACATTAAATATATATGAATTTGTAAACACGTTTTGTAGAGAACATTTTTTAAATGAGCCTGAGCTCTTTTTTGCACATAGTTAAATGGTTTCAAGTATTTCTAACACAAATAATTCTATTTACTATTAATCATTTATTTGAAGACAGTTTAATGGTTTCAAGTTTTGTGATCTAACACTAATATTTCTATTCAGTATTAATCATTTGTTTGCATGCAGAAGTGGTTTCAAGTATTGCTATTTAACACTAATTATTTATTTGTTTACACATACTTAAATGCAGCCCAGTCAGCTGGAGCAGTAGAATACAGCAACTGCATCTTTACAGAGTGGGTAAGACACCCACCCGATGATTGATATGACATTAAACCATCTGATGGTGAGGTTTCAGTAATGCTGGAACTTTGGGGAATGTGGAGAAGCCCTTCATTGCCATAGCTCCCAGGTTTACTCTGTCTCAGAGTGGTAGCACCTGATAGGGTCCTATCAATGAGTTAATGTTTAACATTTAAACTGAGTGTAAACAAATGACATATGCTAAATTAAATTGCTTGAAATAGAACTGTTTGATCATTTAACTGTGTGTAAACAAATGACTGATGTTTAATTCAGTTTTTACAGACAAATCATATATATGTAATATATATGTATAAACCAGATTTGGCATTAAATAACCCACAATGGTTGATATGCCATAAAAGCAAACCAAACAGTTAAATGGTCCAAATGTTCAATTTCTCACAATTCAATTTAACATGTCATATGTTTGCACAGTTCAATTTGACCCATAGATAGGACTCTATTAGATGCTACCATTCCAGGTCAGGGTGAACCAGGGAGCAATGGCAATGAAAGGGTACTTCACATTTCCCAAAGCTCCAGAACTTCAGCCTCACCATCAAATTGTTTAGCGTCATGTATAGGACATTCATTGAGGTGGGGGGTCCTAGCTCTCTGCCTAGATGCAGATGGTGTATTCTACAGTCCTAGTTATATATATAAATATGTCATTTTTAATTTACATTTTCCCAGCGCCACAGGTCATGAAAGTCAAGCAAGGAAAACAAAAAAATAACATAACGCTATTCTTTAATGAAGTCTAATGTCGAACAGAACCCCTACCTCAAAAAAACCCTGGCGTAAAGTCATAATTTACAAAGACTTTTTACTTAGATGTAGCACAAGGTCGTATGAATGAGGCACCCAGTGAGACTGAAATTCACACATGAAGATTTGCTCGTCTAGCCTGCTAATCATTACATTGTTGTGGAGCCGATAAGCCAAAAGAACCATGAAGGAAACAAATGCAAGTTAACAATATCACAAATGACAATTTATTTGTCAAGGTTACAAAACAGATAAAGTTCAATTGGTATGTGTGTAAGTAGTTGTTGGTGTAGTGAGCTAGATGGTTCATATCAATAGCTGAAATGGTTGTCGTTGGTAGAGAGACAGTTAGATGATCAATGTGAGTAGCTGGTATTGGCTGTCGTTGGTAGAGAGACAGCTAGATAATCAATGTAAGTAGCTGGTATTGGTCATCGTTTGTAGAGAGACAGCTAGATGATCAATATGAATACCTGGTATTGGTTGTCGTCATAATAGGTGCGTCATCGTTGTTGGAGTGCTAAGACTATCGTGCCTTAGCTCTGTTAAGTCACTCAAATGGGCAGGGAACCGACAGCTAAGGTTGCTGTATCTTATCACTGTGCAGCCATGTAAATGAGCAATGAACTGACAGCTAAAGTTGCCGTACCTTAGCGCTGTGCTGCTAAATGGACAAAGAAAATGATGACTAAGGTTTGCTGTGCCTTAGCTCTGATAATCTAAGTGAACAAATCAGGAGGCGATGGCTAAGGCTTAACCGTGCCTTAGCTCCGCACTATTAAGCAAACAGACCAGCATAAAGGGCGCCTCAGGCGCCAGGCAATATACCTAACCCCTCTGAAGAGCGTTAAAGCCAGGAGGGATGGCAACATGATGGCCAGAGGTAAATCCAGTGAAGCGACAAACCCGACCAGATCCCTACAGTACGGCCGAAATGTGACTCAAACACTGGAGAATCATGCCACGAGAAATGTGTGTGCCATATATTTGTCACAGCCTCCCACCAGACAGGACTTGAAACCAGGTCAATGACCCGAAGATCGATTATAGTGGGGGTTTAGGTGAGAGAAGGTCGGGCATGAGTCGAAGCTCGAGCCCTGCTGGACTATGATGCAGCTCACCCACCAAATGGTGGCCCAACCAAAGCTGGGTGCCTTACGGCCTCAAGTCTGACTTTGTTGGATGGTGCCTGAACCAGCAGGCTTACACCAGAAAAATGTGCGAGCCAATATTTGCCACTGCCTCCCACCAGACAGGACTCGACACCAGGTCGATTATTGAGGGGGTTTAGGGGGAGGAAAGGTTGGGCATGAGTCGAAGCTTGAGCCCTGCTGGACAATAATGCAGCTCGCCCACCCGAAGGTAGCCCAACTGTATCTGGAGGCCTGATGGCCTCAAGCCTACCTTTGTTGGACGGTGCCTAAACCAGCGGGTTTGCACAAGGAAAATGTGTGCGCCGATCTTTGTTACTGCTTCCCACCAGACAGGACTTGACACAATGTCAATGACCCGAAGGTCGATTATAATGGGAGTTTAGGGGAGGGAACGAGCTGAAGTTCGAGCTCTGCTGGACTATGATGCAGCTTGCCTACCCGAAACCTATATTTGTCACTGCCTCCCACCAGATAGGACTTAAAACAAGGTCAATGACCTGAAGGCCGATTATAGTGGAGATTTAGGAGAGGGGAAGCTAGGGCTCGAGCCGAAGCTCGAACCCTGCTGGTCTATGCTGGTCAGTCCAATGTGGGCCTGATGAGTCTAGCTGGTCTTGGACCCAAATTTGTGTCCAGGCACGTATGCCTGATTATAGCTTGAACTGGACAGCAAGGTCCAGTGCTATACAACGGGGCCAAAGATGTCAATGATGAAGCTCACCCACCCGAAAGTGAACCAGCCGAAGCCGGGAGACTTATGGCCTCAAGTCTGCCTGGTTGGACAGTGCTCGAACCAGCGTGCTTGCACAAGGAAAATGTGCATGCCGATATTTGCCACACCCTCCCACCAGACAGGACTTGACACAAGGTCAATGACCCGAAGGTCGATTATAGTGGGGGTTTAGGTGAGGGGAAGTTCGGACCCGAACCGAAGCTCGAGCTCAGCCCACCCGAAGGTTGCCTAGCCGAAGCGGGGGCCTTACGGCCTCAAGTTTGCTTTTGTTGGACGGTACCCGAACCAGCGTGCTGGCACAAGGGAAATGTGCGCGCCGTCAGACTTCTGAAGGAGCCCTGTCTATACTGGGTGATAAGTGTGTCACACTAACAGGGCCGCGTAGACAGAAAGTTCGTCTATAAGAAATAGAAGTGGAAATAGAGTCCTTCTTTAGCCTGGGATAGGCTTCGAATGATAATCCACTTTATTTTAAGAGTTACTTTTGAAAGACAGGCTCTATTATTGTGGTGCAATGTAATTTATTACCTTTTTTAACCGTTACGGCAGGTTAGGGCTATGAAAAGTTTCATAATTTCCGGTCGTAGCCGGGTGTAGTTTTCTAAGGGTTTGAGTGATCCGATTGTTTATGTTTAAAGTGGGTCACGACAACATGACCCTAGACTCCCCCTAGTATCAAGTCCTACAAAAATCTTTTTGCTTTGGACGTATATTCTCCCATTTCTCTATCAATGATATCACACGCACCTATGGTAAATTACTTAACTTCATAGTTCCTTATTTATTCCTGCTTATTTATTATATATATTATTAAGAAACTGATTAAAAATTTAAAAATATACATCTTTTAGTTACATATAATTATGTAACTAAAAGATGTAGGAGAAAGAGCTGAGGCTTGATGTTTAAGCACGTCTGCTTGACAGATGACAAATGTCTAGCAAAGGATTTGGCGAAAAAAGGCAAATCCACAGCTGGGTATTCCCCATCCACAAACATAGCCCTTTGTAGCCAATTCATGTTGCAGCTGTGTATCCCTTACAACGGAGTCTTGCATGAGTAGAATTTATATGATCCTGATCGTTTCCCCATCAACGGCCAGCTCGATAAAGAATGTTATTTCTGCACTTATAAACAATTTGTAAAATGTACTGATTAACACTGGATTTGAACACCTACCCAAAGGACGAAAAACAATCCCACAACTTACCGTAGCTGTCGATGACCACGTGGTTCGAAAAATTCTAGAAAATAGGATCCTGATTCACTTGTTCCCAAAACAAAAGGTGATGGACGCCAGTAAACTAATCAGTTTTGGGAGCCTATTGGTCTGGGAAATCACATGCCTTGTGCCTCCTACAACGTCTACGCCTTTCGTCCCGAGCAAAATAAATCGTTGTTTGGAACCGGCCACGTGACATGGCTATACTCTTCACTTTCGATAACTCATTCTCTCATTCTTCGCTTTCCCAGCTACCGATACGTAACTCAAGACAGTAATATGAGTGCGTATATAGTCTGCGAGTTCTTTCTTCTTACGTTCTGCTCCTCAGCTGGACATGTTCCAGTCCTACGCGCGCGTATAGCCTCAGACTCTTTGTCAAATCTCGAAAGAGACAAACGACCAACGTGAGAGAACACACGGCCTTTTAAAAGACATTGCTATTTTTCTGTGTATTAGTACTTGGCGTGAAATACTGAGTCAACATATATCTATAGTCATACAGGACACTTTAATATTTAGTCTTCTCGCATATACCAGGATAATAACACATAAACGTAAGTAAGAATTCTGACTTTCTTACACTTCGTTCCTAAACAAAATATTAATTCACCGTAATCTTCGTGTTAGTCACACACATACACACACATACAAATATTTTACAATCTATATTTGAACATTCATACTGTCTCTGTAAGTAAAGTAAAGTTGGTTACCTTAGTCGAGGGCGACTCGAAGGCTTCCTTTTCAATAGCTACTACACCGAGGAGTATAGGAGGGCGCTTCTCTTTTCCTTGGATTTCTCCAATTTACTCTTGATACGTACCTCATAATGCTGAGTGTTAAGCAAAGTGGTTTCAAGTACCATTTTTAAAGTATTTGGTATGACCCGACCTGGGGCTGAACTCTGGTATTGCGGACCATTGGTGAACACTCTACCCACTAGATCAATGAGCCGGTTTAATGTCTCCTTTTTATGTACTTATTGATATATAAATTTATTTTTTTGTATTGCCTTATTGTGAATATTCTTTTGCCTACATCGTTTATTTTGTTTACAATTGCAAATAGATCATTCCTGAAGAGTCGGAATCCTGCGACCGTTTGTGAAATATTACGAGAGCTTGTAAAATCTTTTGTGAAGAGGTAAAATCTCATGGTATTTGCTCAAATCCTGTGTGAAGACAAAAAATCTCACGGCACTCTGTGAAATCTCACATGAAGTATAAGTTCACATAAATTGGGAAAATCTCACGGTAGTTGGTGACATCTCGGGTAAATGGTGAAATCTAGCGTTACTTAATAAAATCTCATGGAGTTGGTGAAATCCCTCGTTACTCGGTGAAATCTTGCGTAAGTTAGTAAAATCTCGAATGAAAGGATAAAATCTCAAATAACCTGATGAAATCTCGTATGTGGTGGCTGATGAAATTTTTTCTTAACTGTTGAAATCCCCCGGTAATTGGCGAAATCTTTTGTGGAGAGATAAAATCTCGCCTTCAATGGAGAAATCTCGCATAAATTGGTGAAATCTGTTATTAGTTGAAATCTCGCGTGAAGAGTTGAACTCTCACGTAGTTGATGACATTTCTCGTTAATCTTGTGTTAAGTGGTAAAATCTAGCATTAGCTGGTGAAATCTAACGTAAATTGTTGAAGTCTATTAACGAATAGCTTAAATCTCGATGAAGTTGGTGAAATTTTCCATTTATTTGGTATAACCTCACGTTGTGGTGAAATCTCGAGATAGTTGGTGACTGAGTGAAATCTCACATACAGGAGTAAAATTAGACGTTATTTGGTAAAATCTTGCGTGAGTTGGTGAAATCTCAGGGAAGTGATGTAATTTCCTGATGAGGTAAAAACTTGCGGTGAATTAAATAAAAAAAAGGGGAAGCAACAATAAAAGTGATTTAAAGTTATTCCTCCTTACAAAGAAAAACAAGGTCCAGAGCGTAATTTAGCGTTCTTCCTCCTCGACTTCGAAACCTTCGGTTGGACTTTTACTCATCTAAATACTCTAAACGTATTAGAACAGCAAACGCACGTGAATTACACCGTGAGAATAACAAAGCACACAGCCGCTACCCTATAGACTTGAGTAGCCAAACAAGAAAATATATGGTGCACGACTACTCACGTGAAAACCTGTGCTGCAGGAGAAAAATGTGTTCTCAGTTCGGCGACTTCTACTTGCCCAGGTTACCGCAACCCCCTCTTATCTGTCTCTGTGTCTTCTCCTCTTCACATCTAGAACCAAAAAGAAAGAAAACAGCGCCCTGAGAAGGCTCGTTAATCATGCGTCACGAGACTCGCGCACCATCACGTTTTTCCAGCGAGATTCACTCCGATCGTAAACAGACATCTCATAGTATTTGCTAAAATCTCATGTGAAGAGATGAAATCTTGCGGTGAAATCTCTCGTTATTCAACGAAAGTTTGTGTTCGGTGATAAAATCTCGATTTCTATGGTGAAATTTTGCGTCAAGTGGTGACATCTCAGATAAATTCGCGAAATATCGTATCATTGAAATGTAGTGGGTGCATGTTATTGATTAGTGAATATGTTACTCTCCAATTTGTTGCGAGTCGACCCTGCAAATGATTTAAGTTAGGCGTGTGAGTAATGGCAGCCAAAAGACAATGAAGGAAACAAAGGCAAGGTAACAAATATAACAAAGATGACAATTTATTTGTCATCTTTGTTATATTTGTACATATATTGTCATATTTACATATATTGTAAAGTTCGTCAAATTTACATATATTGTAAAGTTCATATTTGTCATATTTACATAAATTTTAAAGTTCGTAAGAGGTGTGCCTTCAGCTAGATGGTTGGTGTCGGTAGCTGGTATGGTCATGGTTAAAGAGAAGCAGCTAGATGATCGTTGCGGGTAGCTGTCGTTGGTCGAGAGGTAGAGGTACAGCTGGACGTTCGATGCGGGTAGCTGACGTTAGTCGAGGTTGGTAAATCGATGTCTCGATTTTGGAAGTATATTGGATTAACCGGGTGGGGGTCGATCGGGTTGCTAGCTCGTACAGCGAGTCGTACGTGGGCTAGATGCTGCCTTCCTGGAGCGTCGTGGTCGAAGTTGGTGTTGTCAGCTTGGTCGCGTAGATCGAGCGAGCGTGGTGACCACGACTTAACCGTGTCTTATTACTACAGACTAAGTGAACAGACAGGGAAACAGTGGCTAAGGTTTGCCAAGCCTTAGCACATACGAAGTCGAGCTAGCGAATGCGCAAGGCTAGGGCGTTGTTGCGTCCCAAACTGTGCGGACGTATCGAAGACGGTAGCTATGGCTTGTCCGTGCCAAAGCTGAGCGAACGTTTTGGAGACGGTAGCTATGGCTTTGCCGTGCCAAAGGCATGCGGACGTATCGGAGATGGTAGCAATGGCTTTCCCGTGCCAAAGCCACGCAGACGTATCGGGGACGGTAGCTATGGCTTTCCCGTGCCAAAGCCGTGCGGACGTATCGGAGACGGTAGCTATGCCTTTCGTGCCAAAGCTCTGCAGTACTGAGCGAACAGGCGGTATCGTAGCGCTGCGCAGATAGGGAAGCGGTAGCTAAAGGCTAACTCGTGATTTTAGCGCTGCGCAGCCAAACGGATGAACGGACAACGGAACTGACTGAATGGTTAAGACCGGGTGGTCTTAGAGTCCTCTTCGTGTTTGCCTCCGGGCCGTCTACTTTGACAAGTCTGTAAGGGCTGTCAGAGATTCTCCAACCCACAGAAGGAGACCTCTAGGGGACCTTAAAAGGATCTTTTTGCATATCTAAGGTGTGGAAAGGCAAATGCGAACACGAGTGGGATTCAACCTCGGAAGCAAGGCGAATACGACCACGAGGAGCAGGACTCAGCCTGAGAAATAAGGCAAATGCGACCACGAGATGTAGGATTCAGTCTTGTGGATACCTCGCTCTGAGTGTGGGCTCCTGAGAGCATCGTAAAACGAACTCATTTTTTTCTTTTTGCTACTGAAGCCTTGTTTATATTAAGGGAATGCTACGTCACTCTGCTGGGATACGTGAATATAAAGTTCTTCTATAAAAAGATGGGCGTAGAAATAAAGTCCTTCTTTAGCCTGATATAGGCTACTGAAGAAAATTCATTCCATTTCTATAGAGTTATTTTTGGCAGATATGTTCTGTAAATGTTGTTAGAAGTAATTTATTCCCTTTTCTTTAGCTGTAACAGCAGGTCAAGGTCGTAAAAGGGTTTCGTCATTTCCGGTCGTAGTCAGATGTTGTTTTTGTAGGGGTGAGTAATCCAATCTGTTTATATTTGTGAACGGGTCGCGACAGAGTGAGTTCCCATCCGTATTTTACGGGTATTTTATTCACGTTTAGTTCCACCACAAATACAACACAAATTTTAAAAGTATGTAAAACAAATGGAATATGACAACAACGAACATTAAGAAATAAACAATTCATATTAAAACAGGGATAAAAATAAATGAGAAACATAATGTGCGAGCAGCCTTTGTAGAAATACAGTTATGGCCAGTTAAATGAAAATAGGGTTGTTCACACGTGTGTGTTGACATGTTAATAAAATCTATCAAATAAATGGTTCCATGATTGGCCAAAGTAAGTGAGATAAAAATAATTGTCTTTACTCACATATATTGGTACGTGTGTGTGTATATGAATGATGGACCGTAAGTATGGGTCTTTGCTTTCATTAATTCCGCTTGTGTGTTTTCTTAAGATTTTGGTGACAACGTGTCGCATTGATAAAAGAAAGTCGCAAGCCTTTTCCTTTGAGTTTTAATTAGGCTCTCTGCTGCTCGTTCATGACCTCCAGTGAAAAGTCCTTTTGGTAGTAGACGGAATGACTTTCTGGCTGTGAAAGAAATGAATTGAATGACCGAAACTGACCTGGTTAATTAAATTCTTCGTTATTTATACTTTAGTAGTGGATCAAAAAATAGTTTTATTACGAGTCCTAAAATTTAAGCGCATCGACATTTCTTGACCAATCAGATTCGTATTTTTACTTATTTGTTTTAGAGCCTAAAAATTTTCTGTTTATTAGTTTCTGATCCGAATTTTCTAGTATGTTCTTATTCTATGTTTTTAACTGATTGGTTGAAAAATATAAAAATGTAACTTCAATGCTAATGCGGTTTTGATCCAAAATTTCTAGAATGTTTTTATGCATGTTTTTGTTGATTATTTTAAGACTAAAAATGTTCTATAGAAATCTCGAGTGAAAGCTGAAATACTGTGTGAGTTAGTGAAATCTTTTGTTACTTTTTAAAATCTCGGTTTAGCTGGTGAAATCTCACGTTATCCAGAGAAATGAAACATTAGTTGGTGAAAGTCTTGTGGGGATTGGTGAAATCTCGCATTAGCTGGTGAAATTTTGTGGTACTAGATGAAATCGGTAATTAATTGTTGAAATTTATCGTTACTCGGTGAAATCTCATTAGCTGGTGAAATTTTGTGGTACGAGATGAAATATATCATTAATTGTTGAAATCTATTCTTACTTGATGAAATCACGCATTTCTTGGTGGAATCTTACATGACAAAGTGAAATCTCATAGCATTTGTTGATATGAAATCTTGATTTAGTTTTTAAAATCTCACTTTACTTGTTGAAATCACCCGTTCGGAGGTAACTTTGAACACTAGTTGAAGAAATCTTTTGTAAGTTGTTAAAATCTGTGGCAAGTGGTTGAAATTACATGTTACTTGGTATAATCTTTTAGTTGTCAAAGTCTCACATTAACTGATGAAATTTCGCAATACTTGATGAAATCTCTCGTTTGTGGGTGAAATTTTGTGTTACTTAATGTAGTCTCTAAAGCGGAAGTGAAATCTCACAGAAGAAAGTGAAATCCGACTTCCTACCGAGTCAGTATAAAAGGGGGCAATGCAAGAATTGTGACTCAAGCGTGGCTAACTACAAACATGCTTGACCCACCAGCACTCCTCCTTTACGGTTCCTCAGATGCTAAATAATAAAATAGCCAGGTACAACCGGAGGTAAAGCCCTCCTGAACCAATCCATTATTATCCGCTCACCTACACAGCAAAGAACCAGCAAATGGAATTGGAAAGTATGTAAGGAAGTTGATTATTGTTTGTAAAATGAGGTATGTTATAAATGTGATTTGAATAGAATTATTAGTGTGAGGTACCAGCAGAATTTGAACCCCCAGATGACTTGTGAGAATTAAATATAATAAAATGATGGCCAGTAGAGTTGTAAAAGTGATGTCATTATGTTAGTTATGTCTGTAGTATTGTTAAAAGCAAGAAGACCTTGTAATGTTTTTAAGAAAAAAATATTTTTCTAAAAATGTTCTATCAGTTAAAAGAATAGAAAAAAATTAATGAAGTCAAAAAATAAATCAATGCCAGATACTGATTTCAAAATTCCACAATTAATGGATGCATCACTTAACTCTTTTGGGATAGGAATTAATCTATAGTACTAGAGAAAACACAATTCAATTCCAGCAACAACTTAAATTTAGAGGAATGTATATAAAAGAATCGATAGCTTAAATAGAATCAAAGAAAACAAAAGAAAAGAAAAGGCACAGGCTAAAGAAAAGAATTTATGTGACTACTGGAACCCCAAGAAGCATAAGAAACTGGCTCAACCAAAAGAAAGAAATAGAAAATATTCAAGCAAGTAATTTCCTTTTCTTCACCTATGTGGCACATTCAATAAGTTTCCAGACATTTTTGTACATGCATTTAGAATTGTCGTAGACTCTTGAAAATTCAGTATATTATTGCTATACATCTTATAAGATGACTGGCCAATTTTTATGATTTCAGCTTCAAATGAACAGCTACAACAGGAATTGGAATACACCCTACTATAAAGCCTGATTGTCACAGCTGGTGAATTTCAAAACTGCAATCTGGACGTGAGGACACTTTAGAAGAACGATATGTAATAAAATTCTGTTTTAAACTTAGAAAAAATGCCACAGAAATGTATGCAATACTTCAAACTGCTTTTAGAGCATCTTGCATGAATCGAGCATCAGTTTTTGAGTGGCATAAGAGATTCAAGGAAGGCAGGGAGTCTATGAGGGATGATGAGAGGTGTGGGAGGAGTAAGGAGGTCAAAACACCAGAGTTGATTGGCCAAAGGGTTAGGGTTAGGGTTACTATGTTGAGGTTTTAAGAGAGTTCAGGAAGAGATTCCGTCGGAAGAGGCCAGCACTCTTCAAATCGGGTCAGTGGCAATGCATCAGTCTACAACTCCATCCTTGTCACAAACTATTTGACCAAGATGGGCATCAGCACAGTTCCTAACCCTCCCTATAGTCCAGACCTTGCTCCCTGTGACTTTTGCTTATTCCCTAAGCTCAGAGGCTGTCGTTATGAGACAATTGAGGAGATGAAAGAGGCTGTGACGAAGGTCATTGACACGCTCACACAAGAGGACTTCCATGGGGCCTTCCATAAGTTGTTGGAACAGTACAACAAGTGCATTGCAGCCGGAGGAGATTGCTTGGAAGTGGACTAGAGTTTCATGTGTGTACTATCAATAAAAGTGCCCATACGAAAAAGTCTGGAAACTTATTTAATAATCCTCGTACAAGCATCAAATCCTCAAACAACTGTTTGGAAAGTTACTTCCAAGACCAAAGTAATTGTAAACTAACAACTCTCTCTTCACCATAACACATATTATAAAAACAATAAAAGTCACAGTTATTATTTGTTTCCAATATTCATTTGTTCCTGTTATTTCTTGTTTGTCAATGTTCTTTCATCCATTTCATTCCTGAGGTCAAGTTTCAACTACCCACTTCACACAAGCAACAGCCTTGTGTTTTCTGGAAATTAAGATTGAAAAGAGACCTCATTTATCAATCTATCATCTGATGCTAGTGTAATATATTCAGTAGTTTGTAATGAAATGAATATTAAATACGCACCATGATTACTCATGATCTGACTGAAGCTGTGAAAGGTGATATTATAAGATGCTTCCATCATAAGTTGATGCCTTTCAGTTCAAAGAAACAAAATACTTAGATAACAATTTTTATCTGAAATTCTTCAGTGAAGAAAGTTCTCAAGTCTTTGATAACTGTTGCTAATTAGCTAATTAGCAAATTGTATACATTTCAGCAAAATAAAATGCAATGTATATTAACAATAGATTGATAAGGCAAATAGCAAGCAAAAAATATTTGTATGGGGCATCTACTAATTTTCTATTCAAGTAATATTATAGAAATGTAAAATCATTTGTTTATGAGTCTCTTTATGTGTTTATATTTCTCAAATAAATTCAATTATTGTTTGTTTATTTGCATAAAACAGATTTGTCTATTATTTGCTCATTTATCTTGAATAATTATCATGTATTTATTTGCCACTCGTAAATTTGATTATTATTTGTCTCTCATAAATTTCATTATTATTTGTTTGTCCCTAATGATTGTTATATGTTTATTTGTCTCAAATAGATTTGATTATTTTTATTTCTAATAAATTTAATTATCATTTGTTTATTTGTCTCTAAATTTTATTTCTTTCAATTAAATTTGCTTATCATTGGTTTATTTGTCTTAAATAATTATGTGCTTATTTATCTTATAATAATTATTATGTTTATTTGTCTCAAATAAATTTCCTTATTATTTGTTTATTTCTCTCTAATAAGTGTTATTTGTTTTTATTGACTCAAATAAATTTGATTATCATTGTTAAAGTAGCCAAATTGTCAAATAGACTAAAAATCAAATGAACAAATTGCAAAATATTAAAATTGGCAAATAGACTAAATGAGAGAAAAAATAGCCAGATTGACATTTTAATCATTTGACAATTTGAGAAACTGACAAATACACAAATAGTCTAATTGCCAAATAATCAATAAGTCCAAAAAGCCAAATTCTAAAACTAGCAAATAGTCAAATTGGAAAATGTTTATATAACCAAACATTCAAATATCCTAATAGTTAACTTCTCAAATTCTCAAATTGTCAAATTGCCAGATAGACAAATAGGCAAATGGTCAAATTGTTGAATAGAGAAACTGTTAGAAAGACAAATAGACAAATAGTTCAATAGTTTATTTGATTGTTGTTTGTTTATTATGTGTATATTTGTTTCTAATAAATTTGATATTATATGTTTATTTGTCTCTAATAATTGTCACATGTCTATTTGTCAAAAATAATTTTGATTAGTTTGTTCATTTCTCTCTAATAAATTTAATTGTAATTTTTTAATTTAACCCAAATAACTTATGTTTATTTGTCTCAAATAAATCTTCTTATTATTTGTTTATTTCTCTTTAATAATTGTGATATGCTTACTTATCTCAGATAAATTTAATTATTATTTGTTTATTTGTTTCTAATAATTGTTATGTGTGTATTAGTTTCAAACAAACTTGATTATTATTTCTTTATTTTTCAATTATTTGCTTATTTATCTCTAATAACTGTTATGTGTATATTTGTATCTCAAATTTAATTATTTGTTTATTTGTCTCTAATAAATTGATTATTTTTTTCATTTGTCTCTAATATTCATGTATTTATTTATCTCTTATGATTGTTATTCATTTATTGTCTCTAATAAATTTGAGTATTATCAAACTTTTTGTCTTTAATAATACTTATGAGGTTATATATCTCAAATAGATTTAATTATTATTTGTTTGTCTCATATAAATAAGATTATTATTTAGTTATTTGTCTCTAATAATTGTTTTGTATTTTTTATCTCAAATGAATTTTTTATTATCTGTTTATTGATCAATCTGATTAGGATTTGTTCATTAATCAACTATTATTTTCTCATTAGTTTTTAATAATTTTTATGTGTTTATTTGTCTCTCATCAATTTGATCATTATTTGTTTATTTGACTCTCATGATTGTTATATGTTTATTTGTCTTAAATAAATGTGATTATTATTTGCATAAATAAAGAAATAACAAACAAATTCATTTGGGACAGCCTCTCATGAATTTGATTCTTATCTATTTATTTGTCTTTACTAATTGTTATGTGTTTATTTGTCTAGATTAAATTATTTTTATTTGTTCATTTGCTTCTAATACTTGTTATGTATTTATTTTTCTCAAGTAAATTCGATTATTTTTTCTGTATTTGTCCCTGATAATATTCAGGTATTTATTTTTCACAAATAAGTTTGATAATATTTGTTTATCAGTCTCTAATAAATCTTATGTGTTTATTTTTCTCTAATAAATTTGATTATTCTCTACTTATTTGTATCTAATTATTTTGATTATTATTTCTATAGTTGTCTCTAATAATTGTTGCATGTTTATTTGTCAAAAAAAATTGGTGTATTATTTGTTTTTTGTCTCTGATAAATTTTGTTTCTATTTGTTTAATTGTCTCTAATAGTTGTTATGCAATTTTTGTCTTTTTAGAATTAGCATAATTTGTTTATTTGTCTAAAACATATTTGATTATTATGTGTTTATTTGTCTCAAGTTTTGTGCGAATTTCTCATGTTGATATTATTGTGGTTTCTTGTAGATTTCAAGGCGCAGATTACAATAGTAGCCATTAAACTTGTGTAATTGAAAGATTTTATGGAGAAATGAGGCCTTAAAGTAGCTGTGACTTAGTGCTATTAGGGTACAATTTATGCAAATTTTCCATGTTGATATTATTGTGGTTTTTGGTAATATTCAAGACGCAGATTACAATGTAAAATTGTGTAATTGAAAGTTTTCGTGGAGAAGCAAGGCTCTAAAGTACTTGTGACTTAGTGCTATTTAGGGTAAATTTTCTGTGAATTTTTCATGTTGATATTATATTGTTTTTTTTTTTTTTGTAGATTTTGAAGCACTGATTACAATGGTAGCAATGTAACTTATGTCATATAAAGATTTCCTGTAAAACTAAGGCTTTAAAGTAATTGTGACTTAGTGCTATTTAGAACAAATTTTGTATTAATTTTTCATGTTCATATAATTGTGGTTTCTTGTAGAATTCACAAACTGAGGCTTTGAATTAACTCAAAGTGCTATTTATGGTAAATTTTGTGTACTTTTTTCATTAAACTTGTGTAATTGAAAAATTTCCAGCTGAAATGAGGCTTCAAAATAATTACGACACACTGCTATTTTGAGTAAATTTTTCTTATGGTTATGATAAAGCTTCCTCATAAAATTCAAGTCGCAGATTAAAATGGAACCCATTAAAGGTGTAATTAAAAGCTTTTGTGGAGGGTTAGGGTTATTTGTGCTCTTTGGAGTAAATTGTGTGTAAATCTTTCACCTTCACATTATTGTGGCTTCTTGTAGATTTTCCGTCTACCCTTCCAAAAATTGGGATTATACGTATTCAGAAACGGAAAAAGAAACCGAAAGGATTCTGTTTCCGTTTCTGAATACGTATAATCCCAATTTTTGGAAGGGTAGACGGGAAAATAGTTTAAGTGGTACTTATCTTTGATAGGGCTTACTTCTCAGGTTCCTTTCTTTTACGGACGAGTGACATCCCTCCAGAACCGACTGAATAAGCCTTCTGCTGGTTTCTGTCCAACGATTCTGTTCAATGCTTTTTACGGGGCCTCCCCGGAGCTTTTGGCTGTAGACCGACGTCTTTATCCGCCGACTTCTGTCCTTAAAACTAAAGAGTCTTTTCCAAATTTCCTCTGACGAAAAGGTATTATTTTGGCGCTGAAAGGTCTGGCCAATCATTTTGCCTTTTTCTTCTTCTTCTATTTCCTCCGGTCGTGCTACTACAATGACCTACATTCCCTTCTCTGTCCAACCGATTATAGGTCATGGAGTGCTGGTAGCTTTTGACCTTCATTCTGACTGCTTTAGCGGTCAGTCCTTGGGGCTTGTTAGTTCAAATACAGAAGGGTAGGGGAAATTGATCCTACTTTTCCTCTCTCTGTGGCATACCCCATCACAATATATTGAAAACAATTTTTTTTCACGTGGGGGATTTTAAAAATATTCAAGCGTCAATCTAACAACTGCCTCCACCACAAACGAGGATTTGATGTCTGGAGATTCAAAAGGAATTTTAAACGGAAGAAACTGAATAATTATTTAAACGAGAAAATTTTGTGAAGGAATAGGATTTCCCGAGGTTCCTCAAAAAGTGAAAACTCGGGTGTTAGTTCCACAATAATACAACACAAATTTGCACAAGCAACGTAGACACGAGAAATTTGTAAAAAGCAAGAACCTTACAGAAAAACTTTATATTTTCTATTAACTCGACAATAGCAATGATTATACAAAGGGTGTTCATATGTGCGTGTGTGCAAAACACCAATATTATCAGTCAAATTAAATGTGTGTATATGTTTGAGTATGTCCGAATTAAAAAGAGAAGATAGGCTTGTACTTTCATACAATTTACGCCAACTTGATAACTGGACAGCGAAGAAATTCAAGAATTTGATATGTACTTAGTTCTCAAAACAACAACGTTGGAAGCACGCACACAAAAAAAAACTGCAGAAAATAAAATTAGGTCCTATCTAGAAGGTCCTATATATAGAAGTGTTTGACATTTAAACTCTCTCCAAACAAATGATATGCTAAATTGAATTGTTTGAAATGGATCTGTTTCTATATTTAGCTGTGTGTAAACAAAAAACTGAGTATTTATGCTAAACTGAATTGTTTGAAATAGAACACTTTGAACATTTAACTTAGTGTAAATAAATGACTGATGTTTGATTGAATTGTTAATGATACATTGTAATACTTTGTGGAAATGCTAGACTGAATTGATTGAAATAAAACTATTTGATCATTTAATAATGTTACCTACAAAATGTGTTTAGAAATCTTATATTTTATGTGTATATATGTATAAAACAGAAATGTCATTAAATAACCTACAATGGCATAAAACCAAACCAAAATAAAATGTAATTCCGAAAAATTTAAGTCGTTAATTTATAGCTGAGTGAAATGGTTTCTTGTTTAACGCTATATTTTTTTAAGGCAACACAAACGAATTACTAAACTTTTCTTTAACAACACAAGCTATTCCGGTGACGTGAATGGCCACTATGATTCGATCGCACAACCTTCAACTTAACTTTTCGCATGCGTAAGAGAACTGACGAGACTACTCGAATATGTAGAAAGACATTTTAGTTCACATTCATGTGCAGCTGGGAAAACTGCAATTAAAACGAAAACTTGACATAAGAACATTGGAAAATGTTCATAAGATATAAAACTTATGGCAACCCCCCCCAAAAAAAAAACAAAAAGAAAAAAGCAAACAAATTCCGTATATTTAGAAAAAAAGAAAAAGAAAAAGGTAGCAAGAAACAAACTTCTAACAAGCTTCTGATTTATAACGTATCGAATCCTAAAATCAACAAGGAACGCTTACGCCAAAAATGCAAGTTACAAAATTCCAACATTTAAAACATTTAGACTTATTCTTCTTTTATGAATGGGGATATTAGTACGTTAAAACAATTTTATAACATCTTGCTTATTTATCTTAAATGTACAAATTATTTATGAGAATTTAGTGGAAATACCTTTTGAGCGCAATTACATTTATGATTTAAGGGGAAATAATTTGCTAAAACTAAAATATACAATTCAATGGAGTTAATTTCCTTTACTTCGTTCGCATGTCCAGGCTGAAAGGAAGTTTCTTAATATCTTTTAATAGAACGAATATATGACATGTCCATCTCGTGCTAGGTCCATGTGCGAAGAGTTTTCGAACTCTGTGAGTTCCTAGAAAAAAGGGCCAAATTCCTGCGTCCTAGAACCAGAACTAACAAAACATTCTATTTAAGGTTTTAAAACTGGAACGACCAACATATGAAAAATTAACAAAAGTATCATATGCTCGTCGCTTTCATAGTACAATTTTACCTAAGTTACTTCGAATGCTTTTATCGTAGTTGAATTACCTCGCCTTAGCTAAGAAATTATCGAGTAGTAAGCCATGTTTAGTTAGGGAGACGGAAGGAAATGAAGCATAAAAAAGAGAAAGCGAAGGGAAAGAGAGAGCTAATACTTATGTTATCTGAAAAGAAAGGTGAGTCTATATTTCTCAATAACAAAAAAAAAAAAGTTTCCTTCAAAAGTAATTTATTTCAAAGGAAATAAATTATACACCCATCTGACATTCATAAACACATCTGAAGTTAATAGATGATGACGCAGATGTGTATTTTTTTAATACATTTATTTTGGTAAGAAGCTGCCAGTACCAAAATGGCTACTGTCCCTCTCCGGACGTCCCTTTTTTCCCCTTTTCCAACTTCCTCGGGGAAAGCTCTCGGTGAAGGGGAGATAACTTCGAATGCAACACCATTCCCATATTCTAATTTGTGTTTCCGAATCGTCCCCCTGGTATATTAATGACGAAGTCGGCATATTTTGCGAGTAGTGTAGTGTTCCGCTTATTATGTCCACCTCTCTCTTTCGTTTGTTGTGTGTTGGTATTTGGTGGTCTTGATATCGGGATAGTTGCAGTTTTGTTATTAGAGGTATGATCCGGACCAAATAGGGCAGTGTATGGGCTAGCTGTGTCATTAAAAGCGGGGTTGGCAGAGGTATTGTTTAGGGAGCTATATTTGTATCTGGACTGGTGGAGGGTGATACCTTTGGAGGTGTTGAAAGGGTTTGTATAATTTTTTATCACTGATGTGTCTGAAGATGGTGTGCTCGTTATTGTGGTCGTTGTCTGCAACTAGTTCATTGCGGCTACCTTTTGTGGTGTTGGGTCAAATTGGGATACAAATTTGTAGCAGAATGAATTTTCGTATTTTTTGTTTAGCGCGTAATTTAATTCGACGCATAATTTCACCCAGTTGTGGACCAGTTGTGGAATTCTTGTCCATTGTCGTATTTATGACATTCAGGGTTGCCAAAGTTCTTGTATACCACCCTCTTACCCCAGTCCTCGATCACAGCGCTGATTATACCAATTATGGTAACTCTTTGCCACAACCGTGTCTGCCTCCCTCCAATCTCTCTGCTACAGCGTGGGGAAAAAACAGATCAAAAGTTCCTTCCAGGGAAAGTGACCATGCACAGCCCTGCCCCACGTTGTGATTCTTTAAAAGTAAGGCCGATGGCCCTGTCTGAAAGGAAGAGGGTTCACTGGCAGCTGAAGACTGGACTCCGAAGGGCTACATGTATTGCAGAACTCAAAAAAAAAAAAATAATAATAATAATAACTCCGATTTCTGCAGTAGATAAGAAAAGGGTTTATAAAACTTCAAAGTTATAGATGGCGACAAAAATCTGCGGGTATGACGTATAATGGTCTAAGGCGGCGGTTTGTCGAGGGTTATGTTTTCTTAACGACAGTTATTCCAGCGGCGGACTGGCGATATATGAGTTGGCAGCACAAAGCACAATTCTAATCTGTTGGTCCCTGTTTGATCTTCGTCTGTTACGCCTGGAACCGAACTGCTTTGCTCTCTGCCACCAACTTACAAAGGTCTAAGTTTTCTTAACGACAGTTCATCCCAGCGGCAGACTGGCGATATATGAGTTGGCAGGGCAAAGCACAATTCCAATCTGTTGGTCCCTGTTTGATCTTCGTCTGTTACGTCTGGTACCAACTGCTTCGCCTCTCCTGCCACCAACTGCTGAGTTCTAAAATCAGTCTGTTTATATAATAATTGCCAATATTCTGGGGTAGGTTCTGACTGAGGCAGGGGTGATCTCCATAACGTCATCAGAAAGGGTCCAACCTTCTTTTCACTACTTCCACAGAGTCGTCCCTCTCACTACCCTCATAGTGAGGACTACGGGAGGATAGCTTTCCTCCTACCAACATAGTTTCTCTCATTTTACTGCTTATGACATCATCATGCCAGACAGCCTTCACACCATCAACAAAGATTCCCTTATTCACCTTTCAACACCCTTTCTCCCTGTCACTGCAATCAGGTGAGAGACACAGGTCACGGGTTATCTTCCCTGATTGTCAAATTTCTAATTTTCATTTTTTTTTTTCCTTCGGGCTTGGGAACCGTTCATGATATCCTAAAACAACATATTTTTTCTTTCTTCCTCTATTTTGCGATTTTACTTGTAACCGACTTGGTCACCCCCATTACCTGTCAACATCTTTCCATTTTCTGTTTTGACTATTGTCAAAAATTCTTTTTCAGAATTTTCAATTCTTTTTCCCAGACATTTTAATTTTTACACTTCTTGGCAATTATATTTGGCTACTCAACTTTTTGGTTAACCCCTCAGGTACCGCCACAGACGAATATTGTCACACTTGTATAATTCTCCCATATTGGGCCCCGGTTGAGCGAACAATTTTTGCATCTGGAAATCGACTGAGGTTACAGTGTACCACCAGTATGCGCCTTTGGTCTGGGAGGGGGCCGAACAAGTCAATTGATATGTTTTGCCCGGATTTCTCGGGAATTGGGGTGGATGTAAAAGGTGCTTTTATTGGTGTTGCTATTGTTATTTGGCATTCATGGTAGTTTTCCACCTGGAGTTTTATAGCATTATCCATCCCGGGAAACCAGGGTTAGGGTTAGTTTACTGAATATTGATTTTCCAGTAAACATGGGCATGATGTCATCGACCCAGGGGATAGAGAGGTGAGTGTCTTGTAGTGCTTTGTTGAGATTCCTTAGATCTACTGTAACTCTCATGGAACCATCTGCTTTTAGTACGAGTACTGGGTTGGATAGCCATGTTAGTGGCCCATGGAGTGGTTCGATGACATCATCGGCTTCCATTTTATGGATCGCATCATCAAATGTGTCTTTTAAATGGTATGGGATGGGTCTTGGGGGGTTGTATAACAGGTGCTGCATTAGGCATTATATGCAGTTGGATGGGTTCGGCCTTAATATTTCCTAAACCGTGTTGTGTGATGATGCAGGCAATTGGAGGTCTTACAGATTTTGCTAGTTCAGTAGCATCACCGGTTGACGCTGTTTTGGTTCCCATAGAGTTGATGAGGCTTCCTTTTATCTTCATACTGGGTGTATTGAAGGTGATTGTACCCAGTGATTCTGCTAGGTTGCAAGACACCAAGTTGATAGGTTTTTCCGGGAGGTCATCATCATCAACAACAATCCACGTTGATTTGCATTTTTTTGTCTCTCCAGTGTGTACGTGCTGTGAATTCACCTTTGGGGTGATCAGTTTACTACCATACGGTTGAAGTTGGATGTGTGGTTGAAGTTGGATGTGAGAGGTTTCATCTTATCGGGTACTTGGCTTTCCAGGATTACATTAACTTCCGCGCCTGTGTTAATCACGGCACAGATCTGGCATGCTTCAAGTGTGATGTTGGTGAAATTTGATTTTTTTGTTGTGTGTGTGTCTTTTACTGTGATAGCACTAATGACTGTTAATGTGCAGATATCCTTGTGATGTGTCTGGTATATCGCGGAGAATTGGTTTTTCCTGACACAAATGTTACAGAATTTGCCTCGTGCTCGACATGTCGGTCCACGATCACATTCTGGGTCGCCACAGCCTAAATATTGCCTTTTGAATGTTGTTTCTAGATGTAGAAATTGTTTGTCTTTTTTTTTTTGTTGGTTGCGTAAGGAGTTTTTTTTCCTCTTTTTTGGCGATATTATTTATTGAGACTTCCTGGCTGTCGAAGTCTGATTCTGAATCATGAACCTGGATTTCGTTAAGGCCAGCTGTAAGTGCAGTGGCTTCTTTATCAGCGTCTAATTTTCTCACAGCTTCTTCAGTGGCCTCGATTTTACGGGCTTGGGTAACGAGAGCGTTGGGCTCATGTTCTCTTTCGAGTACATCTTCTCTGATGCTTCTGGTAATAAGCAAAATATCACAGAAGCCTTACGGCTACTAGTACCATTCGATCACGACACTACAGAGGCAATATTACGAAAACACATATTTTACTAAGTGCCAAGAAATAGCACTGCGACGACTGTCACTGAAAACTTCTGAATTTTGTAATAATAAACTAGAAATTTCTGGTGATGAGCAAGTAAACGAGTAGCGTAAAGAATTAAAACCATTCGATCTCAGAATTTAATTAAAAATCGTTTAGTTACGATCGTTGTCCAAACTCGTTACCATTACCCTAAGCCCGTAGAGGAGAGCCAATCAACTTTTCTACTGAGATAAACTAAAAGTTTTCCCAGATAAGCAAAAAAGAAAAAAAAAATGCCAAGTTGTCACGATTCAAAACATGAACCTCATCTGTCAAAATAAGTAATAACAGCTTGTCAGATTTCGCACCAAATTCTCTACGACTGAAATTATCTGAATGAATTCCTTCGATAATATTAAATCAACAAGTTTCAGAAAGAAAGTAAGAAACAACTATGCAAAGTAGTAACTATTAGCGCAGAATCCGCTAAGATCAAACAATATTAAAAATTCAATAACGTGCCGAGCGCTTACCTGTGCACCAATTCCATTTCTCTACATATAACTATTTCTCTACTTATAACTATCAATGGTATGATATAATGGAACGATTCAATCGGACGAGAGTCGAGTTATAGGTTACCGGTTCGAATTGTGTTAAATCTAGTAGTTTCTTATTTTACGTTTCAATGCGTTAGAAATATCATCTTTATGAAAACTTCAAATAGTATCAAAAACTCGACTTTTAATGCAAAGGTAGAATACGTGTTTAATTTTCGGAAAATAGTTATTTACCACTTTCTTCTGATTTTCCGGCCGAATCCTTTTGACTTTGCGTAAAGCCATAAATACTAAGTTTATTACAGCAGAAATTACATTTACGATTTAGGTGACGTTCTTAGAGTATGTGTACGATATCCAACATGGTAAAATCAAAAATTCATGGTCTCTTAGCTGGTGAGTTCGATCGAACTCTAAAACAGAAGCTTATATTTAATGCCATTTGACAGGAGAAAAGTTATTACATCTAAGTAAGCCTTTATTTTTGAAAATCTACAATGGTAGCATTAGTTCCAAGACCCAACGGAAATGACGTATTTTCACGCTATCCCTGTGACGCAGTAGAGAAAACTTCAGTTCGATTCGATCGCGCACACTTCAGCTGAAACAACCAGATACTACGTTTTTAACCACCAGATACGACTACTCTTATCGCTGGGCCACCAAGCAGGCCGCTGGAGCTTTTATCATTTTCTATGCTTACAAATTGGGAATATCTGTTGCTTTGAAAATATAATAGATAATTCACGCTTTTATTACAATTTGATCTTATCCCGCACATACAATTGTGAAGAAAACGTGCTGTCTTTACTGACACTGAGCTACGTATACCGTCGAGAAATATTCTCTTTCTTTAATAATAAATGTAAAAGTCATGAGGCTGAATGGACTTAACCCCATTCGATCTGGTTACAAGAGTGAAAACAGTTCGCAAAATCGTTAAAGGCGTTTCCAAACCGCTGCGACACGGATGCAGCGACAACAGAGCTTCTGTTTCTATAATAATACACTGAAATGTTCTGGTGAGGAGCAAATGAATGTGTTCAATATGGAGTTAATACCATCCGATCTCAAAATATGTTGAAGCCATAAAGCATACGACGGTTATTTAATGTCGGTATTAAGAAGAAACAACATCTGTAACTTTACCACTTCACCACAAAGACGCTCTTCGAGTGATGTTAGTTTTTGTTGTAAAAAATGAAAAATTTCTGGTAATAAGCAAAATGTAATAGGAGCCTTACGGCTACTAGTACCATTCGATCACAACACCACAGAGGCAATAGTACGAATACCAAAATTTGACTAAGTGCCAAGACATAGCACCGCAACGACTATCTCTAAAAGCGTCTCTATTTTGTAATAATAAACTAGAAATTTCTGGTGTTGAACAAGTAAACGATTAGTGTAAAGAATTAAAACCATTTGATATCAGAATTTAATTAAAAATCGTTTAGTTATGATCGTTGTCCAAATTCGTTACCATTACCCTAAGTCCGTAGACGAGAACCAATCAACTTTTCTACTCAGATAAAGTAAAAGTTTCCCCAGATAAGCAAAAAAGAAAAGAAAAATGCCAAGTTATCACGATTCAAAACATGAACATCCTCTGTCACAATGAGTAATAACCGTTTGTCAGATTTCGCACCAAATTCTCGACGACTGACATTATCTGAATGAATTCCTTTCGATAATATTAAGTCAACAATTTTGAGAAAAAAACAAAAAACAACTCTGCAAAATAGTTACTATTAGCGCAGAATCCGCTAAGATCAACAATATTAAAAATTCAATAATGTGCCGAGCGTTTACCTGTGCACCAATTCCACGGCTAATGTAGTATAAGTATTTCTCTACTTATAACTATTATATTTCAAAAGCGAAGTAAACTGTAATTTCCAAAAGATTTAAATCGTGAATTGAAACAGAGTGGTTGGTTGTGTTTGTAGTTCAATGGTATGATAGTGGAATCGATTTAATCGGAAGTGAGTCGAGTTACTGGTTCGAATTGTGTTAAATCTGATGATTTCTTGTTTTACGTTTCAATGCGTTAGAAATATTATCTTTATGAAAGCTTTAAATAGTATCAAAAACTTGACTGTTAATGCAAAAATAGAATACGTGTTTAATTTTCGGAAAATAGTTATTTACCACTTTCTTCTGATTTTCCGGCCAAATCCTTTTGACTTTGCTTAAAGCCATAAATACTAAGTTTATTACAGCCGAAATTACATTTACTATATTCGGTGACGTTCTTGGAGTATGTGTAAGATATCCGACATGGTGAAATCAAAAATTCATGGTCTCTTAGTTTGTGAGTTCGATCGAACTCTACAACAGAAGCTTTTATTTAATGCCATTTGACAGGAGAAAAGTTATATCTAAGTAAATCTTCATTTTAATAAAATGAACTTTGTTTTTAAAAATCAATAATGGTAGCGTTCGTTCCAACGGAAATGACATATTTTCTCGCTATCCCTGTGACGCAGTAGAGAAAACTTCAGTTCGATTCGATCGCGCACACTTCAGCTGAAACAACCAGATACTACGTTTTTAACCACCAGATACGACTACTCTTATCGCTGGGCCACCAAGCAGGCCGCTGGAGCTTTTATCATTTTCTATGCTTACAAATTGGGAATATCTGTTGCTTTGAAAATATAATAGATAATTCACGCTTTTATTACAATTTGATCTTATCCCGCACATACAATTGTGAAGAAAACGTGCTGTCTTTACTGACACTGAGCTACGTATACCGTCGAGAAATATTCTCTTTCTTTAATAATAAATGTAAAAGTCATGAGGCTGAATGGACTTAACCCCATTCGATCTGGTTACAAGAGTGAAAACAGTTCGCAAAATCGTTAAAGGCGTTTCCAAACCGCTGCGACACGGATGCAGCGACAACAGAGCTTCTGTTTCTATAATAATACACTGAAATGTTCTGGTGAGGAGCAAATGAATGTGTTCAATATGGAGTTAATACCATCCGATCTCAAAATATGTTGAAGCCATAAAGCATACGACGGTTATTTAATGTCGGTATTAAGAAGAAACAACATCTGTAACTTTACCACTTCACCACAAAGACGCTCTTCGAGTGATGTTAGTTTTTGTTGTAAAAAATGAAAAATTTCTGGTAATAAGCAAAATGTAATAGGAGCCTTACGGCTACTAGTACCATTCGATCACAACACCACAGAGGCAATAGTACGAATACCAAAATTTGACTAAGTGCCAAGACATAGCACCGCAACGACTATCTCTAAAAGCGTCTCTATTTTGTAATAATAAACTAGAAATTTCTGGTGTTGAACAAGTAAACGATTAGTGTAAAGAATTAAAACCATTTGATATCAGAATTTAATTAAAAATCGTTTAGTTATGATCGTTGTCCAAATTCGTTACCATTACCCTAAGTCCGTAGACGAGAACCAATCAACTTTTCTACTCAGATAAAGTAAAAGTTTCCCCAGATAAGCAAAAAAGAAAAGAAAAATGCCAAGTTATCACGATTCAAAACATGAACATCCTCTGTCACAATGAGTAATAACCGTTTGTCAGATTTCGCACCAAATTCTCGACGACTGACATTATCTGAATGAATTCCTTTCGATAATATTAAGTCAACAATTTTGAGAAAAAAACAAAAAACAACTCTGCAAAATAGTTACTATTAGCGCAGAATCCGCTAAGATCAACAATATTAAAAATTCAATAATGTGCCGAGCGTTTACCTGTGCACCAATTCCACGGCTAATGTAGTATAAGTATTTCTCTACTTATAACTATTATATTTCAAAAGCGAAGTAAACTGTAATTTCCAAAAGATTTAAATCGTGAATTGAAACAGAGTGGTTGGTTGTGTTTGTAGTTCAATGGTATGATAGTGGAATCGATTTAATCGGAAGTGAGTCGAGTTACTGGTTCGAATTGTGTTAAATCTGATGATTTCTTGTTTTACGTTTCAATGCGTTAGAAATATTATCTTTATGAAAGCTTTAAATAGTATCAAAAACTTGACTGTTAATGCAAAAATAGAATACGTGTTTAATTTTCGGAAAATAGTTATTTACCACTTTCTTCTGATTTTCCGGCCAAATCCTTTTGACTTTGCTTAAAGCCATAAATACTAAGTTTATTACAGCCGAAATTACATTTACTATATTCGGTGACGTTCTTGGAGTATGTGTAAGATATCCGACATGGTGAAATCAAAAATTCATGGTCTCTTAGTTTGTGAGTTCGATCGAACTCTACAACAGAAGCTTTTATTTAATGCCATTTGACAGGAGAAAAGTTATATCTAAGTAAATCTTCATTTTAATAAAATGAACTTTGTTTTTAAAAATCAATAATGGTAGCGTTCGTTCCAACGGAAATGACATATTTTCTCGCTATCCCTGTGACGCAGTAGTGCAAACTTCAGTTCGATTCGATCGCACACACTTCAGCTGAAACAACCAGATACTACGTTATTGACCACCAGATACGACTACTCTTACCGCTGGACCACTAAGCAAGCCGCTGGCGCTTTCATCATTTTCTATGCTTACAAATTGAAAATATCTGTTGCTTTGAAAATTCAATAGTTTAGTCAAACATTTATTACAATTTGATCTTATCTCTCACATACAATTGTGAAGAAAACGTGCTAACTGTCTTTACTGACACTGAGCTACGTATACCGTCGAGAAATATTCTCTTTCTTTAATAATAAATGTAAAAGTGATGATTCTGAAAGGTCTTAACCCCATTCGATCTGGTTACAAGAGTGACTACAGCTTGAAAAACCGATAAAGGGGTTTCATAACCGCTGCGCCACGCATGCATCGACCACGGAGCGTCTGTTTCTATAATAATAAACTGAAAATTTCTGGTGAGGAGCAAATGAATGTGTTCAATATGGAGTTGATACCATCCGATCTCAAAATAAGTGGAAGCAAAAACGATACGACGGTTATTTAATGTCGGTTTTGGAAAGAAACAACATCTGTAACTTTACCACTTCAACACAATGACGCGCTTCGAGTGATGTTAGTTTTTGTAGTAAAAAATGAAAAATTTCTGGTAATAAGCAAAATGTCATAGTAGTATCATTCGATCACGGCACCACAGAGGCAATAGTACGAACACCCAAAATTTAATAAGGGCCAAGACATAGCACCGCGACGGCTATCACTGAAAACTTCTGTATTTTGTAATAATAAACTAGAAATTTCTGGTGATGAGCAAGTAAACGTGTAGCGTAAAGAAATAAAACCATTCGATCTCAGAATTTAATTAAAAATCGTTTAGTTATGATCGTTGTCCAAATTCGTTACCATTACCCTAAGTCCGTAGACGAGAACCAATCAACTTTTCTACCGAGATATAGTAAAAGTTTCCCCAGATAAGCAAAAAAGAAAAGAAAAATGCCAAGTTATCACGATTCAAAACATGAACATCCTCTGTCACAATGAGTAATAACCGTTTGTCAGATTTCGCACCAAATTCTCGACGACTGAAATTATCTGAATGAATTCCTTTCGATAATATTAAGTCAACAATTTTGAGAAAAAAACAAAAAACAACTCTGCAAAATAGTTACTATTAGCGCAGAATCCGCTAAGATCAACAATATTAAAAATTCAATAATGTGCCGAGCGTTTACCTGTGCACCAATTCCACGGCTAATGCAGTATAAGTATTTCTCTACTTATAACTATTATATTTCAAAAGCGAAGTAAACAGTAATTTCCAAAAGATTTAAATCGTGAATTGTAACAGAGTGGTTGGTTGTGTTTGTAGTTCAATGGTATGATAGTGGAATCGATTTAATCGGAAGTGAGTCGAGTTACTGGTTCGAATTGTGTTAAATCTAGTGATTTCTTATTTTACGTTTCAATGCGTTAGAAATATTATCTTTATGAAAGCTTTAAATAGTATCAAAAACTCGACTGTTAATGCAAAAATAGAATACGTGTTTAATTTTCGGAAAATAGTTATTTACCACTTTCTTCTGATTTTCCGGCCAAATCCTTTTGACTTTGCTTAAAGCCATAAATACTAAGTTTATTACAGCCGAAATTACATTTACTATATTCGGTGACGTTCTTGGAGTATGTGTAAGATATCCGACATGGTGAAATCAAAAATTCATGGTCTCTTAGTTTGTGAGTTCGATCGAACTCTACAACAGAAGCTTTTATTTAATGCCATTTGACAGGACAAAAGTTATATCTAAGTAAATTTTCATAAAATGAACTTTCTTTTTGAAAATCTAGAATGGTAGCGTTCGTTCCAACGGAAATGACATATTTTCTCGCTATCCCTGTGACGCAGTAGTGCGAACTTCAGTTCGATTCGATCGCACACACTTCAGCTGAAACAACCAGATACTACGTTATTGACCACCTGATACGACTACTCTTACCGCTGGACCACTAAGCAAGCCGCTGGCGCTTTTATCATTTTCTATGCTTACAAATTGAAAATATCTGTTGCTTTGAAAATTTAATAGTTTAGTCAAACATTTATTACAATTTGATCTTATCTCTCACATACAATTGTGAAGAAAACGTGCTAACTGTCTTTACTGACGCTGAGCTACGTATACCGTCGAGAAATATTCTCTTTCTTTAATAATAAATGTAAAAGTGATGATTCTGAAAGGACTTAACCCCATTCGATCTGGTTACAAGAGTGATAACAGCTTGAAAAACCGTTAAAGGGGTTTCATAACCGCTGCGCCACGCATGCATCGACCAAGGAGCCTCTGTTTCTATAATAATAAACTGAAAAGTTCTGGTGAGGAGCAAACGAATGTGTTCAATATGGAGTTGATACCATCCGATCTCAAAATAAGTGGAAGCAAAAACGATACGACGGTTATTTAATGTCGGTTTTGGGAAGAAACAACATCTGTAACTTTACCACTTCACCACAAAGACGCGCTTCGAGTGATGTTAGTTTTTGTAGTAAAAAATGAAAAATTTCTGGTAATAAGCAAAATGTCATAGTAGTATCATTCGATCACGGCACCACAGAGGCAATAGTACGAACGCCCAAAATTTAATAAGGGCCAAGACATAGCACCGCGACGGCTATCACTGAAAACTTCTGTATTTTGTAATAATAAACTAGAAATTTCTGGTGATGAGCAAGTAAACGTGTAGCGTAAAGAAATAAAACCATTCGATCTCAGAATTTAATTAAAAATCGTTTAGTTATGATCGTTGTCCAAATTCGTTACCATTACCCTAAGTCCGTAGACGAGAACCAATCAACTTTTCTACTGAGATATAGTAAAAGTTTCCCCAGATAAGCAAAAAAGAAAAGAAAAATGCCAAGTTATCACGATTCAAAACATGAACATCCTCTGTCACAATGAGTAATAACCGTTTGTCAGATTTCGCACCAAATTCTCGACGACTGAAATTATCTGAATGAATTCCTTTCGATAATATTAAGTCAACAATTTTGAGAAAAAAACAAAAAACAACTCTGCAAAATAGTTACTATTAGCGCAGAATCCGCTAAGATCAACAATATTAAAAATTCAATAATGTGCCGAGCGTTTACCTGTGCACCAATTCCACGGCTAATGCAGCATAAGTATTTCTCTACTTATAACTATTATATTTCAAAAGCGAAGTAAACTGTAATTTCCAAAAGATTTAAATCGTGAATTGTAACAGAGTGGTTGGTTGTGTTTGTAGTTCAATGGTATGATAGTGGAATCGATTTAATCGGAAGTGAGTCGAGTTACTGGTTCGAATTGTGTTAAATCTAGTGATTTCTTATTTTACGTTTCAATGCGTTAGAAATATTATCTTTATGAAAGCTTTAAATAGTATCAAAAACTCGACTGTTAATGCAAAAATAGAATACGTGTTTAATTTTCGGAAAATAGTTATTTACCACTTTCTTCTGATTTTCCGGCCAAATCCTTTTGACTTTGCTTAAAGCCATAAATACTAAGTTTATTACAGCCGAAATTACATTTACTATATTCGGTGACGTTCTTGGAGTATGTGTAAGATATCCGAAATGGTGAAATCAAAAATTCATGGTCTCTTAGTTTGTGAGTTCGATCGAACTCTACAACAGAAGCTTTTATTTAATGCCATTTGACAGGAGAAAAGTTATATCTAAGTAAATCTTCATTTTAATAAAATGAACTTTGTTTTTGAAAATCTAGAATGGTAGCGTTCGTTCCAACGGAAATGACATATTTTCTCGCTATCCCTGTGACGCAGTAGTGCAAACTTCAGTTCGATTCGATCGCACACACTTCAGCTGAAACAACCAGATACTACGTTATTGACCACCTGATACGACTACTCTTACCGCTGGACCACTAAGCAAGCCGCTGGCGCTTTTATCATTTTCTATGCTTACAAATTGAAAATATCTGTTGCTTTGAAAATTTAATAGTTTAGTCAAACATTTATTACAATTTGATCTTATCTCTCACATACAATTGTGAAGAAAACGTGCTAACTGTCTTTACTGACGCTGAGCTACGTATACCGTCGAGAAATATTCTCTTTCTTTAATAATAAATGTAAAAGTGATGATTCTGAAAGGACTTAACCCCATTCGATCTGGTTACAAGAGTGATAACAGCTTGAAAAACCGTTAAAGGGGTTTCATAACCGCTGCGCCACGCATGCATCGACCAAGGAGCCTCTGTTTCTATAATAATAAACTGAAAAGTTCTGGTGAGGAGCAAACGAATGTGTTCAATATGGAGTTGATACCATCCGATCTCAAAATAAGTGGAAGCAAAAACGATACGACGGTTATTTAATGTCGGTTTTGGGAAGAAACAACATCTGTAACTTTACCACTTCACCACAAAGACGCGCTTCGAGTGATGTTAGTTTTTGTAGTAAAAAATGAAAAATTTCTGGTAATAAGCAAAATGTCATAGTAGTATCATTCGATCACGGCACCACAGAGGCAATAGTACGAACGCCCAAAATTTAATAAGGGCCAAGACATAGCACCGCGACGGCTATCACTGAAAACTTCTGTATTTTGTAATAATAAACTAGAAATTTCTGGTGATGAGCAAGTAAACGTGTAGCGTAAAGAAATAAAACCATTCGATCTCAGAATTTAATTAAAAATCGTTTAGTTATGATCGTTGTCCAAATTCGTTACCATTACCCTAAGTCCGTAGACGAGAACCAATCAACTTTTCTACTGAGATATAGTAAAAGTTTCCCCAGATAAGCAAAAAAGAAAAGAAAAATGCCAAGTTATCACGATTCAAAACATGAACATCCTCTGTCACAATGAGTAATAACCGTTTGTCAGATTTCGCACCAAATTCTCGACGACTGAAATTATCTGAATGAATTCCTTTCGATAATATTAAGTCAACAATTTTGAGAAAAAAACAAAAAACAACTCTGCAAAATAGTTACTATTAGCGCAGAATCCGCTAAGATCAACAATATTAAAAATTCAATAATGTGCCGAGCGTTTACCTGTGCACCAATTCCACGGCTAATGCAGCATAAGTATTTCTCTACTTATAACTATTATATTTCAAAAGCGAAGTAAACTGTAATTTCCAAAAGATTTAAATCGTGAATTGTAACAGAGTGGTTGGTTGTGTTTGTAGTTCAATGGTATGATAGTGGAATCGATTTAATCGGAAGTGAGTCGAGTTACTGGTTCGAATTGTGTTAAATCTAGTGATTTCTTATTTTACGTTTCAATGCGTTAGAAATATTATCTTTATGAAAGCTTTAAATAGTATCAAAAACTCGACTGTTAATGCAAAAATAGAATACGTGTTTAATTTTCGGAAAATAGTTATTTACCACTTTCTTCTGATTTTCCGGCCAAATCCTTTTGACTTTGCTTAAAGCCATAAATACTAAGTTTATTACAGCCGAAATTACATTTACTATATTCGGTGACGTTCTTGGAGTATGTGTAAGATATCCGAAATGGTGAAATCAAAAATTCATGGTCTCTTAGTTTGTGAGTTCGATCGAACTCTACAACAGAAGCTTTTATTTAATGCCATTTGACAGGAGAAAAGTTATATCTAAGTAAATCTTCATTTTAATAAAATGAACTTTGTTTTTGAAAATCTAGAATGGTAGCGTTCGTTCCAACGGAAATGACATATTTTCTCGCTATCCCTGTGACGCAGTAGTGCGAACTTCAGTTCGATTCGATCGCACACACTTCAGCTGAAACAACCAGATACTACGTTATTGACCACCTGATACGACTACTCTTACCGCTGGACCACTAAGCAAGCCGCTGGCGCTTTTATCATTTTCTATGCTTACAAATTGAAAATATCTGTTGCTTTGAAAATTTAATAGTTTAGTCAAACATTTATTACAATTTGATCTTATCTCTCACATACAATTGTGAAGAAAACATGCTAACTGTCTTTACTGACACTGAGCTACGTATACCGTCGAGAAATATTCTCTTTCTTTAATAATAAATGTAAAAGTGATGATTCTGAAAGGACTTAACCCCATTCGATCTGGTTACAAGAGTGATAACAGCTTGAAAAACCGTTAAAGGGGTTTCATAACCGCTGCGCCACGCATGCATCGACCAAGGAGCCTCTGTTTCTATAATAATAAACTGAAAAGTTCTGGTGAGGAGCAAACGAATGTGTTCAATATGGAGTTGATACCATCCGATCTCAAAATAAGTGGAAGCAAAAACGATACGACGGTTATTTAATGTCGGTTTTGGGAAGAAACAACATCTGTAACTTTACCACTTCACCACAAAGACGCGCTTCGAGTGATGTTAGTTTTTGTAGTAAAAAATGAAAAATTTCTGGTAATAAGCAAAATGTCATAGTAGTATCATTCGATCACGGCACCACAGAGGCAATAGTACGAACGCCCAAAATTTAATAAGGGCCAAGACATAGCACCGCGACGGCTATCACTGAAAACTTCTGTATTTTGTAATAATAAACTAGAAATTTCTGGTGATGAGCAAGTAAACGTGTAGCGTAAAGAAATAAAACCATTCGATCTCAGAATTTAATTAAAAATCGTTTAGTTATGATCGTTGTCCAAATTCGTTACCATTACCCTAAGTCCGTAGACAAGAACCAATCAACTTTTCTACTGAGATATAGTAAAAGTTTCCCCAGATAAGCAAAAGAGAAAAGAAAAATGCCAAGTTATCACGATTCAAAACATGAACATCCTCTGTCACAATGAGTAATAACCGTTTGTCAGATTTCGCACCAAATTCTCGACGACTGAAATTATCTGAATGAATTCCTTTCGATAATATTAAGTCAACAATTTTGAGAAAAAAACAAAAAACAACTCTGCAAAATAGTTACTATTAGCGCAGAATCCGCTAAGATCAACAATATTAAAAATTCAATAATGTGCCGAGCGTTTACCTGTGCACCAATTCCACGGCTAATGCAGCATAAGTATTTCTCTACTTATAACTATTATATTTCAAAAGCGAAGTAAACTGTAATTTCCAAAAGATTTAAATCGTGAATTGTAACAGAGTGGTTGGTTGTGTTTGTAGTTCAATGGTATGATAGTGGAATCGATTTAATCGGAAGTGAGTCGAGTTACTGGTTCGAATTGTGTTAAATCTAGTGATTTCTTATTTTACGTTTCAATGCGTTAGAAATATTATCTTTATGAAAGCTTTAAATAGTATCAAAAACTCGACTGTTAATGCAAAAATAGAATACGTGTTTAATTTTCGGAAAATAGTTATTTACCACTTTCTTCTGATTTTCCGGCCAAATCCTTTTGACTTTGCTTAAAGCCATAAATACTAAGTTTATTACAGCCGAAATTACATTTACTATATTCGGTGACGTTCTTGGAGTATGTGTAAGATATCCGAAATGGTGAAATCAAAAATTCATGGTCTCTTAGTTTGTGAGTTCGATCGAACTCTACAACAGAAGCTTTTATTTAATGCCATTTGACAGGAGAAAAGTTATATCTAAGTAAATCTTCATTTTAATAAAATGAACTTTGTTTTTGAAAATCTAGAATGGTAGCGTTCGTTCCAACGGAAATGACATATTTTCTCGCTATCCCTGTCACGCAGTAGTGCAAACTTCAGTTCGATTCGATCGCACACACTTCAGCTGAAACTACCAGATACTACGTTATTGACCACCTGATACGACTACTCTTACCGCTGGACCACTAAGCAAGCCGCTGGCGCTTTTATCATTTTCTATGCTTACAAATTGAAAATATCTGTTGCTTTGAAAATTTAATAGTTTAGTCAAACATTTATTACAATTTGATCTTATCTCTCACATACAATTGTGAAGAAAACGTGCTAACTGTCTTTACTGACGCTGAGCTACGTATACCGTCGAGAAATATTCTCTTTCTTTAATAATAAATGTAAAAGTGATGATTCTGAAAGGACTTAACCCCATTCGATCTGGTTACAAGAGTGATAACAGCTTGAAAAACCGTTAAAGGGGTTTCATAACCGCTGCGCCACGCATGCATCGACCAAGGAGCCTCTGTTTCTATAATAATAAACTGAAAAGTTCTGGTGAGGAGCAAATGAATGTGTTCAATATGGAGTTGATACCATCCGATCTCAAAATAAGTGGAAGCAAAAACGATACGACGGTTATTTAATGTCGGTTTTGGGAAGAAACAACATCTGTAACTTTACCACTTCACCACAAAGACGCGCTTCGAGTGATGTTAGTTTTTGTAGTAAAAAATGAAAAATTTCTGGTAATAAGCAAAATGTCATAGTAGTATCATTCGATCACGGCACCACAGAGGCAATAGTACGAACGCCCAAAATTTAATAAGGGCCAAGACATAGCACCGCGACGGCTATCACTGAAAACTTCTGTATTTTGTAATAATAAACTAGAAATTTCTGGTGATGAGCAAGTAAACGTGTAGCGTAAAGAAATAAAACCATTCGATCTCAGAATTTAATTAAAAATCGTTTAGTTATGATCGTTGTCCAAATTCGTTACCATTACCCTAAGTCCGTAGACGAGAACCAATCAACTTTTCTACTGAGATATAGTAAAAGTTTCCCCAGATAAGCAAAAAAGAAAAGAAAAATGCCAAGTTATCACGATTCAAAACATGAACATCCTCTGTCACAATGAGTAATAACCGTTTGTCAGATTTCGCACCAAATTCTCGACGACTGAAATTATCTGAATGAATTCCTTTCGATAATATTAAGTCAACAATTTTGAGAAAAAAACAAAAAACAACTCTGCAAAATAGTTACTATTAGCGCAGAATCCGCTAAGATCAACAATATTAAAAATTCAATAATGTGCCGAGCGTTTACCTGTGCACCAATTCCACGGCTAATGCAGCATAAGTATTTCTCTACTTATAACTATTATATTTCAAAAGCGAAGTAAACTGTAATTTCCAAAAGATTTAAATCGTGAATTGTAACAGAGTGGTTGGTTGTGTTTGTAGTTCAATGGTATGATAGTGGAATCGATTTAATCGGAAGTGAGTCGAGTTACTGGTTCGAATTGTGTTAAATCTAGTGATTTCTTATTTTACGTTTCAATGCGTTAGAAATATTATCTTTATGAAAGCTTTAAATAGTATCAAAAACTCGACTGTTAATGCAAAAATAGAATACGTGTTTAATTTTCGGAAAATAGTTATTTACCACTTTCTTCTGATTTTCCGGCCAAATCCTTTTGACTTTGCTTAAAGCCATAAATACTAAGTTTATTACAGCCGAAATTACATTTACTATATTCGGTGACGTTCTTGGAGTATGTGTAAGATATCCGAAATGGTGAAATCAAAAATTCATGGTCTCTTAGTTTGTGAGTTCGATCGAACTCTACAACAGAAGCTTTTATTTAATGCCATTTGACAGGAGAAAAGTTATATCTAAGTAAATCTTCATTTTAATAAAATGAACTTTGTTTTTGAAAATCTAGAATGGTAGCGTTCGTTCCAACGGAAATGACATATTTTCTCGCTATCCCTGTGACGCAGTAGTGCGAACTTCAGTTCGATTCGATCGCACACACTTCAGCTGAAACAACCAGATACTACGTTATTGACCACCTGATACGACTACTCTTACCGCTGGACCACTAAGCAAGCCGCTGGCGCTTTTATCATTTTCTATGCTTACAAATTGAAAATATCTGTTGCTTTGAAAATTTAATAGTTTAGTCAAACATTTATTACAATTTGATCTTATCTCTCACATACAATTGTGAAGAAAACATGCTAACTGTCTTTACTGACACTGAGCTACGTATACCGTCGAGAAATATTCTCTTTCTTTAATAATAAATGTAAAAGTGATGATTCTGAAAGGACTTAACCCCATTCGATCTGGTTACAAGAGTGATAACAGCTTGAAAAACCGTTAAAGGGGTTTCATAACCGCTGCGCCACGCATGCATCGACCAAGGAGCCTCTGTTTCTATAATAATAAACTGAAAAGTTCTGGTGAGGAGCAAACGAATGTGTTCAATATGGAGTTGATACCATCCGATCTCAAAATAAGTGGAAGCAAAAACGATACGACGGTTATTTAATGTCGGTTTTGGGAAGAAACAACATCTGTAACTTTACCACTTCACCACAAAGACGCGCTTCGAGTGATGTTAGTTTTTGTAGTAAAAAATGAAAAATTTCTGGTAATAAGCAAAATGTCATAGTAGTATCATTCGATCACGGCACCACAGAGGCAATAGTACGAACGCCCAAAATTTAATAAGGGCCAAGACATAGCACCGCGACGGCTATCACTGAAAACTTCTGTATTTTGTAATAATAAACTAGAAATTTCTGGTGATGAGCAAGTAAACGTGTAGCGTAAAGAAATAAAACCATTCGATCTCAGAATTTAATTAAAAATCGTTTAGTTATGATCGTTGTCCAAATTCGTTACCATTACCCTAAGTCCGTAGACAAGAACCAATCAACTTTTCTACTGAGATATAGTAAAAGTTTCCCCAGATAAGCAAAAGAGAAAAGAAAAATGCCAAGTTATCACGATTCAAAACATGAACATCCTCTGTCACAATGAGTAATAACCGTTTGTCAGATTTCGCACCAAATTCTCGACGACTGAAATTATCTGAATGAATTCCTTTCGATAATATTAAGTCAACAATTTTGAGAAAAAAACAAAAAACAACTCTGCAAAATAGTTACTATTAGCGCAGAATCCGCTAAGATCAACAATATTAAAAATTCAATAATGTGCCGAGCGTTTACCTGTGCACCAATTCCACGGCTAATGCAGCATAAGTATTTCTCTACTTATAACTATTATATTTCAAAAGCGAAGTAAACTGTAATTTCCAAAAGATTTAAATCGTGAATTGTAACAGAGTGGTTGGTTGTGTTTGTAGTTCAATGGTATGATAGTGGAATCGATTTAATCGGAAGTGAGTCGAGTTACTGGTTCGAATTGTGTTAAATCTAGTGATTTCTTATTTTACGTTTCAATGCGTTAGAAATATTATCTTTATGAAAGCTTTAAATAGTATCAAAAACTCGACTGTTAATGCAAAAATAGAATACGTGTTTAATTTTCGGAAAATAGTTATTTACCACTTTCTTCTGATTTTCCGGCCAAATCCTTTTGACTTTGCTTAAAGCCATAAATACTAAGTTTATTACAGCCGAAATTACATTTACTATATTCGGTGACGTTCTTGGAGTATGTGTAAGATATCCGACATGGTGAAATCAAAAATTCATGGTCTCTTAGTTTGTGAGTTCGATCGAACTCTACAACAGAAGCTTTTATTTAATGCCATTTGACAGGAGAAAAGTTATATCTAAGTAAATTTTCATTTTAATAAAATGAACTTTGTTTTTGAAAATCTAGAATGGTAGCGTTCGTTCCAACGGAAATGACATATTTTCTCGCTATCCCTGTGACGCAGTAGTGCGAACTTCAGTTCGATTCGATCGCACACACTTCAGCTGAAACAACCAGATACTACGTTATTGACCACCTGATACGACTACTCTTACCGCTGGACCACTAAGCAAGCCGCTGGCGCTTTTATCATTTTCTATGCTTACAAATTGAAAATATCTGTTGCTTTGAAAATTTAATAGTTTAGTCAAACATTTATTACAATTTGATCTTATCTCTCACATACAATTGTGAAGAAAACATGCTAACTGTCTTTACTGACACTGAGCTACGTATACCGTCGAGAAATATTCTCTTTCTTTAATAATAAATGTAAAAGTGATGATTCTGAAAGGACTTAACCCCATTCGATCTGGTTACAAGAGTGATAACAGCTTGAAAAACCGTTAAAGGGGTTTCATAACCGCTGCGCCACGCATGCATCGACCAAGGAGCCTCTGTTTCTATAATAATAAACTGAAAAGTTCTGGTGAGGAGCAAACGAATGTGTTCAATATGGAGTTGATACCATCCGATCTCAAAATAAGTGGAAGCAAAAACGATACGACGGTTATTTAATGTCGGTTTTGGGAAGAAACAACATCTGTAACTTTACCACTTCACCACAAAGACGCGCTTCGAGTGATGTTAGTTTTTGTAGTAAAAAATGAAAAATTTCTGGTAATAAGCAAAATGTCATAGTAGTATCATTCGATCACGGCACCACAGAGGCAATAGTACGAACGCCCAAAATTTAATAAGGGCCAAGACATAGCACCGCGACGGCTATCACTGAAAACTTCTGTATTTTGTAATAATAAACTAGAAATTTCTGGTGATGAGCAAGTAAACGTGTAGCGTAAAGAAATAAAACCATTCGATCTCAGAATTTAATTAAAAATCGTTTAGTTATGATCGTTGTCCAAATTCGTTACCATTACCCTAAGTCCGTAGACGAGAACCAATCAACTTTTCTACTGAGATATAGTAAAAGTTTCCCCAGATAAGCAAAAGAGAAAAGAAAAATGCCAAGTTATCACGATTCAAAACATGAACATCCTCTGTCACAATGAGTAATAACCGTTTGTCAGATTTCGCACCAAATTCTCGACGACTGAAATTATCTGAATGAATTCCTTTCGATAATATTAAGTCAACAATTTTGAGAAAAAAACAAAAAACAACTCTGCAAAATAGTTACTATTAGCGCAGAATCCGCTAAGATCAACAATATTAAAAATTCAATAATGTGCCGAGCGTTTACCTGTGCACCAATTCCACGGCTAATGCAGCATAAGTATTTCTCTACTTATAACTATTATATTTCAAAAGCGAAGTAAACTGTAATTTCCAAAAGATTTAAATCGTGAATTGTAACAGAGTGGTTGGTTGTGTTTGTAGTTCAATGGTATGATAGTGGAATCGATTTAATCGGAAGTGAGTCGAGTTACTGGTTCGAATTGTGTTAAATCTAGTGATTTCTTATTTTACGTTTCAATGCGTTAGAAATATTATCTTTATGAAAGCTTTAAATAGTATCAAAAACTCGACTGTTAATGCAAAAATAGAATACGTGTTTAATTTTCGGAAAATAGTTATTTACCACTTTCTTCTGATTTTCCGGCCAAATCCTTTTGACTTTGCTTAAAGCCATAAATACTAAGTTTATTACAGCCGAAATTACATTTACTATATTCGGTGACGTTCTTGGAGTATGTGTAAGATATCCGAAATGGTGAAATCAAAAATTCATGGTCTCTTAGTTTGTGAGTTCGATCGAACTCTACAACAGAAGCTTTTATTTAATGCCATTTGACAGGAGAAAAGTTATATCTAAGTAAATTTTCATTTTAATAAAATGAACTTTGTTTTTGAAAATCTAGAATGGTAGCGTTCGTTCCAACGGAAATGACATATTTTCTCGCTATCCCTGTCACGCAGTAGTGCAAACTTCAGTTCGATTCGATCGCACACACTTCAGCTGAAACAACCAGATACTACGTTATTGACCACCTGATACGACTACTCTTACCGCTGGACCACTAAGCAAGCCGCTGGCGCTTTTATCATTTTCTATGCTTACAAATTGAAAATATCTGTTGCTTTGAAAATTTAATAGTTTAGTCAAACATTTATTACAATTTGATCTTATCTCTCACATACAATTGTGAAGAAAACATGCTAACTGTCTTTACTGACACTGAGCTACGTATACCGTCGAGAAATATTCTCTTTCTTTAATAATAAATGTAAAAGTGATGATTCTGAAAGGACTTAACCCCATTCGATCTGGTTACAAGAGTGATAACAGCTTGAAAAACCGTTAAAGGGGTTTCATAACCGCTGCGCCACGCATGCATCGACCAAGGAGCCTCTGTTTCTATAATAATAAACTGAAAAGTTCTGGTGAGGAGCAAACGAATGTGTTCAATATGGAGTTGATACCATCCGATCTCAAAATAAGTGGAAGCAAAAACGATACGACGGTTATTTAATGTCGGTTTTGGGAAGAAACAACATCTGTAACTTTACCACTTCACCACAAAGACGCGCTTCGAGTGATGTTAGTTTTTGTAGTAAAAAATGAAAAATTTCTGGTAATAAGCAAAATGTCATAGTAGTATCATTCGATCACGGCACCACAGAGGCAATAGTACGAACGCCCAAAATTTAATAAGGGCCAAGACATAGCACCGCGACGGCTATCACTGAAAACTTCTGTATTTTGTAATAATAAACTAGAAATTTCTGGTGATGAGCAAATAAACGATTAGTGTAAAGAATTAAAACCATTCGATCTCAGAATTTAATTAAAAATCGTTTAGCAATCTTCGCTATCCAAATTCGTAGCCATTGTAGGAAGCTCGTAATAATAAACTGTAAAGTTCTGTTGATGAGCAATTGAGTGAATTCAATATTGAGTTAATACCATTCGATCTCAAAACAAGTGAATTATTTACAAAGTAAACCAGGTAATTCTAGATCGTCACCACTGCACTAAGTATGTAAGCGTCCAGATTTTCTTTAGTCGAAATAAATTTAAATTTGCCATTGCCAAGGGAAAAATAGAAGACAAATATGAAACCTGTAATAATCAATATCGGCACCTGTAATAGCAGTTGTGTTGCCAGGCTAGTGTTCCACTTCATCTCAAAGATTCAGCCGAAATGGTGTTAATTTTTTTAGCAATAAATAAAAAGTTTCTGATACGAGGCAAACCATTCATCAGTACATCTGCCTAGAACATTTGATCACGATCCCAGTTGTTAGTCGTCACTGCGCTACTAGTGAAATCGTAGTTGTTCCCTGCAATATACACCACTTGCTGACTGATGTGGGTATTCGTAGTATCAGTCTGTTTGGTAAAGCTGCCATTTGGTCATCGTCATCATTGGTGTCGGTCGGTAGTAGACTTCCCCTGAAAAGTGTAGTAGCATTAGTGGCAAGACCAAGGCCTTGAAAAGTAGTTGTAGTACTAAGTTGGCATAAGCATCTGGATGAAGGCTGGAATAATGCCACCCTCTGGTGGTCTTCCCCCAAAGCCAGGCAGGACCCACTGAATATTTATCATGAAAGCGTTTCAAAACATTCATGACGAATTCTATTTTACAAAAATGTTCCGAAGGTGTACATAATTGAGTGTAACCCCCCTAAAATTGAGGGTGTAGGAAGGTGAACGGTCATTATTGTTCATACTATTCTAAAAAAAGATCCTAATTAGCTATTCTCACTGACCCAAGCATTGTACAATAAACATATGCACTCGGTCTAACAATATTACATTTACCAGAATAGCACAATTACTCGGTGTTTCGCTACTTAATTATACTGAAACGGTTATACAACAGCACAGAATTTTCGTCAACTTCTAGTTTGCAAGAAGAAAAAAAAAGTAAATAAAAATGTAGCTTTAGGCTATGGCAAACTAAAAATGTAGCTTTAGGCTATGGCAAACTTAACATCTTTTTTTGCATCACAGTCGCAGTCACTCAGATTTCTTTAGCTGTTTGGTAATGAATTAAATATTTCTGGCACACTTGTAGTTTGCTAACTCGGTATGAGTTGTCTCCCTTGGACGAGGGTTCAGCCTCGTCATCGTCCTCGAGGCACGCATTTGTGAGAGACAATAAGAAATAATTTTACACATACAATAATTTTACACATACAATAATTTTACACATGACACCAACACAAATAAGATGAGTTGTACCTTTCGTTAATAAATTTAATGTTATATGTTAATGTCGGAGTCCAAAGTTATTAAAGTAACACCTAACACCACCACACAAACCCTATCATAAGAGGCATTAAGTAAAATAAAAGAGGGGAAACAGTGTAAGCCCCATTAGATTTTTTTTGTTTTCTGCCTTCAGTAACATTGCATCACGAATATTGTTGCATCCATTTAATAATTTCTGTAAAATAAAAAAAAATTCTAAACAAACTTTTATTTCAGAAACTACTTTGTGCATAAATTATTTCTAACACATTTTATGTTGGTGGTGCAGGGAGTAATAAACAGAAAACCAGTTGAACCATGAAGTTCCAGGATCTAATAAATAACATGGTAATATGAGTCAGTGGCATTTAAAACATGAATTTATAGATGAACTATTTTTTTTACTTATTCTTCTGTCTTACAATGGATCATGGTCATGTGCAATCAAAGTATCCTTTTTTTTTAGTGAGATGGAGTTGGGGACAAATTTAATGAATTTGGGGTTATGCTAATTAAGATGCTGACAATAGGAAAGATAGGATTCAAACATGTTAGTATGTAAATTGTTGCGGGCTATTATATTTTTTTGTTGGTTGGGGTTTAATGGTTTAACCGTTTCTGTTGTTTTTTTTTATACATATTTGTAGGTGGTTATTTTTCTTTTCAAATAAATTGGTTGCTCATGGGTCAGAGGTTGCTTGACATTTTTTTTCCCAGGTGTAGGCTTCGTAGATGATTTTATTTTTGAATATTGTATACAAACATTAATTCCATAGAAAATTAGAAACCAATGGTTATCTTTAATTTAATTATATGATTTTGGGTTCTTTTTTTATTCTAACTAAACTTCAGCTCACTGGGAACACATTCCAATATTCACCGTTTTTTTGTTTTTTTTTTAAATAAATAACAGTTTAAACTATAAGTAATGAATTCTTTAAAATAAAATAAAAAAAGAGGAATAATTCAATATTAAAATATAAAGAAATAAATAAGTTTTTTTTTCTTTTTGTCTCTTCTAGCCAGAAATGAGGTAGGAAAGTGTACATCATATCCTAAGCACTTATGTATTAAACTCTGTCTGAAGAAGGTCATAATGACCTGAAATAAATTTATAATGGAAATAAGTGAAGTTTTTCGTCAAATTTATAAAAAATGTTCTTGCTCTGCATGTGATTTTCAATATATATTTAATCAGGAATTAATTATATATCTGAGAGCCATCGTCATTGAGCACTCAACAGAGATTTCAATTCACCTTGGATTACAACAACAAAAGTCTAAACTTTACACTATTTTCCTTGGATTATACACACTTATATATATATATATATATATATATATACATATATATATATGTGTGTGTGTGTGTGTGCAAGGTTGAGGTTTGCAATATTGTTGTCAGTTTCAATATCCATACTTTCTAAATTATAGGATCTATTGAAAGTTTTGGTTAATTCTTGGGAGTTGCATTTTTTTTTCTTGTGTATAAGACCATAAATAAAATTTTGGGGGGTGATTTTATTTTTGATGTTTAAAGGTCTCTAGATCGAGATAATGGGGTTATATTTTGTCCCACTGTACATCCTGTCGCTGCACAATTAACACTACTGTTTCAACTTTAATTTTTCGGCAGTAACAAATGTTATGTATTTGGCATTAATTAAATTAAGCTGGCTATAATGGCCTATGAGTTGACAACTTGGTGAATACTCGAATACCAACCATATCAATGCCACATATACGTCTGCTTTCAGTTTTGTTATGTCCTGCAATAACATATTTCATGTATATGGTTCTAAGCAAAGTGAAACATTAAACAATGAAGACAACTGCATTCAAATCTGGAAATGGGGGAGGGTTAACTGAATGTTTGATATGTAGATCATAACCTGTGTGCTACTCGCACATCCAGTTTGTTCAGCTCATTTTTTGTAATAATGTATTGAATATCTCAAGCATAAAAATCAACTCCAGATATCAATTTGGCCTATTTTTTAGGTTATCGCTTTGATTGGCCTCTATTTACCGATGAACCAGAAGACCAATATTTAAAATCTACATTAACAAAATTAATATTTCTGAGGCTTCAAAAAATGTAATATGGTGAATCACATCAAGTTTGTCAATAAAGAGTATCAGAAAAGTTATGTAAAGTGTTCAGCATCAGGTATCACCAGATAATATCTGGTTTATTTATTGTGTCACATAGCAATATTATAAAAGTTAATGTTGATGTTTATTTAAGATATTAAAGAGTATTTTCTATTTAGCAGTTGGAGTCAGCATTTCAAGAAATGGTGAATGAAGAAAAGGAAACCTTGTTTACAAATAGTAAAAGCTTTATGATCATATTTACCAACCCCTCTGCTTGGGCAGGATATGACACAAGGTCAATTTTTAAGCGGAGTTTAACAGGTTTGAATTCAGAGTTTTCCTTCTCCAAGACTAGTTGCCTCACCAAGGCTGAAGAGCCTAGTCTGCCCAACTATTTATCCATAGCTGGAGGGAGAATAATTGGATTCATACCTTTCCCAAGGGTATTAGTGCTATGTGAAATGCAATCAGTCAAGTCCAGGATTTGAACTCGTGTCGCCGTGTCCACATCCTGCGACGATAACCATTACACCACGGGCACCTCCTAAAAAAGCTTTATGATTAGTATTAAAGAAAGGGTCTCTTTCTTCATGTGAAATCCCATTAAATTATGAGTATGAAGTAATATTTGAATTGAATGGGTATTATTACCTATTTCTACAAATTAAATGACTGTGACATGTCAAAAATGTATGAAGAGGAAAGGTAATAACCAATTCTGTATGGTATTAGCAAATAAAGCTTACCGTGAAGAAAAACAAAAAAAGGTATCAGCAAGCATTGAAAAATTTTTTTTTTTATTGTTTTGTAGTATTATAAGTATGGGTGATATTAGATTTTGTTTGTCACATAAATAAATAGAGTCAAGGCAGTAAAATCAAATATAACTCAAAGCATTAAATCATAAATTCTAAAATCCCAATCTTCATTGTTAAGTGACTAGAATACATGAAAACTGATAACACAAATGAAACAAGAATTTATCTGTTTTTATTTTAGTGTCAACCACATTTTAATTGAGGTCTCACTTCAAATACAAAGTGGACATCTTTTTCCAAAATTACTGTAGCTCTTACTCCTAATGAGGAGTAATAATTTGCAAGTCTTGCAGATAATTTACTATTGATCAGTGAGTTCAATTATCACCGGTTCTTGTCGCAAAACTAAGTTGTACTTAGTTTCCTTTTGCTCAGGAGTGGGTGTAAAGGTTAGCAGGCCAGACAAGCAGACCATTGTCAGTGAGTGATCCATATTCAAAGCCTTATACCAAATTAAGTAAAGCTTATTAAATGTTCATAGTTCTTACCTCTACATTACCACATTATCATCTTCAGTTTAGTCACTTTCTGAAATAACACATTGACTATTTCTGATGCCAAATAGAGTGAATGTTTGTCACGATAGTATCAATTGCATTTCAGCTATAATATATAACCAATGTATAGGATTTCTAATTTCTAGTTCATTACATAATTGCTATCTCAAGAATTTACCCTGAATTTCTCACACCATCAACTTATTTTGTTAAACTTTTGCAGCAACATATGAAATATTTGTTAGGGTTGCACCAAAAACATTCATTACTAAATAATAAAATGTCAATTTCATACAAAAACTTTGCAAATTAATTGATCAAGTTATAAACACATACACACATTTACATACATCTGAAATAATTTCTTGGGCAATTTGTGGCTTAAAATACAATGTCATTGATTATATATGGAGTTTTTATAATTTTTGACTCTGAAAAAGAGGTAGTCTGTCGGTTGTATTTTGTGCAGACTTTGGATCTTGATGCTATAACTTCTTGTATAATTTGTGGTATCCAAGCAATGCTATTAGAAACTTTTAAGGTTTTGACAGTATTTGGGAAAATTCAAACATTTCCTACAACACAACACATTCATTGCAAGACTCACTCCAAATTATCTACCGGTAAAAATCAGATTTTTAAAAAGTTCATTACTGTAAATTGATTAAATTAAATCTACAGCCATATTTTACAAATTTAATTTCTATAATTAAATACAATTCAACCCACAAAAAAGACATTTCTAATATTGAATTATTTCAATAATACACACTAAAAACCCAAAATTCAAAAATAAACGTAGTAAATCAAACTTTTGAAAATGATTCAAACAGGATGGCTGAAAGCAATTTTCTAAAAAATTAAGGAAAATTTTGAAATTAAGACAAAAGATATTTAGGTATAAGATCAAGACAAATACATAATGGGAAGTTCAAAAGTAAGAAAATGATGAAAGACAATTGTTCTACTAAGATAGCAGATTAAATTCTTGAAGGTTTTGTAAAATTGGGAAATCATTTTCATATATAATGGTGAGCACTAAGCTTAATTTGACTAGTTATTGACATATTTTACTATTTGATTAAACAAATACCTAATGAAAGTTTCGCGTTTTTTAGTTCAATTTAGCTACATACAAAGCAATAATCGAGATTTTTGCTTATTTCTTCTGTCATGTTCATGTGAGTTTAACTTTGCTACGTGTTCGACGATACAAGGGAGGCAACTTTAATAAAAACATTACTTCAAATTTATTTCCCTCCGAAATAAAGTTGGATCATATAATCAAGTTGTCTCTGTTTAACCTGATGAAAAAAAACAAACAAAAAAAAAAAAAACAAGTACAAAAAGTATAGTCGTATTTAATCACAGTAAAATTTGTTGCTTTTGCAAAAAATGAAGTTAAAATTTTATTAATGCTGAAAAAAATATCTTTTCATTTCAGGAAAGAGACATTGAATTGATAAAAATTCCATGTTGGTGTAAATATATACTTAAGGAATATTGTGCTGAAACTTGTGGTTCAATCTAATTAAACTACACTGAAATGAAAGCAAGAGAATAAATGGAAAAAATAATAAAATCAGACATTTTGTGGTTTAATTTAAAATTTTAATTTAAAACTTTTTTTTATTTGTATTGAAAATGTACATGAAGCAACTTTCATTGAATTCTTTTATAGTGTTGTTTCCTGAAGGCTCTCTCTCCTCCCATTTGAATTGATTTCCAATTTCATATCTTCCCTCATCTTTCTTTTTTATTTCATCACTTTTCTACAAAAGAGTGAAAATGATATGAAGGTGTATGGGAAGATTTAGCCGAATCTTTTTTTTATCCTAAATATAACTTTTCCAACATTTTCAACAATTTTTGTACAAAAAAAATAAAAATAAATAGAAAAAAAATTGAATAAAAATAAAAACTGTGACAGAAAAAAATTCTTAACACACTTTCTTTTACAACTTTCTACAATCAAAAAGGAGGAACTGGATCAATATCTTTGTAAACTGTTAATTTTCCCATTGCTTTATAACTGGATGCCATGATTTACAATAGAAATGATAATTTCTTTATGGAAATTCTGCATTTATTAAAAAGGACATTCTAAAATTTGCAAATATTAAAGATGAAGAACTTTGACTCAACAATGGCAGTTTTAAGTAAAATTCAATTTTACTGACAAAAATATGAAAGAATTTAGGGGTAATTTTCCTATATTTCTGACTCTAGATGCATTTCTAATTAAGAAAAGAATTCATATAATCTAAGCATAGTCTGCAAAGGTTAACAAAAGTGTCTGTGCAAATGAGTGCTGTATTCTACATGTATAAATCTCAAGAAAAAATATTATAAAAATTTGATTTATAGGAATTTGTATGATCTTTTATTGGACTCAAGAAATGGTTTAAAATCTACGGTAAGTAGCTTATTCATTTGCTTCCTTATTATTTAACATACAAGATTTCTGCTTCATTATTATTCAGCATGACATTTGTTTCATTATGATTCAACATACGATATTTCTATTTCATCATGATTTAATATACGGCATGAAGAATATAATATGCAAATACATTAATTATCTCATTGCAGATTTTTAAACTTGGCTAAATAAATTATTTAGAAAAGTGTCTTTTAATTCACCAAATTTATTAAGTTATTAACACTAGCAATAAAAGAGATTAAGAACATGAAGGTTTTTCTTTATTATAAATATTATTAGTATTATAACAATAATCTTTATTGACCAATTTTAGAACATTAGATTTAGATTAAAACTATTGACAGAAAAATATAAAACGTCAATTTGTTTTTGTAATTACTTTACAAGGTTTTATAAAATTTGTATTCATTCTATATGAGAATTATCTCACAATGTCATATATTTTTAAAAATATTTTTATTGGCTGATGTACTTGGATGAGAGTATTTATCTTTCTTATTATTATAGTAACTAGGTTTGAGCTATTATACCCTCTGGCCTTCTTCAGGTATTTGTTGTACACACTAACCAAGGCAAATTAGTATAATACACAGTATTGGAAAATTAGGCAACTGAATGAATCAGCATATTTGTTAAACTCTAATTATTCTTTAGACAGTGTAGCATTGAATTAAATACCATATGAGAAGCTCTAATTCAGAGAGAAAACAGTAAATGTAATACTAAAAATTTATACTATGACTAATAGAGTAAAACATACATAGGTTCAGATGAAAATGTAGACAAAATTATTTTAGGCTTAAGTTCCAAGTTACAACTACTAAAATAAGAAAATAGCCAAGTAAACATAAGCATGTATTAAGTGTATTGAGTTGCCTGGTAGTCCTGAGTTTAATGAGTACATGAAAAAGTCATAGACTCTGCTTAGTGAAAGAGACAAGGAATATCTTAAAGACAAATTAACTGATGTGAAATATTCTCTAAGCATCGACTGTGGATTGAGAACAATCTACTCCCTCACCCCACTGCATATGTGGCTAAAATAAAACTTTTGGGTTGGCTGGTTGGGTTTTATAGTATATCAACCTTTCTAGATTATCTAATATCAAATTCTGTTTATGCATATATATATACTTTGTAAATAAATTGTTTGTGGATAACATTTTTAAACAAACCAGACCTCATTTATTTGTGCACAGTTAAATGCTTTCAAGTATTGCTGTGTAAAATAAAGCAATTCAATTTAACATCAGTTATTTGTTTGCAGAAATTTTTCAATAGTTCTATTTGACCCATAGATGGAACTCTAACAGGTATTACCAATCTGGGTCATAGTGGACCTGGGAGTAATGACATTGAAGAGGTACTCCACATTCCTCAAAGCTCTAGGATTGGAGCCTCACCATCAGATGAAGTTTAGTGTCATACTCAAGACACTAGTTCTAATTGACCCATAGATGGGACCTTAACAGGTACTACTATTCCAGGTCAGAGTGGACATGGGAGTAATGGCAATGAAGAAGTACTCCACAATCTCCAAAACATTAGATGGTTTGTCATATCTAGGACACTCAGTGGGTTGATTCTTAACCCCTCAATAGAGATGCAATCTTCTCTAAATTTTACAACCCCAGCCAAAATAAGCAGTTAAAATAAAACATTCAGTTTGAAGATAGTCACAAAAAGAAAGCTGATAACTGCAACAGCATTAAAGAAGGGTACACTATTTTCTCCCTTTCAAAAATTGAGACAGAAAATCAATGTTTTTTTTTTAGCAAATAAAACAACTATACTCACTGTTTAAAAAGAGTTCAACTAAATTTCTTTCCCAATTTACTCCTAAATTATATATGAAAACATATGAACTTATAACATTTAACAAAATTTTTGAAGGCAGATGGAGAAAAGCTATATTCATGTAGAGAACATTTGTGATAAAGATTGAGCTAGAATTAAAATTCAATTTGCTATTTCTATTTTCTAAGCTGATGAAGATCCTGCAAATCTTTCTATAATATATTCGTGTTAATGATTATTAAATGATAAATCATTTTGAACGACCAAGCCATTTGAAAACTATTGAGAATTACCTTATAAATAATAGATAAAAACAGTAGATATAGTCATGAATTCTAAACAGAATTAAAAAAATAAGCCATTTAATATAAATAAATTTCTAAGAGGCAACAAAAAGACAAATTGATCCAACTCATCCAGTTTGACTTGTGAATAAATAACAAATAAGAGATATGCATCTTTATAAACACATTTGTAATAAAAAGAAACTAATGTAAATTATTAAAAATTCCTTGTTACAAGTGTTAACGTTTTAAAAAATGAAGACTTCAAGACCCACAGAATTTTTGTGTTTAACTGATAGTCTATGTTACCCTTTATTTATTGTACAGAAAACTGATGACTCTTACACTTTATCTTGAGGTATAAATGAAAAAAGTTACCCAAAAATGTGAATAATAAGCAAAGGTCACTAAAAATGAGTGTATTTATCATCCTTTAGGGATATTTTGTTTCATTTCACAAAATGTGGCAAGATGAATTAAAGTACAGATAAATATATTGAAAAATGTGAAAGGTGTTGACTTGCTACAAGTATTCAAATATGAGTCATTCAAATAAATGAAACTAGTTACAATTTAGCTTTAATTTTGTTTTGGGAATATCTAGAAAAATTCTCATTAATTCAGAGCAAATAAAAATGCGAAAAAAAATTAAAATTCTATGGATCTTGTGCCTTTGTATAACTGCACCCTAAGATGCATATTCTTCTTTCGAATGTCTTATGAGGACAATTTGATTCATTAAATTACATGGATTACCTCCCTTGGCTTCATATGCCATGAACTTGAGAAATCCAACTGAATGATTTTCATTCAGTTACATGAAAATTGTTGTTTTTAAATGAGATCCTAAAGAACAGTGAAACATTTTTTTTCCCCAAGAATGAACATTTTTCATGACAAATTGTTTTACAATGTACAGAACTTTTGTTTAGAAAGAAAAGTTCAAATTTCAGTCCATTTTTTTTTAATCAATTAGCAAAGTTGACAATCTTTAAAAACTTTGGGTGACATTCTGTCTCTGATATATTTTTGTTTTTTACTACTAAAAATTCATAAAAATGTACTCGATAAAAATTTTTTGAATTATCAGTGTATGATACTTTCTTGAACAGCAAGTGTTAACTAAATCAGTACTATTTTAATATTTTCCAATGACTATTTTTATAAATGATAGTAAATTTTAGTACTGAATAATAAAGGAGAAATAGAAATAACAAAAGTTTTACATTCTAAATGTAAGACTTCCATTTCATACTCTTGATAATAATAATTATTATTATTTTATGATTAATGTGCAATAATATCTGTGTAAAATTTTGAATTATTGAAATTACTTTTTAATGTTGATTTTCTAATGAAAAAATAAGACCACTGAAAACAAGATTTGTTGAGTACCATTATATAAGCAAGGATAAAATAAGATAGACTAAGTGTTAAGTTTCATCTGTAAGCTCATATTCACATTATTATGATTTGGAATATTAGTATTGTAATGATTGATCACTGAAATGAAGATTGATGACAGACTAGAATATTTTATTTTTACTTGAATATTTACTTATTTTCATTGGACATAATCAGTAAATTATATTTGGACTGAATTGGCACAAAGCCATCTTTTTGGAACATCCGATGAAACCATACTTTTCTCTAGAACAATAATACATTATTTAAAAAATAGAGTACAGTTCAATGGATTGTTAAAAAAAAAACAATGAGATGTGAATTTCATCATTTGGCAGCATCTCATTTTAAACTCGTTTTTTCTTATCTTCCTCTATATCAACAATAAAATTGGGGATATTCAAACCCAGAAATACTAATTTGTTAGGATTCTAAAGAACTTCAATACTGTTGAAGTTGATTTTTCAAGGTTTTTATTAAACATGAATTGAAAAATTTTGTTAGTACTCTTCTCATCATTACATAAAAAATGGACTTTAAATTTTATGGTTTATTAAATGTTTAACTTACTTAACTTATTGTCAGTACATTGAGAATGTGAATTATACTGTCATGATTGTGGATGATTTCAGAACAAATGAAAAACAGTTATAAAGAAAGAAACAATGACTTCTTTACCTTTTTTTTTTTTTTTTTTTTTTGCTTCTAGTGCATTTTCACTCAAGAATTGGTGCAAGTAACAAATTTTGATGTATAATGGCAGTTGTATTATAAATGTATTTTTCTTTTTTTTTAATTTGTGAATGAACATACTAAACAAATACAAAACTTTTTTTTCACTTTTATTCCTAAATAATAATAGCCAAAGCCACATACTTCAATCTTGGAGAGAAAGAAAAAACATTTTTATATCAAATCAAAGAATCTTTTTAAAGAATCTTTTTAAAAAAACTTTTAAAAATCTTTTATATTATAATCTCAGCAATATGTAATTAACAGCAAATAAAATGTTTTGTAAAATAAAATAAAAAAAAAAAAAGAACAAAAATGTTTGTGTTAAATTACAGTTTAAATGTAATCTTTTATCATGTATAAAAAATATGGACAAGATACTATATACTTTATTAGATATATTTACAGATTGTAACATTCTGTTGTGAACAATAATTCAAGAGAATTTCTTTTCACAATTCTTCTAAATCTAATGAACCCAAGTTTTTACAGAATATTTATCTTAAAAGGATCAGTTTATAACTCTTTTGAAACAAAAACAAAAAACATTTAAAGAATACAAGTATAAACACCAATTATTATAAAATAGATTGCATATTCTGTGTGACTCAGTATATTCATTCACATATTGTAAAAACTATGATGCTAAGTTTGGTGTTATTAACTGATATGTCTTCTTTTTCTTTTTTTTTCATCTTTAATATTTTGATCTCTCTTTTAACATTGTGGTGAAATTAAAGGAAAAATTAACTTTAGTTGTGAAAATCATTCCTATCTAATCTGTACACAGTCATATTCCAATACAATTATGTAATTAGTAGTTTTACTCCATCTTATCATTACTTTTTTATCTTAATATTTGGGCTCACCATTTAATGTTGTGATGAAACTAAAGGAAAAATTAACTTCAGTCTTGAAAAGATTGGAAAACATTGCATTAAATTTACAAAGAACAGTAGATTTTATATATAAATTTTTAGGAAGTTCAGATCATTCATCTATTTTTATTGGTAGCACCCTAGGTGGATCTCTAGAGTCAAAAAGTTTCCAACTTTAACATTTTCAGAGAAGCATGAAACAATATCATTAATAATAAAAATTGGGATGCTAATAAAGTGGAGAAATAAAAAAAAATTAGATTTAGTACCATTTTTAATATGTACTGTTCTTTTTGTGGTTTTTGTAAAATCTTCACTAGAGAAAGATCATGCAACAAATAAATTGTGATTATGAATTTTATTTACTAGATCCCAAATTAATGGAACACAAATTCTTTCTTTTTCTTGTGGTGGCATAGAACTTTTTTTAAACTATGGGCAAAACACTGCCAACTTAGTCTACTACAAACAGCTATATTTAAATATTAATTTCTTTTATTGTCAGTGAAGTGCTGGTTAGTAGGAAGATTAGCAGGTTTCAGAAAAAATTCTTTTAAATCTAGTTAAATATCCTTATTGTTTTACATTTTATGAAATAGAGTGCAAAACATGGGGTTAGAAAAATTGCATAAAAATAACAGACACATAATAATGGCTAGAAGCTTTTTTTTATGAAATACAAAATCAAAATACAGGTAGATGATCCTATGTTTGGCCTCGTCTGATGCAAAACTGCACCAGAAAAATAACAAATGAAAACTACAATCACTAACACTATTAGTAAATACTAATTCTTATTACTTGAAATGTAGTCACTTCTAGTTTCACAATATGGCCAAAATTCTTAAATTAAAATACAATTTAACATGGTAGACCAAAATGTTAATTTCAAAAGAGAAGTCTGTTACATGGTGTACACAGTCTAGAGTGGTTTGTTTATTTAGTGTATATATATATATATATATATATATATATATATATATATATATATATATATATAAAATGATAGATACATACACACACTCTTATTAGTAAAAATACCTACTTCACTTAGACAAATGAATAAAGAATATGGCATAGAAATTTGAGTTGATTCTATATTTTAATTCAAATTAATCCAATAAGTAATCATTTAGATAAAGACATTTTTCAGTAAATTTATAGAGAAATTAGCCAAATTTGTGATCTGGACCTTGTAGACAGAGCTAGCAGTAAAATGTTTACCAGTAGACAAGTGCTGATATATTGCTAATATGAAATTCTTAATTTCTAAATCTCTGGTATTAATATCTACTTTTACAGGACTTAAATTATGAGCCAAAGTTTGAAATCAACTTAGAGATCAAATCATAAACCCATATTGCATTTTATTTTATGCATTTACATAAATGAAAATTTTTTAATAAGAATTAACGATAAAAACTAAATACTTATTGTACTTAATACAATTTAGAATTGAATATTGCTTAGAAGAAACTAATTAACCATTTCATATTCGATTATATATTGTATGATATCATTCAAGAGAGAGGAAAGTTTATAGTTATTTTCTAATCTCACCAAAACACAAGGACATATATATATGAAAGAGAGAAACAGACAGACAGAGAGAGGTGGGGGAACAAGTATTGGTTAATCAAAGTTCTTTCTTTTATAAATGATGTGTTGACTTAAATAGAAATGATGCTCAAAGTTTATAATTATAATAAAAAAAGTTTTCTTTTTCTCCAAGAGGAATGTCACAGACTTCGGCCATTTCTTTAGGGAGATAACCAGAGGTAATACAAAATACTGTGGGATATCACTGGGTTAATTAACCCCCAAAACACTAAAAGTAGGGAGGAATGATTCCATTAACAGTCAGAAATTTACAATAGGTAATCAAAAATCATTCAACCATAAAAAATAATAAAAATTTTTTTTTTCACTTATTTTTATTTTTTTTGAAATTTTAACATGTTTTTATTTTCATGAATTTTTTCATTTAAAAATTTTTTTTGAGTTTTTGTATATTTATTGGAAAAATATTGAATTGATTATATTGATGTTGTGTGTAGCCAACGTGATATAATTGACAAATGCTACTGAAAAATAAGTGAATTATTTCTTGCAATATTTTTTGTATATCTTCTCTGTGCTGCTTTTCATCCATTTTTCTTTGGTTCCTTCACCAAAAATTTTAGTGACTATAGACAGTGACGATGAGAGTCAGGCAGCATTTTTGTAAAGTGTATCAGTTTTTTTCTTTTTTCCACAACTCTTTGTTTCAAGTTCTCTTTAGGTGTTTCATTCATTTTTAATATTTGTCAGCCTATAAATTTTACAAGGTAATTTTTTTATTACTACTCACCACAACTCATACTGTCTCCTAAGATATACAACTCAAATTTTAAGGTATTTGCTTCCCACAAGCATATTAAATTCAGTGGAATATGTAGATGCTTTGTTTTCTTTTTTAAATAGTATGCTTTATAGGCCAGTAAATATAATTTATATCAGCAGGAATAAATATATTTTTTGAGTTATAAAAGTCATTGATGACATATTTTCTTTTATAAACCCATCAGTGGGTTTGAGTAAAACCAATCATATTCTTGACAACCTACAAGTTAAATAACTAAAAATTCCTTAGGCTGGCTAAGGCATATGCTCAAAACATCTGTGCTTTTACTTACATCCAGTCACTATATAGTATGAACAATTCTTAAAAGGTGTAGATGACTTGTTAAAGAACATTCCTTTATGATGAACTTGTTGTAATATTACTACAGCAAATAGAATTGTTGAAATATAATTTCATCTAATTAATGTATATAAAGACCTTTAAAAAAAATTCAATATTTTTTAAAATTTTGGGGTGGACCATTATAATTCCAACGAAAATAAAAAAAGAGATGTGTTCAAAATCATCTAAAGAACTAAAAATATTCAACAATTCAGATAAACATATAAAATCTTAAAATACTATCAGTTTTATCATTAAGATACAAACAAAATAGGCAGGAAGAGTAGGTATATATATATATATATATATATATATATATATATAAATTTCAAAAGAATTTAAACTATATCATTATTTAGATTAAAGTTTTATTCTGGTATTTTAAAATTTTTTATAGGATAATTTCTTCATTTTAAAAACATTTTTACTGGAGGTACCCCAAAAGTTTAGTTGTATCTCTTTTATTTAATACATAGATTAACTTTTATGTACTATAAAAAAAAGATCATTTTATTGAAAATCCTTTTCATTACTTTAATATCAATATTTATAACATGAATTCTAACCTGTATAAGACTAATTGAAATATGAACTTATGTGGAAATTATTAAACATAAAATTAAAGAAATTCAAAAGTGTATTAGTTGACAGAAACCTCAGACAGGAAATAGGAGCTGGGCAGGCCTGAAAGACAGACTTACCAGTGTTAAAGAGAAATTCTGCTTCACTTCAGCTTCACCTTTGATACAAGACTGATCCTCTTTCACTCAGCTGCTAGCAACGAATACGTGCTGATTGGGTCTTGCAGTCAGACACTTAGCCATGTCTGCTGCTAGCAAGCTAACACTGCCGAGACATATCTTACTAAAAACACCTACTGGACATAACCACCGACTTTAAACTAACCTCCACTGAAAATAACAAATATATTTTAACACTTTGTCAAGGAGATGCAACTATTCATATTGGTTTCAAGAAGAATTTCCCACCCACAGAATGGTTACTGAACCCAGAAATAAAGTTTTGAGTTAAAGGGTATCATTGTCTCTTTCCTTCCTTCCTTAAATTTTCTTGCTGCCTTCTACAGATAAAGAAGACACCAACAAGTTAAATGGAGTAAGAAGAGGAGAACAAATAGAGTCAGATACACTAAACCCAAAACATATGAACCTTGAACCTACAAAAAGAAAACTAATAAACACTAAACCAATCTTCATTGTGTCCCATAAATACACAAAGGAGCCACTTTGGAATACAGTCTTACTAATTGCTTGGTAACAGGTAATTAAAGAATGGGTTGGTTGATTGAATAAATAAAAAAATCAAGTGCTCTGCCCTGATTCTGTGGTGTTTCTGGTCAGCTTTAGATAAATGTGTAGTACCTGTCTGCCTTTCTCTGCCATGTCATAGGATTATATAACAATAAAAAAAATTGGATATTTGATCTACTTAAAAAATGTCTGGTGCTACATATAGCAGTTCCTGTGCCATGAAATTTTATAATTCATTCATAATTTTCTATCAAAATGAATGTAAATATATTCTTATTTGCTTTCAAGAATGTGTTTAAATCATCTGAAGACATAGCAAGATTAAATATATCTTTATATGATTAGATAAACTGAATGTTTATGCAATTGATTTTTACCACAGACACCACTGTCATCCATGAATGTGATGACTTTTGATTGTTCATATTAAACTGACCATTAACACACATCAAGTAAATCAATGGTCAATTCTGCCATTCAGTAAATTAAGGATGGATTTTTAAAAATGAGTTCTTTTTATAAGAACCACACTTTGAGCTACCACTTATTAAGCTTTAAATTTTGATGAAAAATAATAAAAAAGGGGATTTTAATTTTATTTTCTTAAGAAATAATGATCAGTGATTGAATATTGTTACTTTTGATAGAACACTAAAAAAAAACAAAAAACCTTCTATCCTGTTGAAAGAGCTCTGGCCATAAACCATACTTTTTGGGGACAGATTCTAACCACTTTTATGCCATTCCAAGATATTATCATAATTTGAGTTTGGTACTCTTTGTAATCTCTTTAAGGTAGGTATGATATGATTATCAAATACTTGTAACTTTCCCCTCATATAGAATTTAATGGATAATTAAGAATAATTAAATAGTTTGGAACAAAAACACAATTTTCAAAATTTTCAGTTTTTTAAAAGAATAGTATAAGATGTTTACAAGTTTTTAAATTAAGGAGAGAATCCTAAGAACATAACATTTATAAACTGAATTATTTTTATAATAAATTGGTAAAAAATTCTAAATTAAAAATTGATTGTTTTAAAAAATAAAAAAAACCTATGATAGTAGATATGGGTATGGAAGGTTCAAAACTCATTTATATTAAGACTAAATATTTGAAAATATTAAAAATCTTAAACAAATTAAGGAGAGAGCATCCTATTGTGTATATATTGCAACCAAAATTTAATTTCCTTACATAAGCCAAATCTTTATCCTACAGTGTTGAAGCCATAATGTAAAAACAAAATGGATTTAGTATATTGATTGAAAAAGAATTTTTGAAAGAAAACAAAATTTCTAAGAAATGATTTAAAAAAAATAAAATGAATTGTAGGATTAAAAATGATTTATTTAAACTATTACATAATGCAAATTAAATCAAAGATAATATGGCAACTTAAGGATGTTTTGATTAATATGAGTTAAATAATTGCTTCAGTTTCATTAAAATATAATAATGGCTATTTCCTATTAGAGAATTGGTTTATAATATTTTTAATTAATTTCAAAATGAAAATAACCTGGTACCAAATATGAATTTTCTAAAAATTTTATTTCCATCAATATTAATGCTTTTTGATTTAAAAATAAAATTGGGATATGGTAAAAAACAACAAAAGTTGAAATTTTAATTAACAGCAATTATTCAAAACAAAAATTAAAGTATAAATTCTTGCTTGGAAATTTATCAAAAAAAAAAATTCACAAAAAGAAAAAGAAAGAAAGGAACCTGTTATTAGAATAATAGTGAAATACTTAAGCAATTTTTACTTGGTTATTGAAATCTGGATGGCATTAAATCCAAATTAAATATTTCAAATATATAATAATGTATCAGTTTATAGGTTAGTATTAATAAAGTATTCATTATATAAAATAACAATTATATTTTAAATGAATAGATAATATAATAACAAAATGTGTTGATTAGTTTTCTGGTTGATAATTGTCAGGTGTAAAAGTTTAGAGTTTGGGCCTATCTTGAAACTTTATTCTCACCTGTATCTAGTTGAGAGATTCCCACCTGTCTTTCCCTAACTCATCATCAACACTGTCATTCTTCACTTGTGTCATAACATGAGATTGTTTGTTGTCATTGTCGATGTTTTAGTTGTGAAATAAACAGGTTGCTTATGATCATTTTATATTTTCACATAATTATCAACCTGTTTTGCCAACGTGGTGGGCAGTTGTGTACGGGAAAAAGAAAAATCAGTCAAAATGGAACAAATAAACTCCAAACACAGAGGTAAGTCTATTTAGATATAAATTTCAATATAAAATATTTCTCTTGTTTTGTAGCTTTTTTTTTTTTCTTTTTTTCTAAGATTTGAACTTTTAAAGAATCATCCATAACTGATTTCAGTATTTGTTGAAACCTAGTCCAATTTCATCAAGTGACTGTGCTGCACTCATCACTGTATAAGTTGCAATTGATACTTGTTGCTTTACCAAATTCCAGAGGTCAGCCTTTTCATTTTCTATCTTCCACATGGCTTCACGAATGCCTGGAAAGAAGGCATCTGTGTAGGAATCGTGTTCGTTGGGAGCATACACAATATGTCTAAAAAAAAAAAAAAAAATGCTCTTGTATTAGGGTAAAAAAGATTTTTGATCAAGGCAAGAAAAATGTTCAAAATATAATATGGTCAGTTACTGTAAATATGCAATTTCTGAGATTTTATATTTTCTTTTTTTTCTTTTACAATCATGCAATATTTTCTTTTTTTTTTTTTTTTTAAATCAGGCAATATTTTCTTTGTTTTTGTGACCAAGCCTTTGGCCTAATGAGTAGAGTGTTCGCCAATGGTCCAGGAGACCAGGGTTCAATCCCAAGTCGAGTCATACTAAAGACTCAAAAAATGGTACTTGATGCAACCTTGCTTGATACTCAGCATTGTAAGGTAAGGATCAAGAGTAAAGTGGAGCAATCCAGGGAATGGAGTAGCACCCACTCCTACACCTCTGTGTAGTAGCTATTGAAAAGGGAGCCTTGGGGTCACCAACGACTAAGGTCGCCTACTTTACTTACTTATTATGGGTGAAGCGACTTAAGTGTCCAAAAGGGTTAACTTACTTATATATTGGCTTTCCAGGAATCCCTTCAGGATCAATGAATGCTCTTTCCAGTCCTATCATTTTATCATTGAGTCTTCGTACTTCCAAAGGACTGCAAGAGAAATTTATAAGCAACTGAAATTTGTAATAGCTTATATGAATCTAATGTTCTTTCTCACTTAAGTAGTTCCATTTGTGGGATATGGCTAATGATTAATTCTATTATGCAATTGTCTAACTTAATCCAATACCATTTAACTATGGCCATATCATTTTTAAATAGTATATCGAATATTGTAAATAAGTTTTTTTTCTGCTGCTGGATTATAAAATACATGAATTATTTATTCTGTCCTGAAATTACAAAACAGCAAAAGTTTAGCTAATTCATTTCATATGAAAGTTTCCAATATATTTCACAATTTTAAGATTCTCATAAATCTAGATATTACACAAGATTTGTGATAAGACCAAAAATATTTCTTTATGCAGAGTAGGTTGAACTTTGAACAAACTGGAAAGATGACTTTGTTTGATATTGATAAAAATCCATCAGTTTTAAAAACTTTGAATTGATTTAACTTATATCAAAGAAGAAAAAACTCAGCATCAATAGTACAAATTTGAATTACACTTAGAAATATAACCGTTGCTAGAAAAACCTTCATACTATTAAAAATATCTTTATGCAATTTTTAGTATAGAGATTTAGTGAGAAAAACACTTTATAAGTAAGAGATTTATACCTTTTTCATTAAAATTAACTCAAAATAAAAGCTATTAATGACTTTTAAGAATATTACAACAAAATCTGACAATATAGTGCAATGTTATGCATATTAGAGTCAGTGAACAAAACCTCATTTTGTCACTAATAACAAAATTGGCAAACTATCCCCTCCATATATATATATATATATATAAAGAGAGAAATATATAGATAATCATACTAAGGATATTTCTAAATGATTAAATATAGAGAAAAGTATATCAATTTTATTGGCAGCTTTCAGTTGATTTTGATCTGAAAGTTCACAAATTCAAAGAAAGTCAATCCAGAACCAAGTGGATGTGATATGCTTACTAACGAAACAAAAAGAGTCATAAAAAAGATATAAAGTTAATGAATTCTAAATATTTTCAAATTCATAAAATGGGATAAAAACAATTGAATATTTTACATTCTTTAAATTAAATTGTACTTTTTAAAAGTAAGTTTAAATTTAAAAGAAAAATATCATGAGTGCTTATGCATTAAAAATCTAAACTAAGGAAAGACGTGAATACTTACTTAGATATATTTATGCTTGGCATGTATTCATTGTGAAAATGTTCAGTAGCACGTACAAATACTATAGAGGCATTTATCAATGATTCTAAAAAAACAAAACATGAAAAGTCATTATTTCCAAAAAATAATACAGACATAATGAGAATACATCAAGAATATTGCATCTACACTAAGTAAAAGATCAAAGTGTTAACAATATCTAGATATTAGTGAAAATGCATTTCTACATAAAAACTATAATCTTAATGATAATTCTATAGTTTTTCTTTTGACTAGGTAAGCCTCATCATTTTGAAATTTTCACTTATAATTCCTAATTTTTGTTTTTCAGTTTAAGAGAGCATATTAGTATTTCAATGATTTTAATTATGAATATTATCCCATATGCAGTGTGTGTACCAACTGGATGGATTTTCTATGATTTGCTTCATTCTTGAAAATTAGCAGATTTTTAGAATGTTCCAAGAAATAGTTTGATGCTCTTTCAATGTTGTTCAAGAATTGTTACAAAAGTTTCATGAAAGACAAGTAATTCCAGATAAAGAATTATAGAAAATGTCGACTTCTTGATTTGTTGAAGAGTAGCTGGAACACCCCTCCACAAGATAGACTAGTCTAAACACTATTTAAAACAGAGCTTGCTCTAGACAGAGAGAGCAACTTACGACTAATGGTTATTTACATTAGTCAGAATACTCAACCGTGTACCATATTTTCTCTGGAATAAAACACCTCTTATTTCTAAATGTGTGTCAACCTTATCTACTTTACAACACAACATCTAGTGATGAAGGATTCAAATGTTATGCATAATACCAACATCTGACTATGAAGGATTGAATGTTAAAAAATTTTCAGCAAAATACCAACATTTGGGACGACTCAAATTTGCATAAATTGTAAGTCTACATAACATATTCATCTGTTAAAAACAAGTAAGAATTTTAATTGTACAGTAATTCTTGATTGCAAAAAAAAAAAAAAAACAGTAGGAAATTGATGGGTCATTTGAATTTTGTCTCTACAAAGAAAAATGTAGGACTTAAAAGAAGTAATGGTGGAATTCATGAAAATCCAGATAGAACATTAAGAAGAACAGTGATGATTGGGCCAAGAATGCTATGAAAAAAAAAGGGACAGTTTGAAAAAAATGTTTGAATTGTTAGTGTTGAAAAATAGCAAAGCAATGCAAAGTCTTTTTTGGTAATAAATTCAATTGGCAAATTTAAGTAAAATCCTGAGGAGGAGGTAGCCTTTGCAGTGTATTTTTGCCATTATGAAGAGTTTTTCATAAAAAAAAAGGTTGCGCTATATAATAGGATGAAAAGAAAATATATCTCTTGCCAGCAAACAGGAAAAGTATGGGAACTACATACTTTCAAGAAATTCAGAGGAAATATCTTTTGAGGAGACTGTCTTAATTCTGAAAAAAATTTGGGAGGAGAAAAGTTCTCTAGTCAAAATTAAACAGAATGTGACACTTATTTTTAGGCTGAAAAGAAAAGTACCTTTTGCAGCTGAAGCCTCTGTTAGCAAAGAATTAGACCACTTAGAACAAATAAGCGTGTTGATCAAAATGGACAACAGTGAATGGGCAAAACCTAAAGTTTACATGAAAAAGAAAAATAATAAACTTAGGGCCTCTGCTAAGTCTTGAAGACATATTGGCGAAATTAAATGGTGACAAAGTATTTTCAAAAATGGATTTGTCTAAAGAACGAAAAAATATGTGAAGTATTTAACTATAATAATGCTTAAAGGTCTGTATAGATTCAACAGAGTGCTATTCAGGATAAAGGTCAAACCAGGAATTTTTCACCAAATCATGGATACATTATGGAATGAGTTTGATTTCACAATAGCCAATCTAGATGACATCTTAATTAACAGTGAAAGCTGAGAATAACATGCTGATCATGTTAAAAAAGTTTTAGAAAAAAAATAAAACAATATGGCTTGAAACTTAGTTTGGATAAATGTCAATTTTTTAATCTAAAATTAAGTATTTGGAACAGGTTATAGATGTGAAAGGCAGAAAGCCAGACTCATCAATGTCAAGTGTTATAAAGAACATGTCTGTCTCAACAAATGTGTAAATTCTACAAGCATTCTTAAGACTAACAAATTACGATGATAATTTTATTCTTAATATACATGTATCAAGAGCTCCACTAATTGAGGAGATTAGGAACAAAGCAAAAATAGGCAAATATATCACAGAGAAAAAGGAACAAATTATTGATCAACAGTATAAAAAGATTGATGGTGAAAAGATTTTTTCCATGTGTAATGAAATTTTCATGTAAGGTAAATGGGTGATGATACCAGGAGCACTGCAAAGAAGAATATTAAAAGACTTCCATACCAGTCATCCTGGTATAGTGAGGATGAAAGCTTAAATGAGAAGCTATGTTTTTTGGCTGAATATGGACAAAGAATAAGAAGGAAATGTAAAATCCTGCTGAGGTTGTGCAATGGCGGCAAAGGAACCAACAGTGAAATGTATGCCTTGTCCAAAGATGGATAGACCTTGGACAAAGTTCACACAGATTTTGTTGGTCCAAAGAAAGGACAATATTATTTTATAGTGGTTGACAGTTTCTCAAAATGGCCGTGGTGATGAAATGTAAAAACCAAATTTGCAGTGGTACAATTAGATTTTTGCATGAGCACATTGCCAGATTCGGTATCCCAGATATGATTGTGTCCAACAATGGCACACAATTCATAGCAAAAGAGTTGAAAGACTTTTGTAAAGCCTTTTTGATTTTACACATGACTACCACACCATATCACCTGCAATCTAATGGACAGGCAGAAAGATTTGCAGACACTTTCAAGTGAGCATAAAAAAGGTAACAGAAACGAATCCATTGATGATATCAAACAATTTTTAAGGGTATACCATGTGACATTGAACTAAAGCACTAATTTGGCATTGTGACCAACTGAGTTAATATTTGTAAGAAAAATAAGATCTGTGTTCGATATATTGTTGCGAAAGGAAAATAAAAAACCAACAAAGGAAAAAAAATTGGGAAATCCTATATACCAAGAGAAAACATTTTTTTCAAAGAGTATAGGAATGTTAAAGAAATTTGGAAGGGTGGTGTCATTGATAAATGTATCAGGAGATTAATGTACAAAATTCAAGACCCCAAAAAAGACCAAGAAGAGACATCCCAATCAGATAAGGAAAAGATAATTGAAGGATATAAATAAACAAAAGGAAGAACCGATGAAGGTTATTTATGACTTATTCGATGTACTGGTACCTTTAGTACCCCAAGGAGAAATGTTCAAGTAAGTGGAAAAAGAAATTTTCAGGGACCATAGATATAAACCCAAAAAGGAAAAAATACAACTTCCTGAGAAAGTAGTTAATTCAAAGTGGGGGATATTGTGGAGTAGTTGGAGCACACCTACAAGATAGACTAATCTAAACACTGTTTAAAACAGTGCTTGCTCTAGACTGAGAGAGAGAGAGCAACTTATGACAAACAATTATTTACATTAGTCAGCATTCTCAACCAGTTACCATATTCTCTCCAGAAAAAAATACCTCTTACTTCCACATGTGTGTTGACCTTACCTATTTCATGACACAACAATTTCTTCTAAACCAACTAAAAGTGAACAACACATCAAAAAAGAAGAATCCATATGTTGGGCTTCAAATTTAAAATTACATTTGTAAAAGAAATCTAAAACAATCAAGAATGAAGAACTTATTTTCTTTTAAATGAAATACAAAAAAGTAAGCGTTTTCATTTTCTTAAAATATTCTGTGACATTTTTTGCAGCTGATTTGAAATATATACATGAATTCAAATTAAAATTATCTATTGATCACCTTTCTTTTAAAATGATTTACAATCTAATGTTTTATAACACTTGTTTTTATTTTTTAAATAATTTTTAAATAACTCAAAATATTATAAAAAAAATCAATGTTCAAAATTTTGAAATAAAGCATCATCTTTTTTACCCCAACATATTAGCTTCATGCTAGAAAATATTAACTGATGCATATTAAAGTAAGTGATTAAAACACATGAACTCTGTTTTATCTGACTTCATAGAGAAATTGATGCTTTTTACCGCCTGCTTGACCAGGTGTATTTGCAAGAAGTGTTAGATCATCAGTGTAGTCAGTATCAGTAATAGTTTCAGCAAGATATTGTCTGCTTTTGGCCTTTTTTAGTGTAAAACCATTTTCTTTCATTAGATCTACTAAAGTTTGTAGCATGTAATCTAGGCAGATTATGAACAGAAATGGTGCCAATGTATCTCCTTGCAACAATTTTAAAGACATTGGTGTCAGAATTTGGGGAGTGGACCATTGTTTTTGAAGAGTATCATCCGAGCAGTAACAGTTTCTTTAGGTGCAGGAAGTATTTTCTCCATCTTTTCTCATGGTATGGAATCAAATGGCTTGAAAAAGTCTACAACTAAAAGTGTTGCATTGAGGTTTTTTTTTGCATGTACTCCTTCAATAATTCAATGAATAATTTGTATTATTTTATTGCATATCAATAGTTCTATTTCAAAAAATTCAGTTTAGCATAAGTACAGCTTTTTGTTTTCACACAGCTAAATGTAAAAACAGTTCCATTTCAAACAATTCATTTCAGCCTAAGCACACAGTTTAAAGGTCAAAAACAGTTCTACTTCCAACTATTGAGTGGTTCCAAGTATTGCTAAGTATCACAAACAATTCAATTAAACATCAATCATTTATTTACACATTGTTAAATGTAAAAACAGTTCAGTCTACCATAAGTACACAGTTTAAATGTCAAAACAATTCTATTTCAAACAATTCAGTTTAGCATAAGTACACAGTTTAGTTCTATTTAGGAATCTATCAGGTTCTACCACTCCATGCCAGAGTGGACCAAGGAGCAATGACAATGAAGAAGTACTCCACATTCCTCAAAGCTCTAGCATTACAGGAGCCTCACCATCAGATTGTTTAGTGTTATATCCAGGACACTCATTGGGGAGTTTTACGCCTCTGCAGAGATACAACCAACTGGGCCATCAGTGAAAAGTTAGAATCTTAGAAGTAGATCAATTTCAACAAAAACTGTTCAGTGTTTTCCAAAGAGCTTACTCAGCTCCAGGTTTTGATGTGTTTTAATCAAGATGGTGCTATTTCCTCATTAAATGGCAAGCTTTTGAAATTAGAAGACCAGTTCATACTGGTCATAGCAGAGACCCTTATGGTGGAATGGTTATTATTGTAGGAAATGGACTTAACAACCCAATTTCAGATTCTAGACAAGGCTGTTTGCATTTCCCATAGTGTTAATACCCTTAGGAAGGAAAGGATGGGCTCTTTAACTTTCTTATGGCAACTGGTCAAGGAGAAGGAAAACTGAATTCAAACCTATTGAACTCCGTTTAAAAAAATTAGATCTAACATCACATCCTGAAAGCATTGTCAATATCTGCATAAGTAAAGCATGGACAGTTACTGACTGGTTAATGACCTGGTCTCTCTGATGAAATAAAATGGGAATTTTTCCAAGAGGTAGTAGCCATGTCAGTACTATTGTATGGTTTTAATGAAATGCATGAAGAAAAAGTTAGATGGAAACTACACAAGGATGCTGTGTGCTGTTTTCAACAAATCCTACAACCAGCACTCTACAAAATAGAAGCTGAATAGCCACTTATCTCCCATCATACAAATAAGATGGGTAAGACATACAGGGAACTGTTAAAGAAGTAAAAACCAACTTATAATACCACTACACATGGACACACCAGTGTTGGCTAACCAGCAAAAACTTTTATCAGCTCAGTACAGACACTAGATGCCATATAGAGGACTTATCAAAAGTAATGGCCAAGAGGGATGGATGGTAAAAGAATCAAGGGAATCTATGTGGTCAGCATACCATGATGAGGATAATAAAGTCAATAAATAAAACAAACATTACCATTTCTCATTTTTTAAATGTAGCAAATGAAGTATTTTTTCTACATCGTTATAACCATGCAATTAGATAGAAAAAAAAATCAGAAACACCAATTTCTTTAGCTTCAAATATTGTGGTCTTATTTTGCTGCAGCATTTGAAGATAAAGAAAGTGATATCTTAGTTTGTAGCAGAATTCTCTGCTACTAAGAGCCGTGAAAAGTTCTCAACACAGCAAATATCTTTTTCTTCTTGATCTGGTATTAACTTTTCAGAGCTGGCCTTGAGATTTTACCAATTGATATAAATGCAGGATCCTATCATTTTGCATACATCTACATATGATTCAACAACTTCAACAATTTTGCCTGTTAAACAACCTTAACCCACATTGTTTGTTATTCAGAAAAGATAAATCAACAGCAGGTTAAGGCTGAAACTATATAAGCCCCACAGATCAACTCTACCAAGATAACACCAAGAACAAGACTAATTTCAAAATACTTGTATTGTCGGTTTTATATACACTTCTGATTAAAGCAAGTGGACCATATGACACTGCAATATGAACTCAAGTGCTGGTCAGTTTCTTCTATGTGCTGTGTCTAACAGTTGACTTCTAAGTCTGTCATGAACCTCTACTAATTCTGGTGATCTACAAATGATTTCTACCCTAGATTAAAAGTCCCACTGCCTTGTTTCTGAACAACATAGATGGTGGGCAAGAGAGAGACCCCATGTTGTTATAGCAGCTCAGATCAACAGTTACTGCACCGCACTGAACCATCAATGGTCTAAATCATGACTGTTCCCTCAAATATATAGCGCCCCAACTTTCAAAAAAGGAAACTACATTTTCTGTGTGAACCCCACTATAGAGTTAAAGTTCCCTAAAAAATTATATCCTAGTCTAATGACTGCTGATTGTACTAGTACCAAAGATTTGAATTTATAAAGGACATTAAAACGTCTTTTATCCCTATGGAAAAATCTTTCTTTTTCTACTTTATTATTCATTAAAATCTTCCAATCTCCCTAACTTGTTTAGCTATCCTTTTGATACTACTATATACATACATATATACACATATGCAGCCAGTGACTAAAGAGATTACAGTGTTACACAGTCACCTCCTACAGGTGATCAAACTCAGTGCAAAACACAATCAGATCTGGCCACCAACAAAAATCTATTTTCAGCTCATGGACTGCTTTCCAATATTTTCAATCTGACATCTAAATGCTCTTCTGAACTAAGACCAAATATTTCAACTAGAACATACCAGTGGCATTTCAGTCATCTTAACACAGCTACAGATAGACTATGAATGATAGTTATATCTATGAAGAGAATTAAAAATAGAAAAGATATTTACCATAGTTGACTGAATGATTTTTCCAAGAATGTTCATAATCACATTTCAGTGAATATACATACACAGCAATAGCATTTGAATATCTTCGAAGGTCAAATGGCAGGATGTTAGCAGTAGCAAGATCCCTATAAGAAATAACAAAAATATCAATCATGAAGTGAAAATATTTCTTGAATTACTCAGCCTATATCCAAATACAAACAGAATTATAAATGAAGAAACAAATGTACACAAATGGAAAATACATTTGAGTGTGTCTAGAAGAAAAATGTGTTAATTGTTAATTGAAAAGTCTTTCAATTGATCTGACAGAAATTACATTTTTTAAATTAAGATATGACTTTAATGTCTTTTCAATGTTGGCACTCATATAAATATAAAAATGTAAAATTCAATAGATAAAAAAAAACAAGCAAAGAGAAACATGAAGAAGAGAAAATTCTTCAAAATAAACAGACCTTAAAATAAGTGAATCTCATTATGGACGGGAGGGGGGGAGACAGAAATCTATGGTGGATATAAAATAATAGTTATGTTAGAACAATGAATAACATTTGCCATCAACCAGATAATGTCTTTTGGGACATAGTTTTTGATATTTAGACAATGAAAAATAATAATTATTCATTCTCCATGAAAGATAAATATATTTAAAGAGATTTTTCCAGTGTACCATGGAATTTAGAACCAAAACATACACTGATAAATCTTTTCGGTGGTTGGTTGGGTTTTATGGCATATCAAACTTTGTAAATTATTCAATGCCAAATCCATCTTTATGCATATAGTTAGTTCTAATTCAAAAATTCAGTTTAGTATGAGTACACAGTTTATATGTACAAAACATTTCTATTACAAGTTATTCAGACTATTCAAACAGTTCTAATTCAGCTAATTCAGTTTAATATAAGTACAGATTTCGTTAACACATAGTTAAATGTCAAAAACAGTTCTATATTAAACAATCCGGTTTAGTGTAAGTACAGTTTCAATGTCAAAAACAGTTTGATTTCAAGCAATTCAGTTTAGCATAAGCACACAGTTTAATTCTAAGTACAGTTTAATTGTCAGAAAAAATTCTATTTCAAGCTATTCAGTTTAGTCAAACAATTCTAATTCAAACAATTCAGTTCAGCATAAATATGCCATTAGTTCTATTTAATCCATAGATAGGGCCTTATCAGGTGTTACCATTCTGGGCTAGAGTGGACCAGGGAGCATTGGCAATGAAGAGGTGCTCCGCATTCCCCAAAGCCCCAGCATCACTGGAACCTCACCATCAGATTGTTTAGTATCATATCCAGGTCACTCATGGGTTGGGGTCTTATTCCTCTGCAGAGGTGCAGTTGGTGTATTCTACAGTCCCAGGTGAGTGGGCAAGATAAATCTTTTAGAGTGAAAGAGTAAAACTAGAATATACAATAAGAGAGTATGTACGTATGGTATCAAGAATGTTTTAAAATCATAAAAAAGAATTAAAATCCTGACTTGAGTACAATCCTTTAAGCTAAGCACTCCTTCAGAAATTCAATCACATGTTGCTAAGTGCAAATTTTACCTGATTTTTATGATCTTGTTGAGGGTGCGTACGCATCTTCTTGTACTTTTGCTTGAAGTTCTTCTGGGTTTTAGAAGTCTAGTTGAAGTGGAATCAACCTATTGGGTAGTAGCCAACTTACTTAACATGCAAAATGAACAGATGGATATTTACCAACCAGACATAAGCAAAATGCTGCTCTCTTCCACTTCAAACTTAGTTACTTTTATACTCATTAAATCTCACCACTTCACGTGGGCTTATCGCGTTCTCCTCCATAAAACAAGTCACACCTCTTGTATCCTTTTCTTCTTCTGGTTCCCACGTGCCGGTAGCAGAGAGAGCACACCTTTGGTTTCTTCGAGGTAAGATTGTTTGTGGCATTACTACTACAGACGTATATGAAAATCTTGTGGTAGGTACAGAATCTAAATACTACCTTAAAAAGCAACCCATTAATATGATAATGATTTATTACTGAGACAAGAAACTCAAAATAAATTACACATCCAAGTGAATGAATGACAACAACATTATAAAAATCAGGTGCAGAATTCGCATCAAGATCTTAATATGAAAGAAATCTTTGAAAGACTATAAAAAGAGCTGAGATAGGTTGATGAAATATGGAAGTTACTCTAGAATGTAATTTCTTAAAATATACGAGGTGCATTTGATAAGTTTCCAGACTTTTTTTGAATGGGTACTTTTATTGATAGTACACACATGAAACTCTAGTCCCCTTTGAAGTAATCTCCTCCAGCTGCAATGCACTTGTTGTACCGTTGCAACAACTTCTAGAAGGCCCCATGGAAGTCCTCTTGTGTGAGCATGTCAATGACCTTCATTACAGCCTCTTTCAGCTCCTTGTCTCATAACGACAGCCTCTGAGCTTAGGGAATAAGCAAAAGTCACAGGGAGCAAGGTCTGGACTATAGGAAGGCTGAGGAACAGTCTTGATGCCCATCTTGCTCAAATAGTCTGTGACAAGGATGGAGTTGTGGACTGGTGTATTGTTCTGGTAGAAATGCCACTGACCTGATTTGAAGAGTGCTGGCCTCTTCCGACAGAATATCTTCCTCAACTCCCTTAAAACCTCAACATAGTAACCCTAACTCTTAGGCCAATTAACTCTGGTCTGTTGACTTCCTTACTCCTCCTACACCTCTCATCATCCCTCACTGACTCCCTGCCTTCCTTGTATCTCTTATGCCACTCAAAAACTGATGCTCAATTCATGCAATATGGTCCAAAAGCAGTCTGAAGCATTCCATACGTTTCTCTGGCATTTTTCCAAGTTTAAAACAGAATTTTATTGCATATCGTTCTTCTAAAGTGTCAGATTGTATTTTTGAAATTCACCAACTGTGACAATCAGACTTTAGTAGGGTGTATTCCAATTCCTGATGTAGGTATTTATTTGAACGTGAAATCATAAAAATGGGTCAGTCATCTCATAAGATGTATAGTAATAATATATTGAATTTGCAAGAGTCTACGACAGTTTTAAATGCCTGTACAAAAAAAAGTCTGGAAACTTATCGTACACACCTTGTAATATTTGAAAATCTAAAATACATATTTCTTTATAGGCATAAATACAAATCATACAGAAATGATTGTGGTATAATGTTTTTACCCACATAGGAATTGTACATGGTAACCAGGGTTCAAATCCTTGATAAGACCGTTTGCATTTCATATCATAGTAATACCTTTGGAAAGGATATGAATCCAACTATTCATCTTACAGTTAAGGGTAAATAGTAGGGCAGAGTGGGCTTTTTGACTTTCTTATGGCAACTATCCTAGGAGAAAGAAAACTCAGAATGTTAAAGTCCATTTAAAACTGACTTTATGTCACATCCTACTTGTGTGGAGGGGTTGTGTGTGTGTGTGTATATATATATATATATATATATATATATATAAATACAAATCATTTTCCTTATCTTCAACAATATAAGTTTCTAAGAATTTAAAAAATAGAAAATTCTGTGAAAAAAGATGGTACTGTAAGTCTAGAGAAAACAACTATGCATTTTTCTATAGAAGGTTTGCTCAAAGTTTGGTTCCTTTATTTAGGATATCAACCTTTGTGGGTTATTTAATGCCAAAGCCATCCTTGCAGTAGAACAGTAGTGGCACTATTTAACCCATAGCTGGGGAAGGTTTGTTCAACTATAATGAAAATGCATGCACATTTCATAATGTCTTGGAAGCAACCAAATAAATAATAAAGCAGATTTAATAGAGTATAAGACAAAAGTGATGTAGACTTACCATGTCAATACAGCCCAGAGTTGTGTTATGGCTAATGTGTAGTTGAAGCTTGGATCAATAAATGTGGTGTACATGTAAAATGTTTCATAAGCAGTGTGATAAGTGGGATATGATAATACAGGCCATTTTTTCTGAAAACAGAAAAGAACTGGGTATTAAAACCAATGTTATACTTTTGTTTGAAATTGTTTATTATAAATTGATTCATTATTATTAATGGCATCAAAATTTAATATTGTTGTCTATTATAAATAACTATTTTTTGTGATTCAAACTCATTATTAGAGATATTTTAAAGTTTTTTATTTGCTCTCGTATAAAATATCACAGATTTAAATGCTTTATTTTCCCACTACATTTTGGTTTAAATGCTTTTCAATATTTTTAAAATCCATGAAAATGAAGTTAAGAGAAAACCTACTGAATCATATGTGTAATAAAAATCCATGCTTGGTACTCCAGCACGCTGATAAAATGTAGCCATATCACTGCCTGATCCAAGGGAATAACTAACTCTGTGTGAAGATAAAAACAGTAAACATTTAGAAGCTTAAAAAAATTGTACTGTAGAAACAATGTGAAGATGGGATAAAGTTAAAGTAGAAGGTACAGTATGAAAGGTGGGGGAGTAAATATACCAAAATAATTTTGTGATGGAACGACAAAGAAAATGGTTTGGTTTATTCAATGACATATCAATTCCTTCTGGGTTATTTAATTTTGAATAATCTATAAATGTTTCTACTTTCTTTGTTTATTGGTACATCAATGATTGAAGATTATCTAATGCCAAACCCATCCTTGTAGAAAGGCAGTAGTGGTACTATTAAACCCATTGTTTGGGGGAGGACAAACCTTTCCCAAGAGTAATAGTCTAAAAGTTAATGTGATAGTATGACCAAAGTTTGAACTAGTTTAATATGATGTTGCAGTCCAGCATGTTAACTAATACACCACAAGATCCCCCTACATGTAAATGTTTGAATATAAGCATAATTCTATTTTCAATATTCCTCAGTATTTATAAAAATTGCACTTTTTTATTTGTCTATAATCATGTTTGCACACAGTTATATGATATCAAGTAAATAAAGATAAACCTTGAAAAAAAAAAACAGTACTTTCAAACAGTCATATGATATCTAGAATTCCTATCTAATGCAAACAATTTGCACATGATCGAATAATTTCAAGTATTCCTATCAAATACAAATAATTTGCACACAGGTATATGATTTCAAGTAAGTATTTCCATTTAATAAGAGTCATTGGTTTGCAGTTACATGGTTTCAGGTAGATGATAATAATCCTTAGTAAACAATTATAGCTTCAAGTAACTCTTACTACAAATAATTTGCACAAAGTTATATGGTATCAAGTATTCCTATCTAATACAAATAATTTTCAAACATAAATGGGATCCACTCTAACCTGGAGTGGTAGTAAATATTGTACTACCACTTCAGGTTAGAGTGGATCTGGGAGCAGTGGCAAGGAAGAAGTACTCCAGAACTGGAACCTCACCACTGGATGTAGATCAGTGTTATACCAAAGACGCCCCATTTTTTTGGATGAGGATCTTATCCACTACCAGATATAGAGTTGGCATATTCTAGTCCCTATTGACAATGTAAGAAGGAGGAGGAAGTATGGAATATGAGACTGAAATATTTCATCATCTGTGTGGAAATGTGGTTCTCATTATTTTAATTCCTTCAAAGAAGTATTTTTATTTTCACTGCAATCTGGATAATCAATTTAACTTAAGATGACTCTTCGTGTTTATTGAATTAACTCAACCATGTCAATAAGTGCATAAAATTCTAGAATGAGACATCATGATGAGGGAGATTGACTAGGGTGAGTCAAGTTTTGCAAGATTTTGGTAATGTGAGGCATAATTCAGCAGCTCTGCATGCTCTTGAGGTCGTAAAGGTGATGAACCACACTGGACTGTCAGATGCTAAGTTTGTCTGATACTCTCTCAGTAATACTCACTGGACTTGCCAAAGTCATGAAGGTGATAAACCACACTTAACTGTCAGATACTAAGTTTGTTGGATTCTCTTTCAATGATTCTCAATAAGTTTGCCAAGGTCATGAAGGTGACCAACCACACTGGACTGTCAGATGCTAAGTTTTCTTGATACTCTCTCAGTGCTACTCGTTGGATTTCCCAAGGTTGTGAATATGACAAACTACACTGGACTGTCAGATATTAAGTTTGTCTGATTCTCTCTCAGTGCTACTTATTGGATTTGTCAAGGTTGTGAAGGTGACGAACCACACTGGACTGTCAGATACTAAGTTTGTTGGATACTCTTTAAACGTTACTCAATAGGTTTGTGAAGGTCATGAAGGTGATGGACTACACTGGACTGTCAGATGCTAAGTTTGTTGGATACTCTCTCAGTGGAACTCACTGGATTTGCCAAGGTTGTGAAGGTGATGAACACTGGACTGTCAGATGCTGATCTCAATTGCTGCACACTAGATTCACCTCAATAGCTTGGAGCATAGCTTTGGAATTGATGCTTTTAGGCCAAGTTGATCTTGTCAGATCATTGAGATTCTTGCAACATGAACAAAATTTCTTGAACCACCTGCTTGCTGAACTCCATTCTGCCTTTTACACAACAAATGTTTTTGGTTGCTCATGTGGTGTTATTGCTCAATTCAAACTTGTAAAGCCTAAATTCTCGAATCAGACTACATTGTACTTTCATCTGTGTGTTTTTCAAATCACACACAGGGTGAAGCAATATGCAGTGTGCCAGTGCACCAACAACTATAATGGTAACCTACCACAGCTTGAACTATTTCAATCACATGATATAAGTGCTGCAAACTAGTACATACCAAAATATTGCAAAACTATTGACTCAACTTCATATTTGGTCAAGTATTTACTTTCTTGTTTTACCACAACATATTTGTTGGTCACATCTCATTAAAGGAAACTTTCAAAACAAGATTAGTTACCTATTTCAGAATGCTACTTGATATCCTTTGTCCTGACAAATGATCTTTCTTTAGATAACACAGTTAGTAGGATACTTTTTATTGATTTATGTTTCTTGAGAAATTATCAGAACATAGCTTGAAAGTAAGCAGAAGTTTCTGAAAAGAAAGTGAATACAAACCCATAGATCTAATCTTTAATGCAAATTTCTGTCAAAAATAGAAAAAGCTATATAGTGTGACAATTAAGTTTTAAAAGATAAAATAAAAAAATGAAATACGAAAATGAGATAAAATAGAATAAAGATATTTTATAATTTAACTTCTGCCAAAATTAAATTTTCAAAAAATTCACCAAAAAGAAAGAATCACTCTCTTTTCAGTGGCTGCCCACCCAAAGGACAGATAAGTGTTTATAAAGTTCTCAAAATGAGCACCTAAGAAAATGTCCAGTGAACTGAGAGAATAAAGATTTGACCTGTTTATACAAGGTAGTCTTCTCATTTTTCTTTTATTAGAGGCATTCTATGGTTAAGATCTTCATATCTTAAATAAAAATCTTTTGCATCTTCTGTTATTAGTATATTAATTGCTAAATAAAAAACCTCAGTGGACAACCTTAAAATATGTTAATTCCATAATTTTTGCCAGAAGTAGTAGTTTATCAAAAAAAAATTGTCTTGTTTTTTTTAACTTTCAGTCACTTTGATCTTTACACTAATAATGAATATCTAATAAAAAAACTTGATTGAAATTCTCAGATGGAAGTGTGTGTGTGTATGGCATTTAACCTGATATGGGGATTAGGCAGCTCAGCAGGTGTATTCGTGGCTGAGTTTCCCAGGGATTGATGTTTTCAAAGGACATTTATGTGAGGTTTGAATTCAGAGTTTTCCTTCTCCTAGACTGGTTGCCATACGAGGGTTAAAGAGTCCACATGCCCTAATATTTACCCATAACTGGATAGATAATAGTTTGATGCATACTTTTCCCAAGATTATTAACACAATGCAAAATGCAAAGCGTCATCCAGGATTTGAAGTCAGGTCAGTATGCCCATTTACTTTGACAATAACCATTCCATGACAACTGCCTTGAGCAAAGTATTTTTTACAAGGATAAAATAAAGATGAAGAAGAATCCCTGAATTCCATATACAAGGGTATTGTGATCAGTTTATCATCCAGGGAGAGATTTCAAATTGAATATTTGCAAGCACACACATACAAATGAAATATACTTACTCTGGAGTGGAGTCAGAATTTTCATCTGGACCTGTTGTCCTCAGTTTCCAAATTTCATACAATGTTGGATGATTACTTAAAGGATCAGGATTGGGTATCTGTGAAGAGATTTAAAGACAACAATATCTTTTTAAAAATTGGCTGAGGAATGAGAAAGAATGTAAAACTGAACAAAAATTTGAAACATCTGCATTTAAGTAGATTAGCTACATTTTTCACAATTGGCACTTGAAATGTTTGGTTGGTTTCATCCACTCCAAAATCATTACTTGGTTTAAATTTTTAACAGATAATCATGATTATAGAATAACCAGCTGTGATCCAGGTTTTGAATCCTTACCCAATGTAGATGGATACTTCAGCTAGTGTTTATATGTAGCTTATGTGTTCATTTACCAGGGTATCCCATCAACATGCATTTCTTTATTGAGAGAGAGAGCCTTATGCTGTAACCTAGTTTGGTCATGGGGATATTACTCATATAGTGTATCTTGGGCAAGAATAACCTGGTGGAGCCCATCCTTCTCTAGGTTGGGTTTTGAATTCAGTTTCTCTTCTAGAACACAAAAAGCTAAGCCTGACCAGCTATTTCATCCATAGCTAAAAAGGAGAATAATTGGATTTGTACCTTTCCCAAGAATATTAGCGGTATGTGAAATGCAAACAGCATTATTCAGGGTCTTAATTTGAGTAGCCGAGTCCTCTTCCTACAATGATAATCTTTACACCACAAATGTCTCGTCTGGTAAAGCAATCATCCAAACATTAATAACATAGTTGGGGAAGTCCCAGTGACGTTGTAGCTAAACTGTTCGCATTTTAGTAAGCAAGTTTGAAGTTCACTCAACCCATTACATTCACATTCAGACTAATGCCCTTGGGAAAGGTATGAACCCACTTATCTCCCCAACTATCACTGCTGTTCTTCTACAAGGATAGCTTTGACATTAAATAAACCATGAAGGTTGATATTCCACTGAACAAAGAAATCAAACCAAATCTATTTAAAATTTTAATAAACAAGTTTAATATTCCTACTTCAATAAAATTAAATCTTATTTCATTTTATCACTTTTTTCTGTTTTCATATGTTAAAAGTAATTCTCCTTATATATACATTTTTGATAAAAGACATTTAAACTTTTTAGCATTTCTTACTTTTTTTGCAGCCATATACATTGGATCTTGTAATAATGGACTGGTGTAGACATCAAGTTTATATATGTAGTCAACGGCATAGTCCATATTTAGATAAGCCACACCTCGATTAAACAAAACTTTCATATGCTCCTGAAAATATATGTAAAAAAAAAAAAAGAAAGAGTTACCTTCAATGCTTAAAATATTTCATCCAACAAATATCTTAAAAATAAAAAGAATAATCTCTACTGTATATACTTGTGTAGCATGCAACTTTCTGAGGCCTAAATTTTTGCCCAAAATGAAGGGGTTGCACCCTACTATGTAAATTAGACCTAGCCTTGGTCAAGTAAATATTTGGAGGTTGCACCTTACTACATAAATTAGACCTAGCCTTGGCCATGTAAATATTTGGAGGTTGCACCCTACTATGTAAATTAGACCTAGACTTGGCCAAGTAAATATTAGGGGGTTGCATCCTACTATGTAAATTAGACCTAACCTTGGCCATGTAAATATTTGGAGGTTGCACCCTACTATGTAAATTAGACCTAGAATTGGCCATGTAAATATTAGGGGGTTTCGCCCTACTATGTAAATTAGACCTAGCCTTGACCATGTAAATATTTGGAGGTTGCACTCAACTATGTAAATTAGACCTAGCCCTTGCCATGTAAATATTAGGAGGTTTCACCATACAAAATATACCAACTTTGTAAATGTAAAATAGTTGCTCAAGGCCAGGCCTAAGCCAATAGTTATACTTAAAATTTCCAGGTGCAAAAGGTCTGAATTTAAGTTTTAGAAAGTCACATGATATGCAAGAATATAGGGTATATCTTATCTTGTTGTAAGGTAATGTGCAGTTAGAAATGTTGCAACAGACTTGAATGCATTTTAGGATTTACTTGGTCACTGATATAGAAATTTGACTGCATTCAGTTTGTGGATTGTTAATGCTATATACATGACATTTAGGTCTTTATGCTTTGCAAGACTGACAATTCACAACACGCTAATTCCATTAGCAACCAATGTGTTTCAGTATTTGTAAATTCTAGATTCCTCACTGCAATATTAAGAGAAGTTTATTATTCATAGAAGTATCAATACAACTAGTAATGATTGTAAAAATGAAATTGGGGATCAATGTTGAAATTCCTATACCAATAACGTAAGCATATTATCAAAATAAATAGTTATTATTTAGCCATTGAGGTAAATCCAATTAGTCATCATAACCAAGTGATTTTGATAGCATGGGCTCCCTTGACTGTTTCCCACCATGCATCCCTATCGTCCATCATACCTCGCTGGTCCTCTTGACTGAGCCCAGAGTCCTCACAGAACTGATCAATGTAAGTTCTTGCAGGTTGACTAACACTGGCACATCAATGTGTAGGAGTCTATGAAGGAATGTTGCTTATGAGTTTGTTCTTACTTCTCCAGCAGTGCCCTCCTGCACATGTCTTGTTCATCTTGGTTGGTTTGAGAGATGGGAGGCAAAAAGCTGTACAGCTGCTGTTTTGTGGAGTGTTGCATTCAGGATTTATTCAGGATAGCATGCAGCATCCTTGTATATTTCTCATTAAACTATTTCTCTTTGCATTTCTAAGTGGTACATCCAAGTGGCACATCAATATTGTAGTACTAACACAGCCAGAGCTTGGAAGAAATCCCATTTTACTTTATCAGAGATCAGATTTCTATATGATTGATAACCTGTCAGTAGCAGTCCATGCCTTACCTATGCCTATGTTGATACTGATTTCCATAGATGAGATATTGCTACCGAGGTATATGACCTGGTTTACTATTTTCAGAGGCTTGCCACTTAAAGAGGAGAAGGCCACTTTTTTTAAAAACATATGAACTCTGTTTTATTGCCATTCACCAAGTGGTCAATGCCTCCTGCTGCTTGCTTCAAGAAATGCAGTAGGGATTTGGCTTGAGCAGGTGTAATTGCAAAAAGTGCTAGATCATCTGCATAGTCTGCATCTGTCATAGTTTCTGCAGGATATCATCTGCTTTTCATCTTTTTTTACTATAAAATCATTTTCTTTTATTAGATCTATTGACATTCGTAGTGCATAATCTAGTCAGATTATAAACAGATATGGTGTTAATTTATCTTCTTGCAGGATTCCAGTGACAATATCAAAGAAGTTGGTATGTCACTTTCAGGTGAACAATCCATCGTTGTAAAGCAGTATTTCAGTAGTGACAGTTAATTTGGGGAAACCATATGCTTGTAGTATGTGCTTTATCTTGCCTCTGTGTTAGGAATAAAATGCCATGGAGAAATCTATGAACAATAGTGTTGCCTTGAGAATGTTTTGCATGTACTCCTTCAAGAATTTGGCAGATCATCAGAATCTATGATGTTATAGACCCATTTCTTTGAAAGCTGTTTTGTTATGCCTCTGCAGTTCTTAGTGATTTCAAAGTCACCTTTGTTGGAGAAGAGAAGGATGCAGCCTTTTGTCCATTTCTCTATTTAGTTTTCTTTATAATTAGCATGGCATAAGTATGATGTCAAAATTCCTTGTCTTGCATATTTCAGGAGTTTTTTTTTATTGAGGCTTGCAGGTTTTCTACTTTCAATTTTCTTAGTATTGCATCAAGTTTTTCTTCCATAAACTGTCCTAGTTTGATGACTAGTTTGCTATTAATTTTTGGAAGCTTTATCAGTGATTTCAGGAGGGTTTTCAAGTTCATTCTTCATGTGTTCTTTCCACTTCTGAAGTCCTTTTTCTAAGCTGGAAGTTTTTAGTTTTGCTTTTGACACGCTTTTATTTCTATTCACTTCCTTTACTGTCTGACATGCTAATCTTGATTGTTTATCAACTACCAAATTTCTAATTTTATTGAACTGGCATTCTACTTGTCCTTTCTGGTATGTTTTAGTTAGCACTCTTTGAACTTTCTTAAGTTTCTGTGCATTGGTGTTAATTCGGTTTCTTTTATTAAGTAAGGATACTTTTTTTCAAGTCATCTTGTTTTTAACAAGCTGGAAAGGACTCCTATGGAACTTTACATTTGTCTCTTGGTTTGGTTGGTATACACTTGTCTGCTGCAAATAGATATAGGTGGTAACAAAGTTTTCATATGTTTCCAAAAGAGTATCAAACTTGTCTCTCACAGCTATCTTATATTGATTTTGTTTATATTGATTGGAAAGTTGTGATCAGATACACCATGATGCTTTACATATTTGTTTCTTAGTTCTGCATAGATTTAGGAAAATCATTGCCAAAAGATTCTGTGATCAGAAAATGCTTCTTCAAAAGAGCTATTTATCCACTTCTTGTTTATAAATATAGAATGTATATGTGTTTAAGAGTTTTTTGGATAGAAGTAAATCGATAGTTTTTCCCTTCTTTTTTGGAATTTAGTGTTTAGGCATACAAGTCTTTTCTAAAGAGAAAACTCACTTAGATATTCACCATTTCTGTTTAGTGAGTTGTGTAAGCAGAACTTATTATTGCTGTCTTTGCCTATATGAGTGTATCTCCACTGATGATTAGATCAGAACATTGTTTTTTTCATGTTTTGGATAAGAGAAGATAGTTTGTGGTAGAAAGTGGTGATATCTCTTACATTACTAGCATTGGTAGGACTGTAAACAAGAGATGATTGCTGTGCAGGGGTTGCCATTAAATGAAGCACGCATCATTCTTGGTTGGATTTTCTCTCTACTATTCAGTGATTTAAACGCATGAGAACTGAAAAGCATTCTTACCCTTTCTTTTAGCAGTATTGATGAGTTTTTCCAAGATGCTGACACAAATATTCATCCATTACTAGGATTGTAGTATGAGTTCATTAGTTGCTTTTTATTATTAAAATATTATAAAATAATGACTTAAATATTGTTTTCATTTTAAATTTATTCATGAACATTTTGTATCAAAGTTGAATGGGAAATTATAAGAAATCATTGGAAAATATAATCCCATACCTTAATTTGAAACCATAAAAATATGTCATTTAAAAAGAAGTCTAAGTGTATAACTTCAGGCAGATGTTAACTTGCATTAAAAATATTAAATTTCTTCTATAAAAAAAACAAATTGTGATCAAAATATCAAATTTCAAAGTGAAAAGTAGCAAGATAGTTATTGAAGAAAAAAATTTTACCTCAACCCATTCTGTAGAGCCTAATAAACCTTGCTCTTCTCCACCCCATGAACAAAACACAATTGTACGTTTTGGCTGCCAACCTAGAATCAAAAGACAGAATATGTTTTTTTTAATGTGTATTTTTTTATAAACGAACGAGGTTATCTCCCTTAGACCACTCGCCTTACAACAACAGAACGGTTTTCATTCCAATTTTAGTATATGTACTGCCGAAGCGAGTACAACAGAAACGTTTTCACAAAACACATAAAATACCAAGTGTCCCTAAAGTGCTGACAAATAGGAAATATCCCAAATTATAAACAATTATATTTTTACTCACATATATTTAGCACGAGTTTATTGAAAGAAGAATGAAACAAACTGGTACTTCCCAGGGACATCAAGGATCATTGTATCAAAAGACAGCAAATGTTTTTCATGTACATCATCCTAGGAAGGTCCCAATTGGCTTTTCAACTGGGGAGGGTATTCAATGTGAAGTTACTGAATCAGGTTAACATGAATGTCACGAAATGCATCAAACTTTGCATCACAGATGGTGGAAATTACACTTAATCAGTGACTGATGAATATTCCAATTAAATAAAATGTTGTTGAAACATTTCTTAATTAAAAATGTGCATTTTACCTGTGTTCAGACTTAAAGAACATCCTGTAGATTTAGGTCCTTTCATCTCATAAGGTGGAAGGGAAATAAATCCTTTTCACCTCTAATAACCTCAAAATGTTAGCATTATCTAAAAGATTATTATATTTATTCCACCTTTACTAAGTACAGTTCATGTGTTGTTTAAAATGGGGGAAAAAAGATCTTAACACATTTTGATTTTAAGAATTTACCTTTTAGATGTTCAAAAGATTGAAATGATCTAAAATTGCATCTTATATAAAAGTGTTTCATTAAATAATAATCATACTGAATTGACTAAAATGTTCGTTCATTTTTTCCTTTTTAGTTGGCATGAGAAGCATTTACTTTTAGAATGATTGCTTTGCTGGTATTATGGAAAATGTCATAACTGCTAGAATTCTTTAAATAATTGTTTTAATTTGGCACATATTTTTATTAATAGATTATAATGAAGATAAAAAAAAATTGCAGCAATATTTTCAGTCTCTTATCATTTTTAATAGAAACAAAACTTCAACTCAGCTGCAAAAAAGGATTTGTGTAGTTTATAAAGCATGAATAATACTTCATGGTCAAGTAAATAATAATCCAGGACCAGGTAATAATAAATACTTCATAATCAAGTAAATAAATAATACTTCATGGTCAAGTAACAAGTTGAGGTTGATAGTGATCAAATGAAGACATTGCTGAAAAAAATCAGTGTTACATGTTGGATGCAAGCAAAAGCCAACCTATTCAATTTATCCAAATCAATTGTTGAAAATTTGTTGGATTGTTGGTTTTTTTGGGAGGGTAGTTAATATGTATCAGCCATCTACAAATTGCTAACAAATATTTATAGACTTGCCCACCAGTAGCAGCAGGACATTGGCCAATGAGAGATGTCTAAAGCATCTATTAGCAGCGGCAAGCTACAGTCTGGTGTCAATATGTGTTCCAGCCTTGTGACTTAGGCGTACTTTTTTGTATCGCACAACCAGAAACAAGATGGCTACCTAAATCCCAACAGGTTATGGGTCCAGAGCAGCAATGCTTTTTTTTATGGCAATGAATCAAAGTATGAGTTGTGGGTAGTGAAGTTCCAAGGATATCTTAGAATTCAACATTTACACCAGATTATACTGTCACCAACAGATCAAAGTGATATGAAAAGAATGCTACAGTCTTTGCTAAGCTCATTCAATATTTGGGCAATAAAAGTCTGTCATTAGTAATAAAAGATGCAAGAGACAATGGAAGAAAGGCCTTAACAATATTAAGGGAATTTTATTTATCAAAAGGAAAGCCGAGTCATTTCCCTCAATACAGAGCTAACATCTTTGAGAAGATTGGAATCAGAGTCTATTATAGACTATATAATAAGGACAGAGAATATTTCTAATGCCTTGAAAGAAGCAGGGGAAGTTATAAGCGACACTTAATTGCTATGGTTCTAAAAGAATTACAGTTATAACCCAGAAGAAGAAGACCTTGATTTTTTCTGAATTTAAGGTATATTCAAGAAGTTATGAAGAAACAGAGCATATATGTTACCTCCCAGATGAATCTAACAATATATTACAAATGAAGACCACATTTAAAAAGATTAGCCCAAGGAATAGACTCGGGTTAAGTAAGTACCCATTCTTGCTATGATTATAAATCAACAAATTATAATTATAACAATTACCAGAAACCTCAGAATAGTAGAGAAGACGACAAAATTTCCTTCCCAGGAAAGACAAATATTGTTTGTAACATTTGTAATAAAAAAGACTGCAAAACTTTTCAATGTCAAAACTGAAGGAAAAATATTTTTGTCTGAATATAAGAACCTATTCTAAAGGCCAAACTTATTTCTTTGCTTTAGGATATCATATTGTTCCGGGCAAAAGTAATTTATTGGTCGACTGCAGTGCTACCGAACATATAATAACTGATAAACCAAAATTCATTAATTTTGATCAAGATTTTGAACCGGGAACAATTTTGATAAATTAGCTGATGGGAGCCAAGTGAATAATATAGCACTGAAAAGAGGTAACACCTGCATTTATCTGTGCAATAGCAAAGGACACATGTGTAGAGGTATCTTAAAAAATTCTTTATATATCCCCACTTTTAAACAGAATATATTTTCAGTATGAGCAGCAACAAAAAAAGAGGGTGTACATAAGTTTTGAGTATGACAACTGCCAATTAATTTACCCTAATGGAGCAGTTTTCAACATAACACAGAAAGGACATTTGTATTATCTAAAAAATATCATTTCTGCCAGAAATGCCACTTACGACTTATATACTTGGCGTAAAATCTTAGGCAACTGTAACGACTCAGATATTAAAAAGTTACCCAACTTAGTAAAAGGAATGAAGATAAAACAGACAGCAAATTAACTGTGATATATGTATTAAAGGTAAGATGTCTATTGACAAAAATAATATTTTGGATTACAAGGCAACAAAAATTCTTGCACTTGTACACAGTGATTTAGCAGGCCTTATTCAACCCTTAGCAAAAGAGGGTTATAGATATGTACTTAATTTTATTAATGATTATTCTGGCCTTATAATGTTATATTTCTTAAAACATATTCTAACACTTTGTTTGCTACAACAAAATATCTAGCTGACATCGCCCCTTACAGCTGAATTTCCTTTCTGAACCTTTTCAATGGTTACTTGTACTTAACAGAATCAAACACGAGCAGTCCGCTCCTTATTCTCCACATCAAAATGAAACCACTGAACGTTTATGGCGAACATTATTTTCTAGGACATTGGCCAATGAAAGATGACTAAAGCATATATTAGTAGCAGTAAGCTACAGTGTGGTGTTAATACATGTTCCTGCCTTGAAACTTAAAAGGCATACCTTTTTTCATCGCACAACTGAAAACAAGATGACTACCCAAATTCCAACAAAATCATTGGTACCTGTTTGAAGATAATGATATACTTGATCACATGACATAAAAATACCAAATAGAAAATTTTGATAGAATCATGTAACCCTGGAAAAACGAGTACTAATAAAAATTGTGGAATTAGTATGCTTTGAAGATGTTCACTTAGTTTATTTACTGTTAAATAAAGAACCAAAGAACAGATAAGAGACAAAACATTTTTCTTTGATAGTTGAAAATTCTGATTTTATAGAATATCTTAAACAAGCTAGATAAAAGTATTTAAATTAATAGTGTAATTTTTTTTCAGGTGATGCAAAGGAAAATATTATAGAATGACCCAATGTTGAGGAAAAAAAATGATAGAATTCATTGACCAAACAGAATTAGAATTAAAACTTAGTTGCACCTCATCAAGCTTTTATGACAGCCTTAATTTTTTCAGGCATGGATTTCACTAATTCAAATCAATATTTTTTTATCAAAGTGATGTTAATGTTGGTGTTAGTATGCCATTTATTTCTAAGACTATCAAGAACAAATGATTGAATTAAAACTGAGTTCAATTCTAACACTTTATTAAAAAACAAAACAATGACTAACAACATAAAGTCCTTCCTGTGTACAGAATTAGGTTTGAGAGACTTACCCGCGTAATGGAGAGGATATGAGGCATCTTTTGATTTAGTGATTTCTTGGGAAGAATTTTTGGTTGACATGCAGCTGGAAACTGGTCCAGAATCTATCTGATGCTTTTTTGGTATTTTGCACAAAAACTTCTGGGCTATTCATACGTGATTGCTATATCCAATCACAGAAACACACTCCCACACAGGAATAAACATATTTTACAGACCCAACACCAATTTTCCGAAATGGCACATAATTGATTGTTCATGTAAAAGCTTCATTCACTAAGGAAAATCTATATTTTTCAATGAATTCCATAATTTTTTTTCCACAGTGGGTTAATTCATAATATTTTCTTCTGCATGACTTAGAAAAAAATTTTACAATTAAAATAATATATTTTCATTTGCTCAAGGTATATTTTTTAAAATACAGAATATTCCGCTATTAAAGAAAAAATGCTTTGCATCTCATCTGTAATTAATCTATTTAATGCTAAATACCACCACCACCACCACAAAAAAACAAAAAACAAAAAAAAACAAAAACAAAGCTAACATTATGTAAGTGTAGAAATTCAGAAACTTTTGTTCTATATTATGTGCAGAGATAAAGGGAGAGAATTCTTTATATTGTTATTTCCCTTCGTTCTGGCTACACCCAACTCTATTTACCCCAAAGAAAAAGTAAGATTTTTTTAATAACGTACGAGAAATAGCGAGAAAAAAAAAATTAAATGTTAAAAGAAGATTTGACCCATGTTCTTATTCATACTCTTAAGTTGCTTGTGGGAGATAAAACAAAAAAAAAAGCATTATTGTATTCTAAAAGGAAGAATTGAGGTGTGACAAATAAAAAATAAAGAAAGAAAAAATTGTCAAAAGAATTAGAAACTATGATAACTTGATATCAATAAAAATAGAACTTGGGAATCAGCAGCAAAAAAAATTTGGCATCTTGCATACAATCTACAAAAAAATACCAATATGCTTTTCCCCTTGCAAAAAGAAACAACAAATTGTTTATTGAAAATGACAAATGTGTGGTTATCTGGACATCAGCCAAATTGTTATTCTTTTGGAAAAAAACATTTTCACATGAAAGTAAAAACATAAGTTAATGTTCCAACTGATTTTTCTTCTGTCTCTCTCATCAACAAAGACTTTTTGAAACTTTTCTATACTGTTATTTCCATGGATTTTTTTAATATTCTTTTTATAAAATTTTGTTAATTTTCTCCAAGTTCACAAGGTTTATTATTTTTTTAGCATCCAATTGATAATTTTTCCTCTTGTATTTCATCTCCATTTACACACATACAGAACAACACTGATTTGTTTGGATCACAAAAGTTTCCCTTTTGTCAAAGATGCGAGATTAAATATCTTACCATAATTACTTATGTATAATATACACACCAAACTTTGGACTATGAAATTCTGAAAAAAATAAAAATGTATAATACACATTGACTGACTTTTTAGATTTGGCTGCAGCTAGAATTAACCTAAATTTAGCATTTGTTCAACTTTTTATTGGTTTGTACTGACTGAAAACAAGAATTTATACACTTCACATTATGACTTAAAACACAAAATTTACACAGTATTTAGAGCAACCACACAGACATGTTCACACAAAAATGCAACAAGCTTGTGGCAAAATAAACTCACATTAGAAAGAAAATTATAAACAAACACACATTCCAGTGGATATTTCTCTGCAATGAAATAAAAGGAATTAGTTTGGATTATAGACCTAACTTCCAATCATTGATTCAGAGTATGGTGAGGCATGTGGCCAGACAAAAAGTTAATTATATAGTCCTTGTGTATAATATGCACTCAGACTTTTGGGCTGAAAAATTATGAAAAATAGTGAGTCTTATACACAAATAATAACCTTATTCCATGCCATTATTTTAATGAATGACAATATGTCAAAGTAAGGTTTCAGTATGACATGACAGTGAATTTGTGTTCCAGCATACAGAGATTTCTTTACAATAAAGAAAAGAATCAATGTAGTAATAATAATTTTAAGATAACAGATACGGTTTATTCTTAAATATGCAACATGATTTTAAGACACTTCTTACCTTCTTTAACTATGCGGCCCATAACCCGAGTGACTTCTGTAAGTGAAGCAGTTCCTGATAAAGGATCCGTAGCACTGTACACCCAAGAGTCATGATGATTACCCAACATAACAAACCTGTCTAAAATCAATAAAAGAAAAAATTAAATCTAAAATTTCAACACATATAATTTTGATAATTTTAGTTATTTAATTCATATTTAAATTAAATCATTTTATCTAATTTGGTCTTCATTTGTTATTTTTAGATGGTCATCATCTTCATCATCAAGGCATGTCAATAGCATGGATTCCCTCGACTCTCTCTCACCATTCATTCCTATCAGCCATCGCTTTTAGTAAGTCCTCTTGACAGTAACCAGTCACAATACAGAGCTGATGAATGTAAGATTTAGCTAGTTGGCCAACACTGGCATGTTGATGTGTATGGGTACATCACTTATAGTTTCATACTTGCTTCTCCAACAGTGCCTAGCATGTCTGGTTCATTTTAGATGGTTTGTGAGATAAGAGGCAAGTGGCCATACAGCTGCTGTTTGGTAGGTTGCTGCTTCCAGGATTTCTTCAAAACAGCATGCAGCTTCCTTGTATAGTTCACATCAAGCTTTTTCTTCCGGTGTTTCATAAAAATTCAAGTGGTGCAACCAGACAATAATGCTGAGAGGGCTACATTCTGTAAGAATTCCTATTTTGTTTTATCAGAGACATCAGATTTCTATACAATTATGAACCTGTTAATAACAGTTCATGCCTTACCTATCCATATGTTGACATTGCTTTCAGTAGAAAAGATATTGCTACTAAAGTAAGTCAATTAGTCTACAAATTTAAGAGGCTTGCTATTTAATGAGAAGTCGGGACTATCTTGATTAAAACACATGAACTCAATTTTATCTGAGTTTATACAGAAACCAATGCCTTTTGCTGCCTGTTTCAAGCTATGCAGTAGAGATTCAACTAGAGCAAGTGTATTTGCAAGAAGTACTAGATCATCAGCATAGTCTGCATATGTAATATTTTTAGCAAGATATCCTTTGCTTTTTGCCCCCTTTTTTTAATGTGGAATCATTTCTTTCATTAGAACTACTGATATTTGAATGATAACTAAATAAAACGAACATTTGTTTTTTTCTGATACATTTAATATACTCTGTTTTTATTACTCCAAATTTAGTGATTAGTCTCCATAGTAAATTGAATATGAATGAAGAGCAATATTTTGTGGTTAAGTAAGCTAAAAATTAAGAGAATATATTTCAATGAAAAAGTTGTACAATTGAACCTAAACAACCATTAATAAATGTAGCAAGAATAAAGTTTGCTATTAATAAGTGTGAGATGTAAAGAGTATGAATGAAAACAGCCATCTGAAAAGAAATAATTACCTGGTTCTTCACTGCCTGTAATATATCCAATTACATTCCAAGTTGTGACCAATTTTTCGTAGTTGTTTACTGTTAGCTTAACACGCCTGGAAAAAAAAAAAGAAAAAAAAGTATATGGTTTTAAAATTTAAAAAAATTTTTAACTATCATCAACACAAATCTTAAATATAGAGTGAATCAATATACATGGTACCCATGTGACTGCTAATAACTCTGCTAAAGATAGTATGTTCGTTTTTGTTTCAGATTTGAAAATAGTATACTACAACTATTAATCCTTGATTACAATGCCTTGGACAAGAGAGGAAAAATATTTTGTCACCACTTATTTGGAGACAAAATCATTCAAAACTCTCACAAAATAAATGCAACTCATTAATATGATTATGATTTATTACCGAAACAAGAAACTCAAAAAAGATTGCATGTCCTGGAAGCTGATATGATAATTAAAAAAAACTGATTTGATGTCTCTAGCTTAAAAGATATATTTTTTACAGGACATGTTCTAAATGACTGCCATTGCACTTGTCTCAGTAATGAATCATAATATTAATGGGTCACATCTATTTTGAGACACCTCGTACATGAAAAAAAAAACCCAAAACATTTTGCTTTAGGAAGATTGTTGTTTCTTGTTCTAGTTTTCAGATGATTGTTTTCATTTCTGTTCTTTTCTTTAATAGCATATCAACCTTCACAAATTATTTAATACTAAAATTATCTTTGTAGAAGAACAGTAGTAGTGCTCCATTGCTGGGCCAGATGATTGTGCAGTCAATAAACTACAGTTAATGATATAAAATGATATCAGGTTAGTAGAAACAAAACTAACAATTTCAGAAATTCTTATTTGTAATGTTTCAAATTAACAGGGTTATTCAAAGTTTGTAAAAATAAATACAGCAAGTTAACCTTATGCACATCCCATATTGAAATAGATGACAAAAAAAGGTTAAGGGAGGAGTTCTTGTGGCACAGTGGCTAACATTCTGGACTGTGACATTGTAGTAAGGATAAACTTCAGTAGAACTATTATCTTCCCTTTCAAATGAATAGCCTTGGGAGAAAAAGTATAAACCCCTTTTATCTCCCACCAGCTATGAGTTGAATAGTATCATTGCTGTTCTTCAACAAGAATAGCTTTGGCAATGAAGAATCCATGAAGTGTGATGTGCCCTAAAAGAAAGAGACCAAGTAAATAACTAACAAAACTCTTGGGGAAGGGTATGAGCCTCCTTATCACCCCAACTATGGGTTAAATAGTACCACTACTGCTCTTCGACAAGGATAGCTTTGGCATCAACAAAGGTTGATATGCCATTAAAACAAAAGACACTAAACCAAAAATATTGTTTATATTTCACTGCTTAATATCTCTGTAATTTAATAGAATAATTAATAATCGATTGATTTTAATGGCATGTAAAGCTATCAAGGGTTATTTTATACCTAGAAGTTAGGAAACTGTATTCATTGTATATTCCTATTCATATTTTTTATGTAGTTGTTTCTTTTTGCTTTTTTTTCGCACATGATCATATCGAATATGAACAATTTAAAAAAAAAATCTATTTGATTCATAGATGGGACCCTAACAGGTGCACTCACTCTAGACGAGAGTGGAACTGAAGTAATGAACAGGTACTCCACACTCCCTAGATCTCCAGAACAGGAGCATCACCATCAGATGTAGTTTAGTGTCATGCCCAGGATATTCCCCTGTTTTTTTTTTTTTTTTGTGAGGGTTACTCCCCTGCAGTCGGGATACAGCCAACATATTCTCAGCCTTATCAATGGAGTGATTTTTCTTTTGGGGATATGGTCTTACCTTTCTGCAGGGGGCCTACAGCCAACATATTCTAAGACCCACTGAGAGAGCATAATAGTTAATAGATTTGGTATTGGTTTCTTTGTTTAATGGTGAATCAACTTTCATGGGTTATTAAATGACAAATCAATCCTTGTAGAAGAACAATAATTATACTATTAAAGTCATAGCTAGGGAAGGTAATCCTAATTATGTAATGGCTAAAATACCAGTTCAAACTCAAGTTGTACTATTACATTCACTTTTAGACTAATACTTTTGGGAAAGGTTATGAACCTTCTTATCTCCCCAGCTATAGGTTAAATAGTATCACTGCTATTATTCAACAAGGATGTTTTTTGGCTTTAAATAACCTACAAAGTTGATATGCCATTAAAACCAAGAAACTAAAGCAAACATAGCTGAGGGAAGGGGATAAAGGTTTTCATGCCTTTTCCAAGGGGCATTAGTCCAAGAGTGAATGTAATAGAGTGACTGGAGATTTAACCCACTTACTATGATGTTGCAGTTCAGCATGTGAGCCACTGTACCGCGGGGACTACCCGCCAAATTATTAGATAATACAATATTTAGAATTGTTAAATGATAGAAGTTGCATCAACATCAAGGTGATGAGGAATGTATGTTTAAATGCCAAAAAAGAGGAAATAGAAACAGAAAAACACATTTTTGTTTTGTCTTCACATCATGTCTTTTGGTTTTTGGTAGTTTTATGCATTTATTTGATTGTTTTTTTGTTTTTGTTAAATGATCTGAAGTTTTCCTTGGTTGAGTGTTTATTCTTTAAAGAAACATTTAAAGGAGTACTTTGCATTCCCCAAAGCTCCAGCATTACTGGAACCTCACCACCAGATTGTTTAGTATCATATCCTGGATACCCATTGGGGAGGGGGTTTTACCCATCTGCAGAGGTACAGTTGGTGTATTCTACAGCCCCACCCAGCCGACTGGGCATTTATAGTGATGAAGGCTTGCTCGGACCAGTCACACTTTTTGGAAAGTTCATAACAGAAGAATGGTGCATCAAAGTGTCACAGATTCTCCCAAAGAAGACACAGTTTTTTCCTTCTCTTAGTTAGGTTGTCTTATCAAAGCTAAAAAAATCAGTTTGCCCAATTATTTACCCAATTAGAGAGCAAAAATTAGAATTTACATGAAGAGATATCACAGAGATAACTTTTTATTCTTTAGATAGTAAATATTATAATGCAGCAAATGGACACTAATTGTTTTGTATGAATATATCTGAATAATACAAGATGAATATTATAATGCAGCAAATATTAGATGAACACTAATTGTTTTCTATGGACATATCTGAATAATATGATAACTGTTTAGCTACTTGAACCATTATACCAATCTTTTAGAATGACTCAAGTTGATTTCTCCTCTGATGTTAGTTTACAGCAGACCATTTATACATCCTGGTCCACATCCAAACTCAAGTGGCAAGAAGTGACATCATGGTAGCAGTGGGAGTAGTCTTTATTCAACTATCAAATACATTTTAGAGAGGAGTAACCTTACTCTTTTTGAGTTTACTTTAAAAAATTTAATTTAGATTGAACCTAGATTTTCTATTTCAGGTGTGAGTGGAGGCATTCTTTTTGTAACAGTATCATACAGGAGTTGGTCCACTGGTAATATTGATTATTGATTTTTCGATACCATATTTACCAGTCTTGGATGAATTTGGTTCATGTGTTTTTTGTGTTGATAGTGTAGTGTTGCAGGCATCATGAAGAATGCTGGTGGAGATGAAGAGACAAGGACACAATTAAAGAATGACAACATGATAAGGAAAGGAAAAGTCAGACATGTGGTCACAGAAAAATCCTACTCCCTTTAATATTGATTTTACAACTTCCCACTGGACTAGTCTCAAAAACAGGAATACATGTAGTGATTTTTTCAAGTCAATCAAGGAAAGATCTATTTGTAGCCTAATGGTGGGGGTGGGGCTAGCCCTGAAACTTAGTTGGTTACTTCTCTCTCTCTCTCCCAGTAATCAATTAACTGACCTCTTTCAAAAGTTCTCAACTCTTGTGGTGAGTGTCTCTCATACCAACCATGAGAGTTCTCAAGTTTGACTTTTTGTTGTCAGTCATTTGGCTGGGTACCAAGTTGATTGGTGGTGGGAAGCAACCACAACATTTCAGTAGTAATCTACTTTTATTATATATTTCATTACCTTTTATGAATCCATTCTGCCTGCAACATTTTCTTATGGAAAAGACCCACATACGTCTGTAGGTTGTACATACTTTTGAAATTGGTCTGGAATGACAAGGACTTGAAGAGGGAATAAAAATACATGAGTATTCTGGAATTAGTTTTTGTTTTTTTTTTCTTTGTGGAGCTGACCTGAGGCTTATATAGTTCTAACCAGAAAATGCAGCTGAAAATTCTTATCTTAAAAACAAACACAAGTCAAAATTGAGGTCATTTAGTAGGCAAAAGTAAGTTGGTTGCAGACAGAGATTGCATTGAAGAGTGATTTTCATGGTCACTAGAAACAACATCAATTGATTCAAAGGATGAACTTATCAGGTAGTACGCTAAACTGATAAATGAGGAAGCTGAAATTATGCTAAAATCCTTATAAAAATGATGACCTAAGTCACAAGATAGATGAATAGAAAATAAAAAAAAGAAGCCATTGTCACTATTAGATATGGCATATATCAGTGCACATAGCATTTAGATGGCATATTGTTAGACATCTTCATACAGGTTGTTCAAGATAGAGAGTAGACAAAGGACAATGGTTTCAATGAAAGAGAAATTTGATGAAATAAACAAGAAATGTGTTATAAAAAACTGTCACTCAAGAAAAAATAGCGAGTTTGTCAAAAACATTTCTTGCCTCTGAATGTGATATTTTCTATCATCAGATGGATAAAAAAGAAAATGGTAAAAGATGAAAACTGAAATGAATCCATTGAAAAACTATTGGGTCTAACAAGAATCATAACAATAGATGTTATAGTTCAATTTTTTTAATACTTACCAATTTTGATTTGAAAATCCTGGACCTATCCGATATTTGATAGGTAACTTTCCCTGCCACTCATGTGGAGCCTCTTCTCCAGTTAAATTACTGAAATATATATTATATATTACATGGAAAATTTATGGTACTATACAGGAACACATTATAAGATAGTATTATATCTTTTATAATTACAGATACATTATGGTACATAGCATTAAGATAAAATACAAGACCTACCTGGAGCAATGAACGATAGGGATAGATTGAGAGTCTGGGAAATTTGTGCTGTCAGCAAGAGTTTATGATGATAAATTACATGATTATTTTAACTGATTTTTAAATAGGATTTTTACTGTTTTGAAATGTCTTCATCTGTATTTCTTACAAAGACTAATGAACACAGACATGTGTGTCATTCAATAGGGCCATAGCTTGATAATGAAAAAATAGCTTTACATAAATATTCATTTTTCAATATAATCTCCTTCACTATTAATCACAGACATAGAAATTATAGAGTAAAAAAGGTCAGATCAAAATTTGACTAATAGCTGTCTTGGTCTTATTGATAAACCCATGTTCACACAAATAAATGTATTTCATGAAAAAAATACTAACTACTTATTTTAAAATCTGAATGAAATTCAATATTAATGCATACACCTATTTATGAAGGATATTAAGATACTTTCTCTCTTCATCCACATGCTCTACATATGTATTGAACACTTTTTCATTGTGATTTTTCTTTATATATATATATATATATATATATAAAATGGTATCTATATATATTCATATGTAGACAGACACACACATATATATTCAATGATATTCATCAAATCAATTGACATTAGTAAAACTGTCAGTTTATGATAAATAAAATATCATCACATCAAATTGGAAATGAATAATTGGAAAAAAATAAGGAACATAATCTCAGGGTTTAAAACTTTTGTCTACATTTATATAGCATGCTTACATAATGAAGTTGTTTGCAAATATTTCCCCTTTGAAGTTGACTTAAAAAGTTAAGTTTAAAATGTTCCTGGAATCAAAATTATTAGAATGCTGTTTATTTGAATCTTTTAAGCTGAAAATTTTGACCATCACTTTGCAAGAGGAAGACAATTTAAGAAATGACAACATTAAAGGAATCATTTCTACTGGTGTATAAAACTGTAGAACTGAACTCAATTTTATAAAGTAAATAGTTTTTTGTAAGTTTTTTCATGTACAAACATTTTGTATGAAGTAAAGATTACTTTTTATTCATTTTTTTTTCAAATCCAAAGAAAATTGGGATATAGGAGTAGATCATTATCAATTTCTGCTGACAGCAGATTCCTTTGACTCTTTCTTGCCATCCATCCCTAATGACAATCACACTTCACAAGTCCTCCAAACAGCATCTACACAAAGCTAATGAATATAAGTCTTTGCTGGTTGGCCAACATTGCTATGTCCATGTGTAGGAATCCATAGAAGAAGTAACTTATTTCATCCTAACTTCCTCAGAAGTGCTCAGTATGTCTTGCTTATCTTACAATGATGGTTTGTGAGATGGGAAACAAGTGGCTGTACAGCAGCTGTTTTGTAGGGAACTGCTTCCAGGACTTGTTCAAAACAGCATGTAGTATCTTTGTGTACTTTCCATCTAGCTTTTTCTCCAGGCGTTTTGTTAAGTCCAAGAAGTAGATATTTTTTAACATGTAAAATATTTTTGTGTGAATTATTTTTTTATATATATACATATACATATTTATAATAACAAATATCTTGTATCTACAAGGAAGTCATTTTGTGTGGGTATGTGTATGCATGTATATATTTGTCTATTGTACACATATATTTTATGAGCATGTTAATTGAATGCCTTTTTATATTACATATACACAAATTAAACAAAATTCATTTCCATTGTTCATGGTGTTTCAAGAAAATTGATATCCTTTTATAATCAAATAAATTGACCAATCATTGTTCAAATAATTTTAAATGAATAAAAGCAACTCAAAATTCTATGTTTAATGTTTAAATGATGTTTTTTTCCAGGTATAGAAATGATGTTCACTGGAAAGAAAAAGGTGTTTAAACATTAAATACAGAATTTTTAGTTATTTTTACACATAGTGTTAAAATTTGATATCATTGGAATAAGAATTAGTCAAATTATTGGATTAAAAGATGATATAGATTTTTCTCAAACACACTGTACATCTCAAATGATATCAAATTTTTTAAACATCCTATATAAAAATATGCAGACATTATACAGTGAGAATGGAAGAGTTACCCACCTTAACAAGATCAATGCATCCCCATAGCCAATTGGCTGACATGGAATAGATGGCATTTTTCTTTTTACATCTTCTAATGGCAGTCGATATGCATAATCTGAAAAAACAAACAAATGCATATAATTTATCAGATTCCTATTTAAAAATAATGAAAGTTTAAATACAAAAGACAGCTGCCAAGCCTTCCAAATCCTAAACTTCCATTTTTCTAAAAAGATTTATCCTGTAACCTGAATGGGTCATGTAACATATCTTAGGTAGAAATAGTTGACATCATCCCTCTCCAGGTCTGGTTTGAATCCAAAGTTTTCCTTCTCCAAGGTTAAAGAGATCAGTCTGTCCTACTATTTACCCATAGTTGGAGGAAGAATTATTGGATTCATACCTTTCCCAATGGTATTAACACTATGTGAAATACAAACAGCCTTGTTCAGGTTTTGAACTCTGTTAGCTGAATCTACTTCTTACGGTGATAACCATTACAACACAAGTATGTCTATTTTCGTACATGTTAATATGTGTTATACAAGTATTGTATTCTTATTAATTTTTGTAAATTATTTAATTAGTTGAATTAATATAAAAAACAAGACAATTATTACTTCTTTTAACTGTTCCACTGTTCCAGGCAAATTAGAGGAGTTGACACACATTTTTATAAGATTCTATCTTCATTTTAGATGTGATCCTCAAATTTATTACAGGAAATGCTGAGAGTCACATGTGGCTATCAAATCAGTGAAACAGTTATTGAAACTTAGGAGTCTGTTTTGGTTTTACCAAAATTTTAATGTTTGTATTTAATTTACTCAAAGAAACAGAGAAGTTTTTCATTTTTGATCAGTCAGTTATGTACATGTTTTGTTTTTAATCAATTTCAAGCTAAAAATGCTTCTTTTTATCTGCATGTCTTTCCAAATTGGCAGATATAATACTGAGGAAATTTTCTTAGTTCTGAAAATTGTTCACAAAAAAAAGAAAAAAACAAAACAAAATGGCCAAAATTTAATGATGCCATAAGCATTTGAGATTGAAGGAAGCTCGTCAAATTTCAATTTAAATAATCAATGTATAGAAAATTGCAAATATTCAAGAATAAATAAAAGACCAATCAAAATTCATATGTGTCAATAATGAACTAATTGGCAACAATGATTGGGGTAAGAAATGCCATATCTAATTATGTAATGAACTACTTTTAGCAATAACCCAGTTGGTTATGGGGGAGCGGGGCTGTGGAATACACTGATTACATCTCTGCAGAGGGGTAACACTTCCTTCCCAATAAGTGCCCTGGATATGTATAAACAGGATTTCGTATTGAATAACCAACAAAAGTTGATAAGTCATAAAAACCAACCAACTTTAATGAATGCATCATGTTTGCCATTTCTGGCCAAATACAGCATGTTGATATTATATGATTCTCAATGTCATTACATTGGAAGTCTCTTAAGGTTTATATGGTGCTGAATTGATACATATATGTCATAATACCAGTTTTGTTATTTAGCAGATACCGTGTTCATATGATATTATATCATTGTTTTTTAGCATTAGCAGTAGTGGAACAATTGATAGAGATTTGAAATATTGCATTTATGTCAAGGAAATTCTTATTATAGATAAGAGAAAATTTGCTTTGATAAAAGAGCAATAAATTTTTATCATTAATGACTGGTATTTTCCTTCTACATTTTCCTTACTTTTTGTCACAACTCACCCAGGCCATTATTTCAAAGAGAATGAGAAGTAGCTACCTATAAAATTTGAAATCATGTCTCTTTTTCCCTGGGGAATCTTAGTTTGTTTTTTTTTCTTTGGGGAATCTTGGATTTTTTTTCCCCAGAGGAATCCTGAATTTCTGCACCAGCAGCTTTAATATTTTGATTTATGAGAACCAATGGTATTAGAATAGTTCAGATAACAGCTATAAACCAATGGTATTACAATAGTTTAAATAACAGCTATAAACCAATAGTATTAATTTAATCAACAGCTATAAACCAATAATATTACAATAGTTCAAATAACAGCTATAAACCTACCATTAATAGTAGGGTGAGTCAAAAGTTTTGCAATATTCTAGCAACATGAGGTACAATTCAGTAGCTCTGGATGCTTTTGCGATGAAGGTGATGAATGACAGTGGACTGGGATAAAGCGAGCTTACCAGATAATCTCCAACAAGTGCTACTTGCCAGACTTGCTTCTATGCAGAGGAGTACAGCCATGGAATCCATGGTTTTAAGCCTAACTGAGCTTGCCTGATCATCGACGTTCTTTGCAACCTGAGCAAAATTTCTCGAACCATCTAGTTACAGTACTCCAACTTCCGCACAACAAATATTTTTGATTGCTTCCACAGTGTTATGGTCCAGTTCAAACTTGTAAAGCCTAATTTCCTGAATTATGCTACATTGCATGTTCATCAGTGCTGCTTTTGAAACAAACAGGGAGTGAAGCAAAAGACAATGTGCCTCGCACCAACTACCATGAAACTACCATCCATATAGCTTACCAACTTCCATTGCTTGGACTGCTTTGGTTGTGTAATATTCATGCGATAAACTAGCACATATCAAAATATTGCCAAAATTTTGACTTACTTGGGAAGATTAAATGGGAAAATAGCTAGTACTGAAAACCAGGCTTCTTCAAAGTTTTCTTTCCCTTAAACTGGTTGCCACAACAAGATTAAAGTGTTCAGTCTGCCCTACTATTAACCCATAGTAGTAAAGAAAATAGTTAGATTCATACCTTTCTCACTATGTAAAATGCAAACAGCTTTGACCAAGATTTGAACTCAGATTACCATGTTCTTTTTCTATGATGGTAATTGTTACACCACATTTGCTGTTTGTGTGCATAAATATATAACATGTGTAGATATGGTTGACAACATTGAAAATAATTTCAAATCATAGAAGATTGACATTCTGGGCTTAGAAGAATTAGCATTTAAAAAATTTGAGTGGAAATAGACATTTAATACAGGACATGCATTTAAGGAGAGCCACAGAAGTCATGAAAGGCTGAAACTTTTTTCAAGTACTGAATCAATTAACATCACTCCCTTTGTCATCTCTGTCCTAAAGTATCAAGACTGCAGCTAGACAGAATAGTCATCTGTGATGATACCGTCAAAGGTGTTAATCTAGATGATATTAGAGAATAAAGATGAAGCAATCATTATATAAAGATAAGATTATAACTACTCTGTATTCTCTGTGTTCTTAGTTTATAAAATATAAGTAAAGGAAAGGAGCAGACTTTGAATAAAATTGAGATATGTGTTTGGGGAAAATTTTAAAAAATATTCTAAGAGTTGTGAGAAATAACATAATGAAGTGGAGAATACAAGATATCTAAAAAGATTTCTTTGTTTTGATTCTAAGAATATGATAATAGATATAAGAGGGATGACTAACCTGTTGCTGGATAAAGCGGTGTAAGATAGTCACCATCTTCACCAACTGTGCCTCGCTGGACCCCTTCTGGGGGTAACCACCATGAATTAGGATATGTATTGTTTAAACCATTGAGATTAAAATCAGCTGGATCAGTATACAAAATAAGTCCACTTGCATTGAATCGAGCAGCAATTTTTAACTGAAAAAGATATTGAAAAGATATTGAAAATAAAAACCAAGTCGGTACAGGGAATATTTTCACGAGGTTTCAGATTAAAAAAAACAGTAAAAAAGATGAATAACATTTGGAGAATTCCAACATGAAAACATAACCAAAAGACAATTTCAGAAAGAAAAGCTTGGAAAAGAATATTATCAAGTTCTTAAAATCATCCACATTATGGGGAAAAGAAAGAAAAGAATAATAAAAAATACATGTGGGAGAAATGTATTAAAGGAAAGTGAAATACTTTTAAACTGTTTGACTTAATTTTTTCTTTAGTTTAAATTAACAGTTTGAACTGATAATCTTGATATTTTTGGCTAAGTGGTATTTTACTATACACTGTAAAATCGATATTTTAAGCTTTAAAGATTATGTTTGATACCATCAATAATAAAAGGCCAAATAAAACTACCATTCACAGCCTTTTATTTAAGGAAATGATGGAAAAGTTATAAGACAATGATGCTTCCATCATAGAGTGACACTTTAATATGTCTTGAGCTCAATCTTTTTGATAATTTTGTGTACATCTAAATGCCAAAGGACTGTGGGTTAAAGAATTTCTTTTGATGGTTGGGGTGATTCATTGGAACAAGTTGCCCGGGTGTTGGCGACTCAAAGACAAGAAAAACTCTGTTAACAATTATTTATTGAAACATAATGGTGTAACAGTAATTATATACAATAGATATATATATAGAGAGAAATTGTCACCTTTGTTGTGTTTGAGGGGCAGACAATTGGGGTATTTGTTATTTTCTATCTTATTCAATTTTTTGGAGAGTGAGGCTTTTGCTGGAGAAGCTTTAGTTCTTGGAGAGATTTCTTTTCTTCTTCTCTTGTCTTTGGTATGGACATCGAATCTCTTTTCTCATCTAACCATAAAAACATCTATTTTTTATAGAGGATTCCCCTGGGAACAAATATTCCCAGTTGGCTAACAATCATAGATCATTTTGTATACTTTTACTACTTTTTGATTGGTCAACCAGTCATCTGTGAGAAGAGTATCCCTTCCATGTATCAGATTTTGATTGGTCATCCAATCAAAGCACAATATAGGGGCTTGGTTAATTAAGGATCCCACCCCATGCCTTGCAAGGGAGTATTTCTTTTCACTTTAACCAAAACAAAAATTGAAGATCTGATCTTTTAACCCCAATAGGTGGGCAAGAGATGCCATTATTTAAATTGGACCAATGCACTGACAAACCCTGAAGCCTGTTTACCTTTAGTTTTGACAATCTGAAAGTTCAGTTAGTACTGACCTTTGAAATTGACTTTTCAATTTTTTTCAAAGGATATAAGTTTTCTTATGTTGTTATAAAAGGAAAATTACATTTTCCTAAATAAAAAATGTATCACACTCTTCATAAGTTTTTAACACCAGTGAATACCTCAAAATGTCATATCCCTCTCCAACCTATCCTGTCATTTGCCTCATAGGCAAATGACGATTTCTCAAATATACATACATAAAAAAAATACAATTTTCAATTGCCTGCATGGTTTCCCTCCTGACAAAAAATTGTTTTTTTAAGTTCACTAAATAGTGCATATCTCCACAGGGAGTTGGGGATCACAGTGTTCCTTCCTGTTTAGCCGGTGATTGTCATGCTTGGTCTCTGCTAAAGGATTTCATTGCAATTTGTTGCTTTGGGGTGATTTCTTGTTCAATAGTGACCATTGCCCTCACCTCTCCAACACTCCCACACAAACTTATTGGTCTTTTATTACTTGCTTTTTTCAACTGAGGTCATATTATTATGGCTAGCATTAAGATAACTGAAACAACCATTAAGCCAATAGCTATTTTTAGAATTATCCATGTGGAAGGACTTGTGTGTTGGTTCACTATTGGGACATTTACCTTTCAAATAGTGTCCAGTTTATTTGATCATTCTTTTTTTAACTACTACTTTAAAATAGCCCCAGTGATTCTTCTACCAATTTTCTTTCTTGGATTAAGTTTCATTGAGGCTTCGATTCAAGAGGGGAGTGATTTCCCATGTTCACCTGCATTTAAAACGACCAAGTTCACTCCGATTCTTTATTGGAATTGACAACAACATCTCTACTGCAATGTATTAAATTTCCAATTTTCCTTTTATGTTCTCATGGTACATTGAGGTCATTTGGGCTATTCTTACCTCAACATGTCCTATTTGGATGTGTCTCAATATAGTTAACTTGTTTTTAAAACTTTACAGGTGATATGCATCCTAAACTTTCTCCTTTTTATAACTTCAGTTTTGTTGTCCAATTTAGCTAATGTTATTGGAATTTTTCCTGCTCTGTTCTCTCTTATCACTGACTCAACCAAAACCACATCTTCATTCTCTGGGGGTGCTTCATCTGTTGGAAGTACTCGGTATAAGGTTCCATTCTGATGTCTTATTTGGCAGTGGAGGAAACAGTGGTAGGTGGGGGAAATTTAATATTGTCCAATGAGTAAATATCAAACTCCCAACTAGTATTAATACCAAGGGGAATTTTTACCCCCTTTAACTTTAATTGGTTGGGATTAAAATTTATCAGTTTTTCTTTAACTAATCTTTGCCCAATATCATGGTCCGGTACAATATATAGATTTGACCAAGTTTTAATCACTCTCACTTCATTGGGTAAATTGACCATGCCACTTAATTCCATCTTTTGTCTGTTAGCCTGTGTTACTATTAAATCTGAATCTTTCAGTGTTATAGTATCAATCTCTAATTCCTCAAAAACGTTTTTTTTAAGTGAGATTTCTGATCCAGAATCTCTCATTACTTCTATCTTTCTGCTCATAATAATTGCCTTATATATCATGCTGGAGCCTTAGGTAAGGAGTTTATATTCTTTTGTAACTTTTTTTTTTGAGTTTTAACTCTTTCTCAGCTTTGCTTTGGACATGAAATTTTGGGGCATTTTTTACTGCCTTTCTGACACCCATGTCTTTTTGTTTTTCTTTTTTGGACAAATTGCATGCACAAGGCTTTTAATCAGTTTTGTGGTGTTGGTTAGATTTTAATGGTGCCCTGGTTTCTCTTTTGTCTGAGGTAGAGTAGTGTCCTAAGTTGACCCTGGACAATCCTGTTCATCATATTCTACTCTACCACAGTCCAGCACCCTTGCTGGCTTTTAATTGAGCTAAATGAAGCATTTGCTTCCTTATTTACTATGGCTGATTGTGTTGGTTTGCTACAACTTTAACAGCCATAGCCCAGTTCATTGAGTTCATTTCCTTCAATAATAACCATTAAACTACATGTGTGTTTGTGTATGTGTGTACATAAATTAATTTCAGTAAGACAGGTATTTTATTAAGGAGCATATAACCTCTTTTCATTAATATACTTTTACAGAATATATAAAGATATAATAAAAAAAATATGGAAAAAACTTTCAAGACAGTATGACATCTTATGCAGAATGACCATAATTTAAATTTCTTCAGAGTAAAAATTTCATAAACTGAAGTCAGAAAATCTAACATTTGCAAAGAGAAGAATTATTTTCAAATTAAAAACTAAAGTTCTATTTTTATTTGAAAATTAATTTTTTTTCATATTCAACTTGAATGAAGGGAAAAATATAAAGTGAATAAATAAATTCTGATATGCAAAAGAAATTTTTTGCTTATCTAGAAAATAAAAAAAGCTTTAGACATTTTTAAAATTCTGATCTTAAATAATGAGGGAAAATGTATGAGACAAAACTGATGTCTTGATTATAGTTAGGAAACATAGTTTTAAGTTATGTAAGTGTGAGAGCAATATACATATGTAGACACCGTTGTGATCCTCTGTCTAGTCTATTCATATACATACTTATCCAAGAAAACTCTTCTTTTCAAGAGTATATGAATCACACTTACAAGTATGTACATGTAAATCATGCATATGGAGGAATAAATGTAACACAAACTGAGAAAATATAGGCTCAAAGGGATGTGTGTGTGTGTGTGTGTATATATATATATATGAGAGTTGTTCACAAAGTTCTACACTTTACCCAGAAAGAAGAGTCATAGCTGAACATTTTTTTTCTAGCAACATACCATATCATTTCTTAAAAAAAACTAATAAAACTAATTCAGATTTCTGTTTCAAGTTCTGTGCAGGAGAGCCTCATACATAAGTGGTATGCTATAAATCTAAGTAAGGCACTTAGAACTTTTTGAATGATCCTTATATATATATATATATATATATATATCCTAAAATATCAAAATTATGTTTTCAAGATTATTATAGCCCCCTTTATACACTTGGGCATTTTTCACACTATCCCATCAAGTGAGTACACAATTTGGGTATTGTAGGTTTTAGATCTGCTCTGCCATCAAGTTATGAACTTTTCTTATTTTCATTTTCATGATATATATATATATACACACACACACACATGTATATCATCATCATCATCATCATGTTGTGGTGCTAGCACAGATTTCACTGACTCTCTCACCATTCATCTCTATCATCCATCACTTCCTCTACACTACATCCTGTGTCTGTACAGAGCTGTTATAAAGAAGCTCTTGTTGGTCGTCCAACACTTCCATATGCATGTGAAGAGGTCCATAAGAAAACATCGCTTATGAGTTTGTTTTTACTTCTCTAGCGGTCTTGTCTGTGACCATACAGCTGCTGTTTTATGGATGTTGCTTCCAGGATTTATTCAACATGACTCGTATCATTCTTGTGCAATTCCTGTCTAGCTTTTTCTCTATATGTTTTGTCAGTATCTATGTGGAGCATCCATATAGTAGAATTGACATGATCACAGCTTGGAAAAAATTGCGTTTTATTTTATCAAATAAGTTTGACTTCCATATGACCAAAAACCTATTGATAGCAGTCCATGTCACCACTAGTCATATATTTTCAGTAGATGAGATGCTGCTTCTGACATAGGTGAACTTGTCCACTAATTTTAGAGAGCCATCATTTAGTGTGAAAGTGTCTCCTTTTTGATTAAAACACATGTACTTCATATATCATGACTCTCATATATGTGTGTGTGTGTATATATATATATATATATATGTATGTATGCACAAATATTTAATGTCTGGACAGAGAATGGTATAATTTTGTTCTTTTGGTTATCTCGTCCATGTAAAAATTTAAATGAATTCTCCAGTTGGAAAAAGAAAAAAAAAACAAAAAAAAACAAACAGATGGCTTAAAAGAGGATAAATTTAATTTTCGAAACAGCCATAAAAAAAATTATATTCTTACAATATAAAATCCATCAAGATAGTGCTATAGGCCACATTCTTTGGTTGTTATTCCAAATGATTTGTTAGAGGCAAATTCTAAATAAGTCATAGCTATTATACATCATTTAAGTTAAGAAACAAACTTATCAAAAAGTCATCCCAGCAAATGATTGGTTAATTGATTTTGATGTCATGTTGATTCATCAAATTATTTTATGCAGAGAGGTTAGGAAATTGCATTTATTGTATAGTTATATCTACATTTTTATGTTGTTCTTTCCTCAGAGTTTTTTTTTACATACAGTTGTATTATTATCCAACAATAATAATTTTATGGCGACAAGGAATTATTTCTAGTTAATGATAGTCATTTGTTTGCATAGAATTATATAGTTTCATGTAACTAATAATAATAATCTTTAGTAAACAATTATAACTTCAAGTAATACAACTTAATACAAGTAGTCACATTCTAAATCCATTTTTTAATATTAAAAAAATCTTTTCTGACAATTTTTAGTATTCCAGAGACTTGTAAAAAGTACTGGAAAAGACTCATTGTAAATACATGGTGCATTCAATACGTTTCCAGACTTTTTTGTACAGGCATTTGAAATTATCGTAGACTCTTGAAAATTCAGTATGTTATTGCTATACATCTTATAAGATGATTGACCATTTTTTATGATTTCAGCTTCAAATGAACAGCTACAGCAGCAATTGGAATACAGCCTACTAAAGCCTGATTATCACAGCTGGTCAATTTCAAAAATGCAAGCTGGATGTAAGGACACTTTAGAAGAACGATATGCTATAAAATTCTTTTTTAAACTTGGAAAAATGCCACAGAATTATATGGAATGCTTCAGACTGCTTTTCGACCATCTTGCATAAATCGAGCATCAGTTTTTGAGTGGCATAAAAGATTCAAGGAAGGCAGGGAGTCTGTGAGAGATGATGAGAGGTGTGGGAGGAGTAAGGAAGTCAAAACACCAGAGTTGATTGCCCAAAGGGTTAGGGTTACTACGTTGAGGTTTTAAGGGAGTTCAGGAAGAGATTCCGTCGGAAGAGGCCAGCACTCTTCAAATCGGGTCAGTGGCATTTCCACCAGGACAAAGCACCAGTCCACAACTCCATCCTTGTCACAGACTATTTTACCAAGATGAGCATCAAGACAGTTCCTCAGTCTCCCTATAGTCCAGACCTTGCTCCCTGTGACTTTAGCTTATTCCCTAAGCTCAGTGGCTGTTGTTATGAGACAACTGAGGAGATGAAAGAGGCTGTGATGAAGGTCATTGACATGCTCACACAAGAGGACTTCCATGGGGCCTTCCAGAAGTTGTTGAAACGGTACAACAAGTGCATTGCAGCCGGAGGAGATTACTTCAAAGGGGACTAGAGTTTGATGAGTGTACTATCAATAAAAGTGCCCATACGAAAAAAGTCTGGAAACTTATTTAATGATCCTCGTAATTTAAAACCACATACCCAGAAAATGGTTCAAAATATAAATTATTCTCAAGAATTAAAAAGTGATGTGAAGACAGATCCAAGAAGTGAACACACTTGTATAGATTGAAGATTAAAATCTTTAAAAAAGTATATCTTTAGGTTCATGCCTTATTAAGCAATGGCTGCTTTCAGCAAACACTGACAACAAGTTATGGTTTAGTTGTTTCCAACACACAAAATGGAAGATAAAACATTATATAAATGAGGATTAATTAGATCAGATAGGGAAGAATGGTAAGAGAGAGTCAGGGATCTACATGCTGTCAGTGCAACACAATGATGACAATGATTAATTTGATTAATTAGAAGAAAGTGTCTTCCTTGAGAAAAAAAAACCCCGTGTAAACATTACATTAAATGAAGAAAATTAACATTGTTTCTTTGTAAGTCTTCTTTTTTTGTTTTTGTCTCATCACCCAGTTGTTAAATTTTATAGGTTTGTCTTAAGAGAAACACACAAATAATGTTCACATAAAAAGAAGGATGCATACAGACACTCCTCCAAATATATATATATATATATATATATACATGCACCATTTTCTTTTTTAAACATGTTTGATTAAATAGGACAGATACTTTGTGTCTGTCTTATTTTATCATTGATCTGTTTGAGTCTTCATATGAATTGTTTCACACCAGGATAGAATAAATTCAGGAAGGCACCATATTTTTCCCAAGTACTTTTTACCACAGCTGGAGCCATGTTTATTTTAATCAAATATATATATTCAATCTAACTATATATATATATATATTTCAATGGTTATATACATATATTTCAATGGTAAAAAGTATATAAGACGTAAAACAAGATAAAATGTCAAGTTTTATTATTATTATCTTCAGGTGAGCTAGTATTCCACAGATCTAACTTTGGTTTGATGGTGTTTTAGGGCATATCAACTCTTGAAGGTTATTTAATGCCCAATCCTGTTTATATATGGTTTGTAAGCAAAAAGTTTGAAGATAACATTTTTTAAATGAGCCAGAGCTCATTTGTTGACACACACTTCAATGATTTTAGGTATTGTTATCCAACACAAAAAAACTTCTATTTGCATACAGTTAAATCATTTCAAGTATTATTATTTAATACTAAAAATTCTATGTCATTAAATAACCTACAATAGTTGATATGCCATAAAACTTACCTAAGTAACTAAAAATTTCATTTAATACTAATCATTTGTTTGCATACACTTAAATGGTTTTATGGATTGCTGTTTATTGTTTTCACCCAGTCAAATGGTTTCAAGTATTGCTATATAATACTAATAATTTAATTTGATATTACTTATATATTTATATATTTACACACAGTTAAATAGTCAAACAGGTCTATTTGACCCAATAGATGGGACCCTACCAGGTACTACCACTTCAAGTCAGAGTGGACCTGCGAGTAATGGCAATGAAGAGGTACTCCACATTCCTCAAAGCTCTAGAACTTAAGTCTCACCATCAAATTGTTTAATGTCATATATCAGGACACTCATTAGGGAAGTCTTACCCATCTGCAGAAATGGAGTCAGCATATTTTACAGCCCCAGCCAACTGGGCAAAATCTGACTTTAGAATAATAAGAGGGATATTTTTAGGTTCATGCCTTCTTAGAGAAAGTTAAACATATGGAATACCAGCTCATCTAAGAATTATGAAATTGAGTCATAAGTTGTTATTGCTGTTTACATCTTTTATAAAGCAGCCCATTAACCCAGTGGGTAGGGTGTTGCCAATGGTCCGGGAGACCTGGGTTCAATCCCAGGTTGCGTCATACCAAAGACTTTAAAGTATCAAGTAGAGCAATCCAAGGAAAAGAGTAGCACCCTTCCCTACAACTCAGTGTAGTAGCTATCGAAAAGGGAGCTTTCTGGTCACCCTCAACTATGGTCGCCAACTTTACTTACTTAACATCTTTTATATCTTATATATTTTTGACAATTGAAATATATTGTGATAGTACTCTGCATTTTTGTGCATTTAGCACAGTAAAGATTTAAAATGCTTATAGCATTAAATTCGATTCATAATATATATATGATTTTTAACATACAATCAACGATTGCACATGCTATACCCTGTCATCATTAGCCACCAACCAGGGGTGATAAATATTTTCAGTAGCTAAGGCACTACTGCCACCCAAGGTACCACTGGGAGTCTTGGCCACTAGATAGGGTGTTATTTTATTTCATTAATAGACATGCATCTCCTGGTATCTTACTTCGTTTAATGATGTAGTGTTGATTAGGTAGAATTGTTATTTCCTTTGGAGTTTAACATCATCTTGAGATTGTTGCCTTTTCATTCTAATCATATATATATATATATATATATATATATATATATACACACACAAACATATACATAAATTAACTGTAGATAGTAAATACATCTATGTAGACATGAGTGTAAATGAAATAAAAATTCTATTGATTATATTTCATATAGTTCAATGATTATAAAAATAAATCAATCTTCAACATATATCCTCCTTAAATTAAATAGCCATATATATTCTCAAAGAAGCTCATAATAATTTGAGCATAAACTCAGAAAAAGATTTAGTCAAGCAATTATAAAGTAATATTTTATAATTATTTTCTTCTGTCTTATTCATGGGGACATTTTTTTTATTTGTAAGTAATAGCATTTTCAATATCTAAAATAGTTAAATTGAGTACTCTACCTAGTCATAAATCATAAAAGTAGATAAGACATTAATGTTGAAAGAGTGCAGGATTTAATAATAAATTTACCTGGGCATATTACAAGCCAATTCACAGTGGCTAATATATAAAATGTCATGTCAAAGAGTTTGCTGAACTCTGCATTAAGAATCATTTAACAATTATGCATTGCAGTCAGGCATGTAACTTAAAATTAACCTTCATAAAGAGATTAGGAAGGATACAGAAGCAAAAGAGACTGCAATCCAGTTACAAATTTGATAATAGCAGAAAATGAAGGAACAGAGAGGGCATTTATCAAATTAAAAAACAAAATAAATAGAAAAAATGTGGCATCTTAAAACTACCACCATACCAGAAATAGTGGAAGCCCTGAATATGATCAAGACAGGGACAAATAAACACATTAACAGCTGGCAATTTCAGTCTATATGAAATATAAAAAATTGCACTTTATGTAATTGATAATACTCTTTTAAGGAGATAAGCAATGTGACTGAAAAATATCACCAAAAAGAGGCAGGAAAAACCAATACATATAATCACTACTTTCCCCTCATGCTAGGTCTTGGGTAAAGACCCAGTGAAGGATTGTAAAAAATCACAAGGAAAGCTTGAAATTAAATTGAAAAATAATAAAAGTAATAATAAAAACAGTGTGAAAATGAAAGAGAGTGTAAAAGAAAATATTTGGATGTTGCTTGAGAACTGAAAAGCTGTAGAATATGAAGGTGACAGTGATGCCGACAGTAGTTGGCACACTTGGAATGGACCCCAAGGGATTAGAAATTAAAGGAAGAATTGAGACCTAATAGACCACAGCATCATTAAGATCAGCAAGAATACTCAGAAGAACGTCAGAGACTGGAGGAGACTTGCTGTCACTTAGACTGCAGTGAAAAACCACCAGTTAAAACTCATATAAAAAAAATAAAAAAGAATAAAATAAAAAGCTAAGTTAGAAAATGTTTCTTACCTTATCACCCCTGAAAATTTTACCATACCGAGCAATGACTATCTTCGATGTAAAATTCACAGAATGGTTGTAATATAAATACTGGAAGTCTTTGATTGTGCCATAGTTGACATAGATTAACTCCCCCTGATGAAAAAAAGGAAAAATATAAAAGAATAAATTTTAAAAAATCAAACAGAAAATATTACAAAATAAAAACAGTTTAAATGTTCGGTTTTCACTAAGTGACAGTGTAAATAAATGTAGTATTAGAGATAAAATATCTCGGATTAAGTTTTCTTTTTATGTGATTATTTTTCACATATTAAAGAAAGATGACAGAAAGATGATCAACTGATTTATTTTACAATATTTCTCAATTTCAATCTTACCACAAAAATTTCTTTTAAGCAGTTATATCCTTGGATAAAATCTGTTTTTTTAATTGCCTATAATTTAGTGTTACACCTTCAGGTCAAGCTTTTTATGTCTACAATTTGCATCATTTTCCATCCAAAGTCTAACATTATTTTCACAGGAAAAATTCCAATATAAATTATTAGACATGCTTATTTTCATGTTTAACTTTATTTTGCTAATTCTTTTAACAAATTCATAAAAATATAGATTATGATTTATATACAACTAAATGTTCACAAGCAACTCTTCCATAAAATCAAAGTGCTTACATCATTGCAAAAATAAACCAGAAAATGTTAAATAGACAAGAGAAGCAATTGGATACAAATGAATTCAGTAGAAGAGTGAGTCAAAAGTTTTGCAATATTTTGATACATACTCGTTTGTGGAGCATATATTCTGTGACTGAAGCAACTCAAGCTGTGGATGGTAGCATCATGGTCATGGCATCAAATAAAAGGATGTAATATGACAGACCATTGTTGAATGTTAAAATTTCTAAAATAATTCTGTGACTGTTATTTGGAATACAAAAAAGTCTTTATTCAGACCCAACATTTCCAGCAGTCAGATGTAACCACAAGGAGAGAGGAAGACCTTGTAAAGGTATATGAACAAAACTCACTTCCAGTTACAAAGAGGCACCTACTCACTGTCCTGACCAATTCGCAACAATATCTAACCAAACTTCTATCTTTGGGTTTCAAAACTTAACTCCCTTCAATCCAAAATTATCTTTTCTTATATAATATCTTCTTAATTATTACATCAGCAAGTCATATTAGAACACATGTCATTAACTTTTATATCCCCACAATGACCGATAAGCCTTGATTTGTTTATTATCCATATCCTGTCTTCCCCAATGTTATTTTGATGAGAGGTGTTTAAACCTAGTAACCACCTGAGCACACATTTGACCTTTGTGAGGAACTACACTTACACTCAAAAATTTGTAACCAGTCCACAACCTCATCTAAATTTATAAAATCAATAAAATAATTATCTCATGTTTGCAAAACTTTTGACTCACTCTAATAGGAGGAAAAAAGAATAAAAGAAAAAAATTTTAGAAATAAATATCCTTAATATTATTTTCAACAAAAATCTTTATCAACACCATCAGTCTGTTAATCAAAGATCAAAACTTAAGAATAATTAAAAAAGATAGAATACGTTTTTTAAACGAAAAATGTAAAAACAAAAGATGAAATTAACAAGTGGAAATCAATAAGTTTGTAGCTAGACAGTTATTAACTGAAGTCTGTGCAGTCTTTACATAATTAACCCTTTGGCAGGCAGAGTAACATTTTTGTTGTTTCATCTGCCTGCAAAAGGGTTAATATTTACCCACTTTATTAGTTGCATAGAAAAGTAAGCAGATCATTTTTAAAAATGTTTATTTATTGTGTAAAGTAACATTTTTTTCCTCCAATCATTGGTATTATTGACTTACCTATGAGTGTATTTAAAAAAAATTTCCCTCTCAAAATATGCTAGAAAAGAGGGGGAAAAGGATTCCTTTCATCTAATAGAGAAAAGAAAAACTTTCACTAGGGATTTTCTTCTTATAATTTTGGTGAAGGACTAAAATTTTGATGATTAACATTAGAACATTATCAATCAGCTATTGTAAAAATTCATATCTGATTAATAAAAATGTCAATGGGAACATGGTTTATGTATCAATCTTTATGTGTATGAAAACATGGCAAACATGTGCCTTGCTAGCGAATTTCTCATACAATGCTCTACACAGCGATGTGGTATCTAAATTGATTATTTGGAGCTTACTTAGTGGCTGGAATTATTCTATGTTCAACCTGAAGCCAATGATCAGCATAAGATTTATAACACAGATTAGAGATCCCCTAAATCATAAAAGTGAAAAACAAACTAACAAAAATTTAAAAAAAAAAAAAAAAAAAAAAAAAATTAGAAAAAAACTAAAAACAAAACCTTATCTTCATACTTTAAAATCTGGGATTATAATAAAATACTTTTGAAATATGTAATCACTATCAACCTGATCTGATCAACCGGACTGAAGAGCAGCACTTTTCAGAAAGAAATCTTTAGTATGAGTTTTACCTTTAATTTTCTTAAAAAAATGGGATTTTCATACTTTTTAATCTGCCATTATTATCAAATACTTGTAAAATAAACAATTGCTCTCAAATTATAAACTGCACAAACCTTTTGAATTTGAGTTTGATAGATGAATAATTAAAAACTTGCTTATTTTAAACATAAAAATTTCCCTTATGTGAAAGCTACATGTGAAAGCAACTAACATAACCAAACTCGGATAAATGATTTTCAATAGTTTTGGATTACATTTCCTATTTTCTGCATTCTGCAACATTGATTACCCTCAACTATATTTAATTTTATGTGGATTATTAAAACTCCAAAAATAAACAAATTTTATCTCTCAAATATCAAAACATCATTAGATAATAAACATGATGAATTAAAGACATTTTTAATAGCACAAACCGAAACTCTCAAAATACACTTAAGAATATAAGCTTAATTAGTTTTCTTTGTTTAATGTCATATCAACCTTTGTGGTTTATTTAATGCCAAAAAGAACAGCATTGATACTATTCAACCTATAGCTGAAGGCATAAGGGGGTTCATACCTTTCCCAACAGTTTTATGGCATATCAACCATTGTATATTATCAAATGCCAAATCCATTTTTATACATATAAACAGTTCTATTTCAAAGAATTCAGTTTAGCATAAGTACACAGTTTAGTTCTATTGGACCCATACATAGGACCCTATCAGGTGCTACTACTCCAGGCAATAAAGGAGTACTCCATATTCTCCAAAGCTCCAGCATTACTGAAGCCTCACTATCAGATTGTTTAGTGTTATATCAGGACACTTGTTATGGGAGTCTTACTCCACTGTATAGGTGCAGTTGTTTTATTCTGCAGCACCACCTGATTGGACCAGATTAAATTAGAGTTTTGCATGAATAGTTAAGCTGATATAGTAATAACTATATAGATCCTCCAAGGATTAGTTTTGATATCTTCAATTAAACAAAAATGAAGATCATTTATATGTAAATTTCTTTCAGCAACATGGAATAAAAAATTTGCAGATTTAAAAAAACTGCTTTTCTCAGGATTCAAATCATTATACCCCAAAAATTAAGTAATTTTATATGCATGTATCTTTGTCAAGAATTTGAACTCCAGTCACTGGGTCCATTTCCGAGTTACACCACAAGTACCTAATTTGACATATATGGTTGATATTACGCCTCATATATTCAAGTAGTTATCACTTAACTTACTATGACCTGGAGTATCCATTAAATATTCAATGAATGAAAAGATCTAAATAAATAAATCAATTAAAAAAAAAGAACATAAGACAAAGCATTTATGAAAAACAATAATACAATAATTACAATGTGTTAAACCAGGCAAACAAAAACTCTACTTTAATAATGTATTGAATGATTTACAAATGACATATAATTAATGATGTATTGAATGATTTCAAAGTGCTGCAAAGAATTTTCAGATATAATGAGCATATTCAAAAATGTTACAAAAGGACTTAGTATATTTCCTAGTTAACTTAATGGCATTAGATTATTTCTGAACAATCAATAAATTATAAACAGATAACATCAATAATACCACAGGAATACACAGGAGAAAATTATATATTTCAAGTAACTTGTTCAAATATAAATAAATTCATTTATTATATATATATATATATATATATATATATATATATATATATATATATATATATATAGGGAGAAAGAGATTGAAAAACAAGATAAAACAAAGATAAGAATTAAATGTAAAAGAAAGTCAATGTTTTGATGTTTCAGTTCAAATGAATCATCATTAGGACACGGAAGGATGACATCAAGTGACATTAAATCACCGCTGAAACTGAAATTTTATAACTTTGATTTTCTTTTACGTTAATTCTTCTCTTTGGATGATCTTGTTTTTCAATTTTTCTCTATATTGTCAGATTCAATTCTATTATTAACTTCCATATATATATATATATATATATATATATATATATATATATATACATACACAGTGGGGGCTATAATGTTCAGAACGGCATAGTTTCGTCAGAAAAAGTAGGTATAACTTTTTATCTAACTTGTTTTAGATTCTATAATTTTCACAGATAATAAATAAGATATTAATTGTTATTCTGTGAAATTTTGGTGTTATTTGAGATGATAATAAAAAAAAGTATTGAATGATTTCAGGATTTACTGCAAAACCTAGGGGGTGCAAAATGATCAGAATGATTGAAAAAATGAACAAAATACTCACATATTACAGAAAATACAGAAATCATTTAATATTTAGTGTGAAGCCCTTTAGCTTCAATCACACTGACATCTTCGGCTGCATGAAGAAATTAATTTATTGATAACTTGCCGAGTGATCTTATTCCATTCTTCCTGAAGCGTATTCCATAATTGCTCAGTTGTTTTTGGATTTCTAGCTTTAGAATGCTCTCCTAGAGTCTTTCACACATTCTCAATAGGATTAAGATCTGGGCTTTTAGGAGGCCAATCCATAACAGTAACATTTTCTGCCTTGAGGAAGTTCATGACTACCATAGCCTTGTGACATGGGGCATTGTCCTGCATGAATATAGAAGGTTGCTTAGTTGAATTTCTCAGCACAGGCAAGACATGATCTTTTACAAGTTGTTTATAAACTCCTGCATTTACCTTTTCTTGTAATCGCACCAAAGGGCTCACACCATCTCCAGATCTCATCCTCCAAACCATGACACGTCCTCCACTGAATTTAACACGAGCCTTAAGGCATTTAGGCGACAATTCTTCATCTACTTTTTGATGAACGTACATTTTCCTATCTGAGCCAATTAACAAAAACTTAGATTTATCACTGAAATGCACCGTTTGCCATTTTTCTTGAGACCATAACACATGTATGTTTGCAAAAGCAAAGACGACACTTTTTATTCTTGAAGGATATCAGTCGCTTCACTACAGGTGCTCTAGCTAAAAGTTGTTGTTCAACTAAAGGAGACACAGTCTTCCTAGATAAAGGTTTTCCCAGTAGAATGCTCATTTCGAGAGAAACAGCAGCATCAGTTTTAAATCGGTCTTTTTAAACCAACTTTACCATGGCACAATCTTCTCTCTTGGTTGTTAATCTTGGCCTACCTGTAGACTTTCTTGCTTCAGACGAACCATAATCATTGTAGACCTTAAGAATACCGTGAACAACACTTTTTGACGTGTTTACAATCTCTGCAATAGCCCCAATACTTAGATTATCCTTCATTCGAAGCCTAATAATTTCAGTATTTTCTGTAATATTTGAGTATTTTGTTCATTTTTTCAATTGTTCTCATCATTTTGGCCACCCTGGGTTTTGCAGTAAATCACTAAATCCTTCAACCCTTTTTATATTATCATCTGAAATAACACCAAAATTTCACAGAATAACAATTAATATCATATTTATGGTCTGTGAGAATTATAGAATCTAAAACAACTTAGGTAAAAAGTTACCCCTACTTTTTCGGACAAAACTATGCCTTACTAAATATTATGGCTGCCACTGAATGTGTGTATATATATATATATATATATATATATATATATATATATATACCCAACCCCTCCACACAAGAAGGATATGACACATGGTGAATTTTTAGGTCGAGTTTAACAGGTTTGAATTCAACTTTCCTTCTCCAGGACCAGTTGTCATACCAAAGTGAAAGAGTTCAATCTGCCATACTATTTATCCATAGCTGGAAGGGAGAATAATTGGATGCATACCTTTCCTATGTGAAATGCAAACAGCCTTATCCAGGATTGAATTCACAAGGCCATGATCATTTTCTATGATGATAGCCTTTACACCATGAGGCCCTTCACATATAAGGACAGGGATACATATGTTATGGTACATGTAATTGTAGCACAAAACCTTTAAAAAAATATTGTATATTCTTTAAGTTTACATGGAAAATCATGGAAACATTTCCATATGTATGAACTCTAAAGAACTCTTTTTTTGCATTAGATTGTTTGAATTTACTAAACTTTCATCATCATCATGTTGCACCATCAGCACGGATATCCCTGACCCTCTCTCGTCACCCATCCCTATCATCCATTGCTTCCAGCAGGTCTTCAGAGCAATATCCCCGATTGGGACAGAGCTGCTGTATGTTGGTTCTAGCTGGTTGTCCTGCCTTTGCTCATCCATGTGAAGGGGTTTACAGGAGTACGTCCCTTATGAGCTTGTCCCTACTTCTCCAGCAGTGTCCTGCATGTCTGGTTTGTCAAAGTTTGATAGTTTTCGTGATGGGTGGTAGGTGGCCATACAGCTGCTGTTTTGTGAGGTGTTGCCTCCAGGATTTGTTCAATATTGCTCGCAGCATTCTTGTGTATTTACTGTCAAGCTTTTCCTCCATACGTTTAGTTAGCGTCCATGTAGTGCATCCATATAGCAGTATCAACATGACTGCTGCTTGGAAGAAACTGTTTTATTTTATCGCTCAGGTCTGACTTCCACATGACTGATAGCCTTTCAATGGCTGTCCATGCCTTTGCTAGTTGCGTGTTGATATCTGTCTCGGTTGATGAGACACTGCTTCCTAGGTAGGTGAACTTGTCTACTAGTTTCCGAGAGCTACCATTTAGAGTGGAGATGTCACCCGTTTGATTAAAGCACATATATTCCGTCTTGTGTGCATTGACATGGAGGCCTATGCCTGCAGTGGCTCGTTCTAGACAATGTAGTAGGGTTTCAGCTTGGGCGGGTGTATTTGCCAGGAGAGCTATGTAATTGGTATCAGTAATTGTTTTTGCTGGGTTTCTTCTGCTTCTTTCCTTTGTTAGCTTGAAACTGTTTTCTTTGATTTAGACATATGTATTTTTTAAAAGAATATATACAACATGCAATGTTGAGAGAGCTGTTACTTCTTTCATCACAAGTGACACCTTTCTAACTGTTGTCACAACTGCACTTATAAAACAAAACTTGTTTTCTTTTTCTTTCACTGATAAAGTCAAGGACAACTTTATTATTCTTTCTCCCTATGTTCTACCAACTCTCATCAAACCCAGTAATGTTGAATCACTTTGGATGAGTCCTTACATATACAATAACTAGTACATATTTATATATGATTACAATATAACGACTCAAACCTAAACATGCATGTATCTCACTTTACAAATGGCCATTTATATGAAAGATACATGAAGCAATATGTTTTCTTTGCATCAGATAAGTAAAAATCATCACAACAGGAAAGAACTAATAAGACCTACCAGCTCTGTCCTTTAAGATGTTGTCATCATCATCATCATGTGCTATCAGCATAGATATCCCCGACCCTCTCTCGCCAACCCTCCCTATCATCCATTGCTCCTGGCAGGTCTTCAGGGCTACATCCCGTATTGGCTCAGAGCTGCTGTATGTAGGTTCTAGCTGGTTGTCTTGCCTTTGCTCGACCATGTGAGTGGGTCCACAGGAGTACATCACTTCTGAGCTCATCCCTACTTCTCCAGCAGTGTCCCGCATATCTGGTTTATCTAATTTTGATAGTTTTAATGATGGGTGGTAGGTAGCCGTACAGCTGCTGCTTTGTTGGGTGCTGCCTCCAGAACTTGTTCGATATATTGCTCGCAGCATTCTTAAATGGAATTTTTGTGTACAATCAACACATTCAAAAAGGGCAATCACCATTGGCAAATTATCATTATCAAGGTATACTAACAGCATGAATTCCGTTGACTCTCTCTTGCCATCCATCCCTCACGGTCATCGTTTTTGGCAAGTCCTCTAGACGGTTCCCAGTGTCTGCACAGAGCTAATGAATGTAAGTTTTTGCTGGTCAGCCAACACTGTTCTGATCATGTGCAGGAATCAGTAGGAGAATTTTTATGATGAATTTATCTTTACTTCTCCAGCAGGGCCTAGCATGTCTAATTCATCTTGGAAAGTTTATGAGATAGGAGGTAAGTGGCCGTTCAGCTGTGTTTTGTTAGGTGCTGCTTCCAGAATTTGTCCCAAAACACATGAAGCATCCTTGTGTAGTTACCATCAAGCTTTTTCTCCTGATGTTTCAAGTCCAAGTTGTATAACTGTGCAGTAGTATTGATATGGCTACACCTTGGAAGAATGACTGTTTCATTTTATGAAAGAAATTAGATTTCCATATGTTTATTAACATGTCAATAGCTGTTCATAATTTATGTGTATGTTGACATCATTTTCAGTCTAGGAGATATTGCTACCAAGGTTAGTGAACTGGTTTACTAATTTCAGAGGTTTGCTATTTAATTAGGAGATGGCACCATCTTGATTAAAATGCAAGAACTCTTTTTTATCAGAGACCAATGCCTCTGGCAGCATGTTCCAGGTTGTGCAGCAGAAGTTCAGCATAAGCAAGTGTATTTGCAAGAAGCACTAGATCATCTGCATAGTCTGCATCTGTAACAGTTTCAACTGGATATCATCTTCTTGGCTTTTTTATGTGAAACCATTTTCTTTCTATAATAAACAAACAATTACCACCATTTTTTCCTTCTGACATTGAATAGTATTTGAGCCCTGATAAAAGTGAGAGTCTTAATTCCTTCTTTTCAAAATGTAGGCAAGACTTGTGTTACATAATCAACCAATCTTTCCTTTGACTTTTTACAGAAATAAGCTAATCTATAACTGCCAGATTGTTCACATCGTAGAAACATAAATTGACACTTGAATGGAAGATGTTTTTTTAATTGACTTACTCCTATTGAGCATATGACCTCACAAGGGAGCAATTATATCAGATTATACTTCCTATTTTCCCAATTTATATCAAGTAGAATTTTATATTTGACTTTATGACTTAATAAATTTTCATATAAAAGAATTGGGTATTGCTCTAAACACAGATACAAATGGATATATGAGATGAAATGACCACTATCTTACAAGAATTCAAAATTTTCTTTTCCAGTCTCTCAGTAGAGAACTTAAAGATGGTTAGAGTTATAACCACCAAATTTTCAGTACTTATCAATGTGACCCAAAAGAATTCTTGAAGTATATCAGTTTTTTTTTAATTACGAAACTTTCAAAGATTTTTATGAGTGGTTTTTTTTAGAATGTAAGTACAAGGTGTTTTAGAAAAATTCATATCATCTTGTACTTTAATAACTTGAAAAATTCTTGTTCAAATGGTCTCAAATTTTAACAGTATTTATAGAAAAAACTCAGACTTTTGTGTTTAATATTTTTCTTTTAAAGTACAGAAATATAATTCCACCGGGAAATAAAAGGCATTTAAACATTAAATTTTGAGTTATTTCTATATATGCTATTAAAATTTGAAATCTTTCAAACTAGAAATCAATAAGTTATTAGATTTACAATTTTTTTTCTGAAACATCCGGTACATCTCAAATGATATAAAATTTTTGGAAATCCCCTGTATAATGCTAAAATTGACACATACTTTGTGTTCATTCAGATTCTAAAGAAAAAATGTGGGAAATTTAATCTTCTGTGAAATCCTTCCAGATATTCAAATTAAATCTGATCAAAGAGTTCATGTATATGAACAGTTTCTTGATTTAAGAAAAATGTTTTTTTAAATAATTTGTTTATATCTATATAAATAAAAATGAAAATGTTTGTTACTAACCGATAATCTCCAGTTTTATACCACTAATTGGTTTAAAATTTTCAGAAAGTATTTTATTCAAATTCAGGACTGTTTTTATATACTTATTATCCAAAAATATTACAATAATTTAAAAAAATATTTTTAATCAGTCGTTTTTCTCCAAGAAAAGCCGAACATGAATTATGAAGGTAAATATTACTTCCGTTTTCCAAGAATTTTACACAGGATTTTTTTTCTGCTTTATCACTTTTCTTTCTTTTTTGGTTAACTTAAACAGAGACACTAAACTTTAAACCATATTTTGTTGGTTCAGTAGTAAGTAAATTTTTTTTTATTCTAACGAATTGTTTACAAAATATTTTCTTTTCTTTTTTCAACATTCCTTTTTTTTGTTTAACTTCAATGAAAGACATCCATTAAAAAGTTTTCTTTCTTAAACCATATTTAATCAGTTCCATAGTAACGAATTGTTTGCTAAATATTTTATTTTCTTTTTTCAACATTACTTTTTTTTCTTTAACTTCAAAGAAAGACATTTCTCAATAAGTTTTCTTTCGTTTTATTATTATTGATAAGACACTAAACTTTAAACCATATTTCGTTGGTTCAGTAGTAACAAATTGTTTACTAAATATTCTATTTTCTTTTTTTTTGTTTAACTTCAACGAAAGACATTCCTTAAAAAAGTTTTCTTTTGTTTTACTATTATTGATAAGACACTAAACTTTAAACCATATTTCGTTGGTTCAGTAGTAATGAATTGTTTACGAAATATTTCATTTTCTTTTTTCAATATTTCTTTTTTTGTTTAACTTCAACAAAAGACATTCCTTAAAAGGTTTTCTTTTGTTAATAAACTTTAAACCATATTTCGTTGGTTCAGTAGTAAGTAAATTTCTTTTTATTCTAAAAACTTATTCTTAAATTTTTTCTTCATTATTGATATCCCATTTATTTTGTTGTTTAATAAATATTTTATGGTGTGCCAATTATCATGTTGCGAAATATTAACTAGCCTAAGCTTTGTAATGGCAAACATCTTTCAGTAAAAAAATTAATGACCAACATCATAGAAATAACAATTTTGACAGGGCCTTTCAAAGGTGAAGATGTCCTCATCTTGCAAATTCCTATGATTCCAACAGATATGTCATTTCAATTTAAGAGATTGCAATTCCCAATTCAATTGGCATTAGCAATTACGATCAACAAAGCACAGGGACAATCTTTATAATTGTGTGCTTTATATTTACATACTGATTGCTTCTCACATGGGCAATTATATGTTGCCTGTTCCAGAGTCGGCAATCCAGACAATCTCTTTATCTACACAGAAACTGGAACTACCAAGAATATTGTGAATCCACAAGTATTGGAAAATTAAACATATTAGAAACATGCATTTTCTTTTTTTTTTTTTCCCATTTAAACAAACTGAGCCACAGCAATGTGTGGCTGGGTACAGCTAGTATATATATATATATATATATATATATGAAAAGTAAATAAAGGATTATAATCTGACAATATGTAGAAAAATTGATAACAACGATCAAAGTGGAAGGAGAGATTTATTGAGTGGTTGACACTATAGTGTTTCGGTTCAACTGAACCATCATCAGGACTTGAGGGGTGATATTAATGATTTTAAGTCAATGATGGATGTTTAAAAATGCAAAATACAAAAACCTAGGGGAAAAATTTATATAATAAGAAAAAGTTGGCCGTTTAATTGGTGAATCAGTGTTTGTTGTTTTAAATTATGTCATTTGACTTATGAGGAATATTGTATAGAATTTATTTTACGTTTGTTTATCGAGAGAGATTTCGAGTCAAAAGGAAAAAAAAAAAAATAGAAAGCATAAAAATTATGATATATGTGGAAAATATTAACGAAGGATGGAATATATTGTAGCTATTTAAAATGTATTTGCTCAAGTAAGGAGAAATATTATAAAAGCCAGGACAAGTATTTAGGGAATTAAAGAATGAGATAGCAGCGGCTTCGAAAATTCGTCTCAGATTTTTATTATGGATGTAAGTAAGCATCTTAGCAGAATATATATATATATATATATATATATTAGATTGTTCAGAAAATACTGTTCAATGTTAGTATAAGTTGTTTAAATTCTAGTCTAACAGATTTTCATAGTATAAAAAATTTGCATTCCAAGTGATTAAAATCTCTTCTTTGTTAATTTTCAATTACTTCTTGCAGAATTTAATTTCGAAGGTTATACGCCCCTAGTCATAAACATTAAAAAAGAAGTGATGCATTTACTTTTCTTTGGATAAGATCATGCTTGGCCATAATTTTCCTTCATGATAATCCTTAGCCAAATATTACCAGAATGACACTATAGAAGCTCATTGATTTGGGATATGAGCCTTTGTCTCATCCACTGCATTTTCTTGATTTCCCACTCATCGACTACCATTTTTCAAGTGTATGGATACTTTTATGCCAAAAAACATTCTTTTCCAAAAGAGAAGTAGAAACTACATTTAAAGATTTCTTGGTATCAAAACCTTTATAGTTTTATTGTACAGGCTTTAAGAAGCTTGTTAACTGATAGCAAAAATGCATAGACATTCAGGGATCATATTTTGACTGATTAAAATTGTCTAAATTCATTAATACTGGAATAAAAAATTCATTCTAAAATAAAATATTATTTTCCAAACAACCTTATATATATATATATATATATATATATATATATACACACACACACACATACACCGAGAGCAACATATATCTTTCAACCTGTCTTCTGTTGAAATGTTATCTAAATTTTGTGTTATTAAAGTTGGGGTGCCAATTCCATTACCTATGATAGTAACTATTACATAAAGAATACCTTGTATTTACTAGTGGGTAGCTCCGGTAAAACCAAGAGTATTTATGAAGTGATAGATACATTTAGCCCTGTGATAAATTCTACAGAGGTTACTTAGTGGGTGATGTCCACATGATACAGAAACAGCAAATTTTTAAAAACTGAGACTTAATTTTTTTCTTGATATCTATTATGACTAAGTACGGTTAAAGGAACTCAATCATAAATGTTTGGATTGATATTAACATTTATTCTATGCAGATGTGCATTATCTTGTCTATAAAGAAGAACAGTTAAGTAAAATATTTCTTTAAAAATTCCTTGTTTATTGGGTTTTTTGAAACTTGTATTGATAAAGGATTCTCTAAACATATCCACCTTAGCAGGTTATTTAATGCCAAAGCTAGCAGAGGAGAATAAGGAAGTTCATACTTTTCCCAAATGTATTAGTTCAAAAGTGAACAAAATAGTGCAGCAGGAGTTTGAACTTGATTACTTTGAGGCTGCAGGCCAGCACTTTATCCATTATACCATACATATGCTTTAGTAACCATAAGAAATGTTCAAGTAAAAGGATTCACTCTGGGTGTAATTGTCACAGTCATAGGAAATAGAATCAGTTACTCAAGTTCAAATCCTCAACAAAGCTGGTTACATTACACATAATGCTAATACACTAAAGAAAAGTTTAAATATAACAATTCTTTCTTGAGCCATGGGTAAATAAAAGAGTAGACTGGGTTCTTGAACTTTGGGATGCTAACCAGTCTAAGAAGGAAAACTCTTAATTCAAACCAGTTTTAGACCTGGAGAGGAATGGGCTCTCCCAAGCTATTTGGGTTCAAGACATGTTACATAAGGATCTATGAAGTTGGAATATAGCTGACACAGTGAATATTCGAATATGAACAACTTTATGTTGGATTTTATAACATCCAGGGTTTTGTAAAATGTAAAACATGTACAGACGATAGGAGTGGTCGGACATTTTTTAATTAGATTTACTTTCTATTGAGAAGATCTCAAGAACAAATCACAGAATTTGAAATTTAATATTTTTATCAAGTCTGGTAATTACAATACAAAAATTCTCAAAATTCTCAGAATTATTGAAATAAAGATTTGTCAGTCAACCTATCATTAACTTTTGAGATTTTGGTTTCTTAAATGATATAAAACTGGGGAACCGCTTACAGAAGTTGGACAATATATAAAACTGGGACATTCTTGCCAAGGTTGGACAATACATAAAACTGGGGAACCTCTTACAGACAATACATAAAACTAGAGAACTCTTACAAATATTCGACAATATATAAAACTGAAGCACTCTTACAGATGCTGGACAATTTATAAAACTCAGATATTCTTACAGATATTGGACAATATATAGTACTGAGGAACACTTACAGAGGTTGGACAATATATAAAAATGGGAAACTCTCATAGAGGTTGGACGAAATAATGGAGCACCTGCCATTACTGACCTCTGATTTATACTATAGGATGAAACAGGAATAAGAAGTCCAATAGTAAAAAAAATGTTTCCTTTTTTCTTTGGTTTCTAATGGCATATCAACCTTCTCGGATTATTTAATGCCCAAGCCATCTTAGTAGAAATATGATAGTAGTACCATAGCTGTAAGGATAAAGACATTCTTACTTTTCCCAAATCTGAAAGTGAATATAGTAGTGCAAATTAAAATTGCTTTCTATGATGTTGCAGTCCAGCACATTATCCATTACACCATGGTGACTTCTTTCTAAAAAATGTTATCTATATGCATTGCACAGATCTCATAGCGGAGGTTATTTAAGTCAGTTTTTTCTCACACATATTACTATAGACACATGTCAACAAGTCATCTATCAGATTTCAAATGAGGAGATAGAATCAGGAAATAGATGGCTGGAGTCTCAGTCAGAAAAACTGATGGAAAGTTTTAAGAGGAACTGTGTCTCATGTTGGTATATGGAAATCAAAGAAAAAACAGCTGTGATAAGTGTAACACTTTCTAGAGATGGTCCAAAGAAACTTTTAATTCTAATGGCCTAACACCAACTGTGAAGCACACAGGTGGATATGTAATGATTTCAGCAGCCATCATAAGGTATTCAGTTAATCCTGGAGTAGATCAGCAGAGTTAAGACTCAAATGTACGCATCAGTTTTGAGATGAGAACCACACAAAAATACAGCATGCTATTTTGAACAAACCCTCTACAAAACAGCAGCTGTGTAGCCAGTTACTTTCCATAACATAAATCATCCAAATAAGATGATCAAAATGTACTGGGGAATGATAGAAAAATAAAGATGAAATTCTAAGCAACGTTTTTCCTATGGACCCTTACACATGGTCAGACCAGTGTTGACTGACCAGCAAAAACGTACATTCATCAGCTTTGTGTGGACACTGGATACTATTTAAAGAACCTTTCAAGAGCAATGGCTTATAGGGACAGATAGTAAGAGAGTGATAAAGGAATCTTTGTAGTTGGTACACTTTGGGAATAATGATGATGAAGTCCATCTCATAGTACATACATAGTTTCCAAATAGTGACACTCACTTTCAAGATGATAATTCACTAATACCAACCATTAAAATTGTTAAAAACTCAGACCAAGACCAGAGAAGGGAAGTTGAACATATGGTTTGTCTCCTCCTCTCATCAATCAACAGATTTTAACCTTATTAAACATCTGTGATATGAATTAGATAAACATCAATATTGATGGGGCTAGAGCAAGTTTGGCAATGAGAATGAGTCAAAATTCCTCAAACCACTAACCAACAAATCAACTGCCTGAGGCATAGAAGAAGCAGTTATTAATGCTAAAGAAAGGCCAACTCAATATTCAATAATAAAACTTATTTAAAAAGGGGTTTCCATTATTTTGTCGAGTTGCTACATTGTCTCAATGTGACAAGAATGAAAACTGATTTTTTTTAAATAGGATTTTCATTGATGCAATTAATGACATATTAATTTCTTCAGCTAATTTTAAAGCTTTCAAATGGCATAACTGAAAATTACCCAACTCTTACATGACAATAATTTAAATTGTTAATAATTTAAAAAAATAAGCAAACAAATTTTTTGTATAATATACAATAATGATTATGACGTAAAAAAACACTGTGAATACCGACTCATCAGTGTTGTCAATCACTTTTTTTCTTATCAACAGAAATGAAAATATTCTACAGAATAACAGGCCATTTATTAAATGTACGTGCTTAATAATAACCCTGACTATCATTTAGAATGTTAGATTCAAATCTTACAGTAAATTCCAGGTTTTCTAAGAATCTAAAAATTTTAAATATCCAACATTTTTGAACATGACAACATTTTAAAACAATTAAGTTATAGGATAGTATATTCCTCAGAAAAAGATTGGAGAAGTAACTTGTAAAAAGTAAAAATTAGAATACAACAGAATTCATTTCCAAATTCTAGACAAGTTCCTCTATCAGTGGAGAGACTCAATGCCTAAAAGTAATTGTCATGAATTTTTAACATTAAGACATTTGTAGCCAACCATGATATCTCTAAATTAGTTATCACTACAATATAAGTGAGATATTTTAAATGTTTGTTAATGGTCAGAAGGTCCCTAAATAGAAAAGGTTTGTTTATGGTCAGAAGGTCCCTAAATAGAAAAGGTTTGTTTATGGTCAGAAGGTCCCTAAATAGAAAATGTTTGTTTTTGGTCAGAAGGTCCCTAAATAGAAAATTCATCAAGCAACTGAAACAGCAAAGAATGATTAAGTGTTTTGTTCACTGATATTATAAAAACTTTTTTCATCATCACATTTGCTACTGAGAACACACACACACACACACACACATATATATATATATATATATAGAGAGAGAGAGAGAGGGAGAGAAAGATATATATATATATATATATATATACATCAATTTAGTCAATTAACATGAACAAAACTGTTAATTAAGGATAAATAAAATATCATCAAATCAAGGTCCGGGAGAACTGGGTTCAATCCCAGGTTGCGTCATACCAAAGACTTTAAATATGGTACTTGATACCTACTTGCTTAACATTCAGCAATAGAAGGTACGTATCAAGGGTAAAGTGGAGTAATCCAGGGAAATGAGTAGCACCCTCCCCTACACCTCAGTGTAGTAGCTATTGAAAAAGGAGCCTCTTGGTCCCCCTCGGCTATGTTCGCCAACTTTACTTTACATTTATATAGCATACTTACATAATGTAGCTGCTTGCAAATGTTTCTACTTTTTATTTTCTTTGTCAATGGCATATCAATCTTTGTTGGATATTCAATACTAAAGAAATCCAAGTACAAGAACAGCAGTGGTAATATTAACCCATAGCAGAGGAATAAGGGAATTTATACTTTTCCTAAAGGTGTTAGTATCAAAGTGAGCATAGTAGTACAACCAGGCTTCAAACTCACTCTCTTGGATGTCACCGTCGAATACATTAGTCACTACACCATGGGGACTCTTCTTATCCCTAAGAAAATCTGCTGGTAAAGAATATAAGCACTCACCTCTGGAACCCCGCTTGGACTGAATGAATTATAAGGGGGTACAAGTTCGAATGAAGAATCTTCGGGTGTTAGTTTTTTTTCATAAGGCTGTGATGTAAATAAGAGTGTACCACTATTTTTGTCCAAAATTTGAACCTGGAAAGAGATTTAAAAAAAATAAAGTGTCAGTTGACAATCAAATACAGATACTATTATTTTGCTTGGCTGGATTTTATAGTATGTCAACCCTTGGGTTTATCTTATGCTGAAGATGTTTTTGTTTTATTGGTTAGTTGTTGAGTATGGTCATTACTTGTGCAGTTATTTGTATACAATTTCAGGTGATTCTTCTGTTACTAATTGAAGATTTGGTATAATTGTAAGGGTTCAGCTGCTACAATTTGATGAAGTCAGCATTTATGTTGAGAGTTTGCACATTCAAGTATATGTGTATCTATTTGTGGGTGAGATTTTTTGTCTTTGAACTTATAACAGATACTATCGACCTTCATCAGTCAAAACTGGTATATTTTCAAGGGGAGAATGGATTACTGGCATACACATTTTAGCATGTGATTAAATGTAGGTTAGGCATTCTTTGGGGTATCAATACAAAAGTGATATCAATATATGATTAAATGGTGGTTAGGCATTCTTTGGGGTATTAATACAAAAGTAATACCAATGACTGAAACTTTGAATTTCTACATTATTAACTGTTATCAAATGTCCCATAGAAAGATGCCACAAATATAAAAAAAATCATAGTCACTTTTGAAATATTTTTAAGTCAAGAAAGCTCTTTTGTTTCTTTTGAAACAGTTTCTCTATCATTTTTATCATAATATTTGAGCTGATGTGAATATGGCTTTCCTCAGATAAACTTTTAGGTATTTCAATGCTACCTGACAGAGTCCACAACATTTGAGGAAGTTTTTATCCTTTTTGTTTTATGAAGAATATCTAAGTTTCATGAATTTATTCTAAAAGTGACAATTTTAAATATCGTTAAGAGACAATGAAGTCTTAGAAATTGATTGCTTTTTAAACAAAACATAGAAATCAGAAGAAAAGAAAGAAAATTTTGAAGTTTCATATTCATACAAATTTTAAAATAAAAGATAACTTAATAAACTAATTCAACATGACCTGAAAACTGACTTGACTTTGACAAATAAGATGGTCTTTCCTTTTATATTTGATAAAAAACAAATATTTCTTCTAAAATTATAAAAAAGCATAAATGTTTTAAAATATTTCATTATCTTGAAATAATCCTATATATATATATTGAAATTAGCTTTAAAACCTCTGAAGAGCGAGTGGCCCAACAGGTCATGAGTCATCTAGTTTTAAATAACATCAATGGTAAATTAGCAAATAAAAACTCGAAATCCTTTATTTAAGTCAACTGAGAAAAAAAATTTAATCACTTTTGAATCTAAGCAGTGATGAACAAATTACCAGATTAGGTATATCTGATGAATGCAGAGTGAATAAAAATTGAAAGTGGTGAAACTGTACTTAAATGAGCCAATAGCTTTTCCCGAATTCTCTTTTGCCAATATACCAGGTTGAGTCTAAAGTTTTGCAATATTTTGGTATATGTTAGTTTGCAGTTCAAGGCATGGGAAGTACCGTTCTGGTTGGTATTATCATGGTAGTTGGTGTGCTGACATGTTGTGCATTGCTTCATTCCATGTGTGATTTGAAAGCCACACAGATTAATGTGAAATACTGTCTAATTTGGGAACTTATGCTTCATGAGATCAAGCTGGGCCATAACATCACAGAAGTAACCAAAAAATTTGTAGTGAAAGGTTCAGTGGATCACCATACAGTAACCAAATAGTTCAAGAAACCTTGCTCAAATTGTAAGGACCTTGACAATCAGGAAAAGTCAGGTAGGCCTAACACAGTGGATTCTGAAGTAAGGCTCTAAGCCAAAGACAGACTTGAAATGTATTAGAAAAGCTCAGCAAGTCAGTCCAGTGTGGTTCATTCCATTCATGATAGCAGCAGTTGCATATGGAGCTGCTGAATTGTGCCTCATGTTAACAAAATATTACAAAACTTTCAACTTCCTCAATATTATGATTAAACAAATTGAATAAAATAATAATATACAAATTTGTTTTTCTCAGAAAAGCCTTCATATGTTTTTTTATAGAAAACAATGAAAAATGTATTTAAATATTTCTGGACAGTTTAAAATTTTGATTCAGAATCCATAACCAAAAGAAAAGTTTTCAATATTGTCTTCAATATTTGTCTCTATTTCTTTGTATAAAGAAACAAGTCTTATTTAACTTTTTAAATTATCAGAATGATCAAAATTCAATCCAAAACATTTGATTTGAAAGAAGATACAAATTTCAGCAAATTCTTCATCCAATAAAACTTATTTTTAGATATTTTAAGGCTCCTCCATATAAAAAGAATCAATTTGATTGATTAAATGTTAACAAATTAATTTTAAGACAACAAAAAAAATGTTGATTTTGTGATTTCTTATTTTTGTGTGCATTTGATCATTGTGAATATTAATCATGCTAAAAGAATCTTTTTTTTTTGCTATAGAAGTTTAAAAATACAATCATGTTTATTCATCTAGTTTCTTAAAAGATTCAAGAAATACAATTCAACTTATATTAAAAATATTTCATCATTGATGTTACTTCTTGACTTAAATAAAATACATTTTATATCTAATACTGTACCTTCTAATATATATATATATATATATATATATTAGAAGGTACAGTATTAGATATATATATATATATATATATATATATATATATATATATATATATATATATATATATGCTCTCCACTCATCTGGAGGTTGAGCACTTTCATGAAGGAATTATCGGTTGCCACTCATATAATGCAAAGCTCTTCTAATGAATTGAGCACTTGGCAGCCATTAAGCGTATACAAGGATCATTAAATAAGTTTCCAGACTTTTTTTGTATGGGCACTTTAATGATAGTACACACATGAAACTCTAGTCCCCTTCGAAGTAATCTCCTCCGGTTGCAATGCATTTGTACCGTTCCAACAACTTCTGGAAGGCCCCAAGAAGGTTCTCTTGTGTGAACATGTCAATGACCTTCATCACAGCCTCTTTCATCTCCTCAATTGTCTCATAACAACAGCCTTTGAAGCAAAAGTCACAGGGAGCAAGGTCTGGACACTAGGGAGACTGAGGAGCTGTTTTAATGCCCATCTTGGTTAAATAGTCTGTGACAAGGATGGAGTTGTGGACTGGCGCATTGTCCTGCTGGAAATGCCATTGACCCGATTTGAAGAGTGCTGGCCTCTTCTGACGGGATCTCTTTCTGAACTCCCTTAAAACCTCAACATAGTAACCCTAACCCCAACCCTTTTGCCAATCAACTCTGGTGTTTTGACTTCCTTACTCCTCCCACACGTCTCATCATCCCTCACAGACTCTCTGCCTTCCTTGAATCTCTTATACCACTCAAAAACTGATGCTCGATTCATGTAAGATGGTCCAAAAGCAGTCTGAAGCATTCCATATGTTTCTGTGGCATTTTTTACAAGTTTAAAACAGAATTTTATTGCATATCGTTCTTCTAAAGTGTCCTCACGTCCAGATTGAATTTTTGAAATTCACCAGCTGTGACAATCAGGATTTAGTAGGGCGTATTCCAATTGCTGCTGTAGCTGTTCATTTGAACCTGAAATCATAAAAATTGGTCAGTCATCTCATAAGATGTTTAGCAATAACATACAGAATTTTCAAGAGTCTACGGCAATTTTAAATGCCTGTACAAAAGAAATCTGGAAACGTATTGAATATACCACGTATGTGTAAACGAAACAAAAGAGATACATGCATTAACATCCTTTGGCTTGTGCAGAGTTTACTGTTGGCTGTGCAGTAGAATATCCTGCTGACATAAAGTCAGCCAGGTTTTGATCCAACTTCCAGCATCTCACATATCTAGCCACACTGATGAGTTGTGATACTACCAAACAGTCTGTCTGTGAATGACATATATATATATATATATATATATATATAAAAACCTAAAAAGACAGCATACCTAAAGAGCCAAAAATAATCAACCTACACTTTACCTACTGGATCCTCAGGATAATTCTGACTAAAGAGGGTTGGCTCAAACGACATTTTATTGATATAGTGGCCACCAGTAAGAATTAAAAAATTAGCATATTTACAAAAAACAAAAAAAAAACACACCAACATTTTCTTTGCCAAGTAACCAGACTTTTTTTAATGCTTGAAAGCATTAAGTATTTTAAATCTCTGGTTGAGTAATTCATTGGGGTTATTGTAAGAAGCTATGGCTAACTTTTCCTCCATACATAGGAAGCAATATTTATCACCAACCTTATATTTATGGCATTTTTTTAATTATTATTGTCCATTTTAATATAGGATCTGTTTTCATGCCGTCTGAATAATAGAATAGGTATAAAATCGAAATAAATAAATATCATGAGAGATGAACAAAAGGGATAAAACAAAGGAATAACTCTTTGCAGGTATTTAGTTCTAAATTGTTCATAACTAGTTTTGACTTTAGGTCATCGTCTGAAGAAAAGTTTTTTTTAGAAAGTTTTTAAAATAGTTTTGAAGAGTTGATATGCTACAAAAGAAGTTGCAAAAAATGAATGGGTAGCATAGCGTATTAATTCATAGAATGAAAATTATTTTTTGGTTTCAATTGACCTCTGCTGCCATAGACACCTGGCAGCAAACTCTCAACTAGGAAGAAATTTATATATTATTTTTCATTCAAATGATACTCCCTTGTTTTTCTGCTGGCAAGTTAGATAATATTTTATATCTGGATGATCATATTAAAAACAAAATTGTACTAATTTCCAAGAAATGGAGGCATGCAAAGAAGAAAAAATAATTGTTAAAATACTTACCTTGTTTGGCATTGAAGAATTCGGATATGACAATAGCACCTTGTATGGAGTTCTGATGACATTATGTAAACCATTTTCTTTCCACGTATTGTAAAGTTCATCCACCAACTCTTTCTCATTTTCAGTTCCTGTCAATCTTGGTTTAGAAGTATAGTTCCTGAAAAATTTTTAGAAATTGACAAAATTTTAATAACTAAGTTAACTATTCTTCATATATTCATAATTCATACATTTATTTCTCATTGTTCCATTATAGTTGGTATAGCTTTTGAAAAAAAAATTAATCAAAATTTGCTGAAAACCCTGAAAGCAAGTTAAAATTTATATGGGTTGGCATGCCAATCAAGTACTGCTTAGAGGTTAGGGAATTGCATTCACTGTATATTGATATTTACATTTTTTATGTAGTTGTTTTTTAACATTTTTTTTTGGCACACAGTCCAAGTGAATACAAATAATTTGTAAATAGATCTATCTAATCTACAGACATATAGGTTTGGTTTCTTTTTTTTCATTGCCAAAGCCATCCTTGTAGAAGGACAATAGTAGTGCTATTTAACCCATAGCTGGTAGAGATAAGACAGTCCATACCTTTCCCAAAGGTCCGAAAGAGAAAGTAATAGTGTGACTAAAGTTTGAACTTGCTTACTACGATGTCAGAGTACAGCATGTGTGCAACAACACCACAGGGACTACCATAGATAGAAACCTAACAGGTACTACCAGTCCAAGTCAGAGTGGACTTGGAAGTAATAGCAATGAAGAGGTGATCTACACTCCACATATCTCAAGGACTGAAGCCTTACCATCAGATGCAGTTTAGTGTCATACCCAGGACACTAGTTCTGTTTGACCCTAAAAAGTACAATCACTGCAGGTAAGAGTGGACTTGTTAGTAATGGCAACAATCATCATCATCATGTTGCACCATCAGCATGGATATCCCTGACTCTCTCTTGCCACCCTTCTCTATCGTCCATCGCTTCCGGCAGGTCCTCAGGTCACATCCCGTATAGGCACAGAGCTGTGATATGTAGATTCTAGCTGGTTGTCCTGCCTTTGCTCACCCATGTGAAGGGGTTTACAGGAGTACATCGCATATGAGTTCATCCCTACTTCTCTAGCAGTGTCCCACATGTCTGGTTCTTCTAACGTGGATAGTTTTTGTGATGGGTAGTAGGTAGCCTTACATCTGCTGCTTTGTGGGGTGATGCCTCCACGACTTGTTCAATATTGCTTGCAGCATTCTTGTGTAGTTGCCATCAAGCTTTTTATCCATATATTTAGTTAGTGTCCATGTAGTGCATCCATATAGCAGTATTGACATGACTGTTGCTTGGAAAAAATTCCATTTCATTTTATCAGTCAGGCCTGACTTCCATATGACCAATAGCCTATCGATAGCTGTCCATGCCTTTGCTAGTCTTGGTTAATGAGACACTGCTTCCTAGGTAGGTGAACTTGTCTACTAGTTTCAGAGAGCTACCATTTAGTGTGGAGATGTCACCTGTTTGATTAAAGCACATATATTCTATCTTGTGTGCAATGACATGGAGGCTTATGCCAACAGCTGCTCATTCCAGACTATGTAGTAGGGTTTTGGCTTGGGCAAGTGTATTTTTCAAAAGCACCATGTCATTGGCATAGTCCGCATCTGTAATTGTTTGTGCTGGGTACCTTTTGCTTCTTTCCTTTATTAGCTTGAAACCATTTTCTTTCATTCTATCAATAGACATTGTAAATGGCAACAATGGGGTACTTCAAATTCTACAAAGCTCCAGGACTGAAGCCTTACCATTAATTGAAATTTAGTGTCATACCCAGGACACTAGTTCTGTTTGATCCTAAAAGGTACTATCACTACACGTCAGAGTGGACTTATTAGTAATGGCAACAATGGGGTACTTCAAATTCCACAAAGCTCTAGGATTGAAACCTTATCATCAGCTGCCGTTTAGTATCATACCCAGTACACTTTAAATTCAGAGTATGCACAAAGATCCCAGAATGGAACATTTTCACAGGTTAATTTTTACTTCCTGTCTTGTCTTTTACTCATTTCTGTCATCTTTGGCTAATTTGTTCCAAAAGTAATGAAAAGAAATGTACTCACAGCATTTTTTAAAAATCTAAGATCCAAAACAATACGTTGTATATGATTTGGTAAAATGCAATAATTGTTTTTTTCTATTTCTGTTCATCTGAAACTACTATTTATATATAAAGTATTATATATATTATTTTTTATCTTATATATCTGAATCAACACATCTATTCACACATACACACACACATACATACCATATAAAAGAAAAACCTTTAAAAATCACTCATATTTGTTTGTGATAATACTTATTTCAGCAGATCCTTTTTTTTTTAAATATTAGATCTAATTCTTCAGACAAAGCAATGAAGAGACATTTCTAATGAAAATTTTGAAAAATTCCACAAAAATATAGGCCCCCTACCTTCTTAACACCAATTTTTTTTAAAATATAAGAAATCAGACCATTTGTTTTTCCTGTCTGGTTGACAAACGTCGTACAATTCATGTAGCAAGATGTGTCAATAGTTGACTCTTGTTTCTTTTTCACCTCATTTTAAGTAATTTATATAATGAGAAACAAACTTTTAGACCCAAATGAAATAAATATATAAATAAATGAATGAATTTAAGGAGAGAAAATTATCTACCATGAACAACTTACATGGGTATTAAGAACCTTTTTTTAATTACTGGGGTTTAAAACTGAGATAATGTCTAATTTAAAAGTAGAGTATTTCTGATGTCAAATAAGTAATGAACGTCTAATCTAATAGTGAATTTTCTAGATATTACTTTTATTTTATCTGAAAATAGCTTTAAACTATTCCATAAAGATAAAAAAAAACCCTCCTATATTAATGTTAATTCTAAACACCCTAGATTGATAATTGGACAAATCCCAAATGCTGTTAATATAAGAATTAATAGATTATCTTCAAATAAACAAATCTTTTAAGAAAATAATACGATATTTGATGAGGCCATTGAAAAAAGTGGATTTAAACAAAGATTAGAATACCTAGAAATTCTTAAAGATAATTTTAAGACTTGTAACAATGAAAACAATAATGATAACAACATTAGTAATAATAATAATGATAATAATAGTATTAATTGGATTGTGAATAGTGAGACAAATAATAGGTTGAATAACACTAGTGATAGGAATAACAATGATAGCAGCTGTAGAAATAATAAAACTAAACACAAAAAGAGAAATCTAATATGGTTCAATCTCCTTTTTTGTAAATTATCTACTATTGATATAGGTAAGTACTTTCTAAGGCTTATAGATAAATATTTCAATGGAATAAACTATTGAAAAAAAATTTTTAACAGGAAAGCAAAAAAATCAGTTATTTTTGTACTACTAATTTGTACAAAATCATTAGCAACCATAACAAAAATTTGATCTAAAAATCATATACTGATACAAAGTTTTGAGTAAACCACTATGCAACTGCAGGGTGAGAGAAGAATGTCCTGTTGGCAGTAAATGTAATTCCAAGAATGTAGTGTATATGGCAACCATTTTCCCAATGGAAAACAGAAAGGACATGAAAATATACTTTGGAATTTCTGCTCAAATTTGGAAGCATAGTTTTTATAGCGATAGATATTCTTTTTTTTAACCCTTCTTTAAGAAACCAAACAGGCCTTTCAGAATGGTTCAGAATATTGAAGGATAGTGGCCTTACACCATTAGTTAGATGGAATTTTATCAAAAAATCAACTACCCCAAGTGATTTCAGAAATAAATGTAATCTCTGTCTAGAAGAAAAAATAAGCATTCTAAAATATAGAAATACCAGGATATCACTCAATCAAAAAACGATTTGATATTTAAATGTCACCATAAAAATATATTTAAGCTTAAGTAAAATGACTTTTGGCTCATATACAAAAATTTTTTATTTTATCTTTTTGAATATCATTATTTATTTTATTCATATATATATATTTTTAAATTTAATTAGATGAATTTAATTTGGATTTGAGTATATATTTTTTAAGATATGATCGAAATTAATTCTTATATTTTAAACAACTGGTTTTATTTATCAAAAACAGAAATAATTATTAATATTAATCAGAATGATTTGTTATTGGTATTAATTATTAATTGTTAATGATTATTAATATTAAGTAATAGTACATTGTGGTAGTGGTTGATGTCTGTTATTGTTTTTATGGGCATCAATGTTATTAATACTTATAATAATAATAATAATAAGTTGATGATTGGTTTGATGATTAGTAGTAATAAAATACGCAAGTAAAAGTTTGCTTACAAGATGGAGACACAAATTTTTTTGACATTGTAGCAGGTATACTGCAAGGGGACACATTAGCCCCATATCTGTTTATTATCTGCCTAGATTACGTGCTTTGAATGTCAGTAGATTTAATGAAAGAAAATGGCTTTACTTTGTAAAAGCAAGAAGCAGAATACCTGGCACAAATGATTAAGGAGGCAGATTATGCTGATGACATAGTGCTACTGGCAAATATATCCACCCAGGCTGAATCCCTGCTGCATAGTCTGAAACAGGCAGCAGGCAACATAGGCCTCCATTTGAATGTAGACAAAACAGAGTTCATAAGCCTTAATCAAAGAGGTGTCATCCCCACACTAAATGGTAGGTCTCTGAAACTTGTGGACAAATTCACTTACCTCATAAGCACTGTCTCATCTACAGAAAAAGACATCAATATGAGACTAGCAAAGGCATAGACCACTATCAAGGGACAATTGATCATATAGAAGTCAGATCTACCCGATAAAATAAAAAACAGTTTTTTCCAAGCAAGTCAATATTATTATATGGATGCACCACAAGGACACTGACTAAGTGTATGGAGAAAAAGCTTGATAGCAATTGCACAATAATGCTTCAAGCTGTTTTAAATAAATCCTGGCAGCAACACTCAACAAAACAGCAGCTGTATGGCCATCAACCACTAATCTTGAAAACCATCCAGGTTATATGAACAAGACATGTAGGACATTGCTGGAAAAGTAAGGATGAACTCATAAGAGTACTCCAGTGGAACCCTTCCTATGGATAAATATGGGTTGGGTAACCAGCTAGAACCTATCCACATCAGCTATGTACTGATACAGGATATAGCATGGAAGACATTTTGGGAGCGATGGATCATAGAGACAGGTGGCAAGTGAGGGTCAGGGAAATCCATGATAGTGACATGACACTATGATGATGATGATGAGTAATTATAATCACACCTGAGAGGTCTTCCAGGCTAGATTGTGTATTGGCACAGAGCTATTGTGTATAGGTTCTAGCTGATCATCCTACCTTTGCTCATCCATGTGAAGGGGTCCACAGGCATACATCGCTTATAAGTTCGTCCTTACTTCTGCTGCAGTGTCTTGCATGTCTGGTTCATCTAATTTGGATAGTTTTCGTGATGGGTGGTAGGTGGCTGAACATCTGTTTTTCTGTAGAGTGTTGCCTCCAGGCCTAATTCAATATGGCTCACAGCATTCTTGTGTAATTGCCGTCAAGCTTTTTCTCCAGACGTTTAGTTAGCATGCATGTGGTGCAGCCATATAGTAGTATTGATATGACTGCTGCTTGGAAAAAACTGTGTTTTATTTCATCAGTTAGGTCTGACTTTCATATGACCGATAGCCAATCGATAGCTGTAGATGCCTTTGCTATTCTCAGTTGATGAGACGCTGCTTTTGAGGTAGTTGAATTAATCCACTAATTTCAGAGGATCACCTTTTAGTGTGGAGATGTCACCTCTTTGATTAAAGCACAGGAATACTGTCTCGTCTGCATTGACATGGAGGCCTATGCCATCTGCGGCTCGTTCCAGGCTATGTAGCAGGGATTCAGTTCGGGCAGGTGAATTTGCAAGAAATGCTATGTCATTGACGTCGTCTGTGCCTGTAATAGTTTGTGCGAGGTATCTTCTGTTTTTTTTCTTTACCAGCATAAAACCGTTTTCTTTCACTTAATCTAAAGATGTTCTAAGCATGTAGTCTAGACAGATAATACACAGGTATGGGGCTAATGTATCTCCTTGCAGCACACCTGCTATAATGTCAAAGTAGTCTGTGTCTTCATCTGGAGAGTGGACTTTTACTTTCATGTTTTGGATGCTATATAAAAACACGAAAGTAAAAGTCAGCTCACTAGATGGAGAGATAATTGTAATAGTAATATCAATTGTGATGATAATTCTTAATATGGTATCATCTATAATACTTGGTATGATTTTATTTATAAGAAAAATAAAATCGTGTTTTAATAATCATATTATGAATAGTAATTTGTAGTACTTGAAGTAATTGATAATGAATAATTATCTTTTATGATATTAAGATCTATTAATAATATGATAGTTTGTAAGAAATTATTGTAACTTTAAGGATATATAAAATTATGTTGGACTTGTTTATAATTTTAGACAATAGTCTTAAAAGTAACTGTTATGATTTTTATTTTTACATTATTAATGTGACCAATTATATTGAATAGTATAAAAATTTTGGTATGACAATTTTCTAAGTTTTTTGATAAAATAGTATTAATATACAATTTAATATTTTATAATATAACTTAATTTTATTAAGAGGTTATTAATACCCATGTAAGTTGTTCATGGTAGATAATTTTCTCTCCTTGAATTCATTTATTTATTCATATATTTATTTCATTTGAGTCTAAAAGTTTGTTCCTCATTATATAAATTACTTAAAATGAGGTGAAAAAGAAACAAGAGTCAACTATTGACACATCTTGCTACATGAATTGTACGACGTTTGTCAACCAGACAGGAAAAACAAATGGTCTGATTTCTTATATTTTAAAAAAAATTGGTGTTAAGAAGGTAGGGGGCCTATATTTTTGTGGAATTTTTCAAAATTTTCATTAGAAATGTCTCTTCATTTCTTTGTCTGAAGAATTAGATCTAATATTTAAAAAAAAAGGATCTGCTGAAATAAGTATTATCACAAACAAATATGAGTGATTTTTAAAGGTTTTTTTCTTATATAGAATTATTTGCTCTATATTTTAATTTATTATTATTTTACATTGAGCTCTATTGGATTTTGAATTACATGGATATTGAAAAAAGAAAATCCTAAAATAGAATTGTTCCCACCATCGGCTGACTGTTTTGGATCTCGAAATATACAAGAGTACGGTTCATGGGGTTTAAAATATACTGACCGTATCCCCCAACAGAAGGTTAAGACCACCATAAAAAAGGAATGCCTAGACTAAGACACTAAACTGCATTTAATGATGAGGCTACAGTTCAGGAGATCAGGGAAGTGTAGAGTACTCCTTCATTACTATTACTCCTAGATCCACTAGACCAGGAGTGGTAATACCTGTTAGGGTCCAATGTTGTATGTTTCAAATAGATCTGTTAAAGATTATTGATAAACTTTAAGAAATAGCAACACAAACAATGTAAATATGAATTTACAATGAATGTGATTCCCTAGCCTCTAGGCATAAAATGACCTCAGACAGACTGACATGCAATCAAAATTAATGAATCAATTAGGGGTGCAAAAGATATCAGATTTTATATTGAGGCTGACATCGCCAAAAATTATTTACTCCTGCTTCTAAGTAAAAGGTATCAGATTTTGTATTGAGGCTGACATTGCCAAAACTTATTTACTCCTGCTTCTAAGTCACAGATCAATGAAAACTGCTGGAATACCACTGAATTTTAAAAATGGCAGCTGCTGGATTTTAGGCAGATATATAAAATTACAAAGGACAACTTCTCGGCATTGTAGTCTTCCATTGACTAATATGCTTTTGAGGGTGGAAAAATTGCCAAAAATAGTGTTATACTGTGAGGCATTAGAAAATGTTGTAGAATGGAGAAAAGAAGAAAGGCTGAGAAACTACATAGCAATTTGTTCATGCATCAAAAGAGAGATTGGTATCCTTGGTAAGAGGCAGTAGGGTCTTTCATGATCAGAAGTTTCTGGATCTGATCAAGGATGTTTATGTTCTTGTTCAGTTTATCAGAGGTTTAGAAGACCTCTTTGACCAGTACTGGGATTAGCTTTTGGGAACAAGTTTAATGTCTGGATTTAAAGGAACATGGGCATAAACAATTCTGGATTCTACACCTAATTGATGCATCCTCTAGGTACTCTGCTGATTAAAACCAAAAAGGATAAAAAAAATTATTTGCAACATATTTTTAATGTGGATATCATATTCTGTAACTCCCAAATGGTTTTTGAGTAACAATGGCGGTGGGGAGAGCAACCAACAGATGAATGAGAAGTTGAATATCATAACATCCACTACAGCTACATGAAGTTCATTTAACAATGGTACTGTGGAATGCAACAATTTGATTGTGGCTATAGCAAAGATGAGAAATATGAGCCAGAAATAGTTCTGGCTTGGGCTGTTAGTCTCAAAAATACACTTCAACATCATTCTGGACATAGCCTAAAAGAGCTTTTATTTGGGTTCGATATAGATACAATCTCAATTTTGATTGATGAGTTACCAGCTCGGGAAGCTGTAATAACCAGTGATAGAGTTAGATTAAATTTAAATGCCTTAAATGCAGCAACGAAAAGTTTTATATAAGTTAAATCCAGCAAAAAAATTCAGAGAGTAATTAGATCTAATGTAATGTCTTATGCAGATGAAAGATTTGTGACAGGTGACAGTGTCTGTTGTAAAAGACAAAACTGCAAGAGATGGTGTGGTTCGGCTAAAATATAGGGTAAAGAAGGTCAATGTGAACTGATCAGATATGGTAGAGCATTTTACAGGATGCATTCATGTCATTTGATGAAGGTAACAAAGAGTTTGGAAGTCCAAAGAATGAAGAAAATAAAATTTCTTTAAATGAGATAAATAAAGTCTTGGAGGAAGAAGATGAAGGTCAACATAATAAAAGTCTTAATGGCAAAAGTGAGGAATTGAAAGATGACACTGAAAAACCAGGTAAAAACGCAATTGTTTAATATAAAATGAATTGAAGTGAAGAGTGGAAAAAAGAGAAGATAATGGGCACACAGCCAAAATCAACCGGAAAATATAACCATGAATGAATAAAACCAGAAGTGGAAAATGAAAATCCAATCTGTATCAATTGGGATCATTTTGATCAATGGAGACTTCTACACAAAGTGACAGATGGAGTAAGTTGTCAAGAACATGTGGTATTGCTCACGTCTGAACAAGAATAAGCAAAATATACAATTGATGCAAGGAAAAGAGAAACAGAAAATATAGAAATTCATGAAATATATGAATGTGTGCCTTACACGAGTCAGGAATGTATGTCAACAAGATGGGTGATAACAAAGAAATTAAAGGGCAATAAGAAAATAATAAAAGGTCTGCCTTGTCACATGTAGTTAGGAAGAAGATTTGCATAAACAGACTCTCCAACATGCAGCCATGAAGCTATGCATCTTGTAATGTTAATTGTCACTGTTAAGGAGTGGGAGGTGGAGATTCTTGATTTCACCTCAGCATTTCTGCATGGTGGTATGTTGGAAAAAGAGGTATTTCTTAGACCATTACCTAATGGATGTCCAGAGTCAAAGGTATGAAAGCTGAAAACATATATTCATGGATTAAATGATGTGCCTTGTTCATGGTACAAGAGTGTTAATCATGAGTTAACTAACTTAAAGGAAATAATGAGTGCACATGACAATGCACGGTTTCTTTGGCATGATGCAGCTGGTAACTTGATGGGCATTCTAGCAATGCATACAGATGATTTCATATTCTATGGAAATGATACATTTCAGAAGAATGTGATCTCAGGATTTAAAAGAATATTCTAAGCTGGAACACATGAAAATGGAACCTTCAAATTTTTAGGATTGGGCATTTAGCAAAGAAAAAATAGGATTGCAATAGACCAAATTCTATATCTCCAATAGACATAAAGAAAGGAAGGTTCTAAAGAAAAAATGAAAGATTGAGTTAAGAGAAGACAGATCTAAAATCTGACAAGTCAAATGAAAAGGGTAGCCACTCAGACTCAACCTGATGTATCATTTAATATCTTAGGATGAGCAATACTGGAAAATCTCTAAAACTAAAGTTACTGTTTGAGACCAACAAGTCAGTACAAAAATTAAAATCAAAGACAGGTTCTGGGAAAACTTGTGGGTTGGAATATTGTTTGCTATTCAGATGCCACCTATGCTAGCTTGGAGGATGGATCCTCACAGGGTGGTTTTATCATCTTATGAACAGAATGGTTCCTATATGCTACTCATAAAAAGTCTTGACAGGATAACAAAGAGGCCATTAGTCTCAGAGACTTGTGTAAATGGATCAAGGGGCAAGAAATGGTTGCAGATTATCTGAGAAAGTTGGAACCTCTTCTGATGCATCGAGGGACTTGTTGCATAAATAAACTTTTTATAAATTTTAAATAGAACTGTATTCTTTACAAGATGACACCAGTAATGTTTGAGTTATCTAACTCAGTATTTCTATACATGGTTGTCTCCCTTGTTTTGTAGTCATTAGTTTCTTGACTAAATATGGTTTCAGCTAAGCATGTGTTGTGTCAATGCTGCAGTATTAACAAATTAACATAATTTAGATCTATGTAGAGAAAAATTGAAGAAAAATATTACAAATAACAGGAAAGTTTCCAGGTCTTGAAAAAGTTAAAAGTCAACTTTGATGCAGACCCAAGAACATACCCCCTTGAAATAAATGTCCATTCAAAAAACTTCTATGACAGAATCTTCAAACAAATTTTAACTTATCAACATTAGACAACCACACAACCATAGAATAATCTTCAAAACTACGGCTTTGGAGAGAAGATAAGGGGGAATTAGAAAAAAGTTGTACTTCACCAAAATAAAATGCACTGTTTTTTTCTTATATTCATAAAAAGGCATTTTTCTTTTACTTCCTTCTGTAGCATATGCTTAAATTCATTTTGAATGAAATCTCATTTTAACCAACTCTATCAAGGAACTTCTTCGGATTGAAATCAACACACTACTAGCCAAATCATGAACAACTACCAATAATATACCATAACTGATGCCATTAATAATGATTTGACACCAGAGGTGGCTCCATTAAGAAAGTTATATATGCTTGGAAAAGAAATTAATAAGGAATGCAAAATTGAAAATAAACCACATAGATTTTAGTGTGAAGATTTTCATTGAGATTTTGTAAGTCATTAATTCATTGATTATTTGGTTTTTTTGTTTAATGGTATATCAACCTTCAGGAGTTATTTAAAGACAAAGCCATCTTGTAGTAAAAACAGTAGCAGTACTATTTAACCCATAGCTGGCAGAATAAGGGGGTTTGTATGGAGAGAAAAGGTTAAAACTGAGTAATAGAAAAAAATATATAAAGATACATATATGCTAATCAATAGAAAGGGCATAGGAATTCAATAAGCCATCATATACAAGAAAAAAGGAATTGATTTGACTGATTGTTTGATCTTAATACTAAGTCAACCCATCTAGTGTTATTAAGTACCTGAGAGTAATGGAAATGAAAGGGTACTCCACACTCCCCAGAGCTCCAGAACTGTAACCTCACAATCAGATACAGCTTAGTATCATACACAGGACTTCCCACTTTTTGAGGGGCAGGGGTCTTACTCCCCTACCAGAGATATAGTCAATGAATTCTAAACCCTGCAAATAGGGTGTAAATGGAAATAAATTTGGTTAGAATTAAGACAATACTAAAAATCATAACTGTATTAAAATATTCCAAGAAATGTAGCAAACAGAAACAAAAATTTAAGACTTAATTAAAATTGAGTGAATTCTTAAATAAAATAATTAACAGAAATAATACACAAAAACTTTTTTGCTCAAGGCTTCCACAAACATTTTAAAGGATGTGCAACAGCTTCATCTTTAGACAAATACTTTTATTTGAACCAAAAGAAATATAAAAATAAAAGTATAAGGTATTCAAAAAGGTAGTTCTCAGGTTTTTTGGGGGGTGGGGGGTTATGATAAACTTTTCCTAATTTGAAAAAGATCAAGGAAATTTAACAAAGAATACAAAATACCCAAAGACAAACTTCCATTTTGGTGGAATCCGTTCATAAAGCTCAGTAGCTGTGAGTAAATACTCATTTGCATAAGAAGCCATGAGCTACAACTTGAAGCGAGATTATATGGACATTGGGGCATTTCCTTGTTCTCGAGTTGCTAAGTCCATTCTCTCGACAGTGATTGGTTGCTGGCCCTGTGATTGGATATATTAGTATATGTATACACAGGCTAGCTTAAGATGTTACGAGCTTGGTATTGAGTTACCGTCCATTTCATTTTTTGTTTACCAGCTGGATGCTAGCTGGGGCCGCTGAACCGGTAAGTGTTGTTGTTCTTGTTTATTCTGCATGTTAGAGCAGTGACTTCTACACGTTATTTTGTAAAAAAATTTGACAAATTCAGTACTAAATAGTTTCATGATAGAGAAAACAGACTATTACTTTAAGACTGAAGTTAATCTATATCCAAGAAAATATGTTTTCATTAATTAGATTTTATTAAGGGTTACAGACTCTTAAAATAGCAAAATTAAAAAAAAAAAAAAACAATCAGGGAATTTCATCTACCAATTTATGAGATATTGTATGAGTTTTTTTTGTTTTTTTTGGGGTAAAACATAAGTAAAATCTCTGACTAGTTTAAGTCAAATACTTTAAAATCAATATAAGTAATTAAAGAAAGATACATAAAAACTGACGACAATCATGTTTATGATTACTTATTAAAATTAACCATTTGGCCCCATGAATCCTAATTTAGAACACAAATTTAAGCAAATCTTTTATATGTAAATAAGATAACAGAAAAGCAAAGTCATAATTAGAAGAGATATATAAAAAAAAAGAAGGTTTTATTTAAAGAATAGAGAAACTTAAAGAAATTACACTTTGATAGAAATAAAAATGCAAACATATCTGTTGATAAGAAGCAATTCCTGAAAATTTTATCAAATGCAAAGGAATGGTAATTTATTAGAAGCCCTTGGGAATTAGCTAAAGTATTTAGTAGAATAAGGTTTGCTAAACTCTGAAGAAATTAATTGGAATGCAGTAATCATTGCCAAAATACTGACAAGTTGAAGTGGTAGAAAGATAGACACTGTTATGATGTAGAAAGCAAAGGATAATGGTCTGACACTGCAGGGAAAGGCTCCAAGATGACTTAAATAAAGTCTCAGACATGGATTATTTCAATTAAGCTTCTAATTCTGCATCACATTTAAATGAACAAAAGTAAGCTGATTCTAATACAACTAACATAATCTAATGCTTGTAAAACCCTGTTAAATAAGTGAGAAATAATGTATTATAATTTATAACATAGAAAGGAAAATATATATCTATAAAAAAAGAAAGGTAATGTAGGGAGGCAATAATTAATTGTATAAGGGGTGCATCCATTGACTACCACAGTCAATCTCCAAATCTATCAAGGTCACTTTCAATTCTGTTCTTTCAACAGTTAAGATGTGCCTTTTTATCTGTATTTGAACAGTAGAGATTTTGCTTCTCCACCCTATGATGGATCTAGTCTCTCACCTCATCATTGAAATGTAAAACCATTTATTGTACTTATTTTCAAGTCAGATATTTTAATGCTTTTGAACCTCTTTCATAAACAGATTGTTAATTGAACAATATAAGCACATTTTATCTGTTGGGACATGTTTGTGTATTCTTGTTTAGACTTCTTGTATATATTAAATGCTTCGATGTATAGATGAGTTTTCCTTGTTTTTCCTTTTGTTTATTCAGTGCTAGAGTATCATTAGATATAGTAATGTTAATACTGGATACAACTAAATACTCTTTCTAGTACCAGCCAACCCAATATGGTCTTTTCAATACTCTAGCGAGAAGTTGGAGATATCAAGTCTAAAGTGCAGTTCCAGAGGGATGTCCCCATCATGTTGCAGTTTTCCAGTGCATCAGAAGAACAAGGTCAAAGGGATTCTCTTAGAGCTGAGTCATCCAAAAGAGAAAAATATAATCTGACTAGACGACTTCTGAAAATACTCACAACCAACCATTTTGGGGAAATAAATCAGATTATATTCATATAATTTCTATGATATAAATCAAAAGAGAATATGTATATATCTTATATAAAAATCATTTTCACTGTTTGCTTGTTAGTTTTCTTCGAAAAGAAAATTTTTTATAACTGCTTGTAATTGTTTGAATGGATCACTAACATTTTTTTTATATTATTCATTCCATTTTTTTTTCACATCTATTTTTTTTTCAAATGATATTGTTACATCAAAATCACTTTAAATAATAAAAAATGAATGCAGCATTTCTTTGAATTTTTATCACATTTTAACACAAACAGCCATGTGAATAAGACTTTTGTTTGTAGAATGAGAAATATTAAACTGATTTTTCTAAAACAACAATCATTATTTCTCTCTCTTTTCGCATTTGAAGTGAGCAGACATAGACAACTTCATCTTGTATGAAAAACAAAGAAAACATTTTTTCTAGTTTAAAATTTCCTTTATATTTTTTCTAACGATAATTTCTCCAATGACTTTCTTTAGGTTTGGTTTCTTTGTTTCATGGTATATCAACTTTTGTAGGTTATTTAATGCCAAAGCCATTCTCCTACAAGAATAGTAGTGATACTATTTAACCTGTACCTGGGATGATAAGGGGGTTCATACCTTTCCCAAGGGTATTTGCCAAAAAGTGAACGTAATCGCGCGACTGGAGTACAAACTTGCTTACTACGATTCCGTAGTCTGTCACTTTAACCATTACACCACAAAGACACCCCCTGACTTTCTTTAGTACCAACAACTATCTTAAAGAGTTAATTTGTACAGCTACTGATTTTAGGTCTCTCTACCGATAGAGGAACTTGTATAGAATTTGGAAATGATTTCTGCTATATTCTAATATTTAGTTTTTAACATAATATCTCCACAAGTTACTTCTCCAATCTTCTTCTGAGGAATATACTATCCTATAACTTAATTGTTTTAAAATGTTGTCATGTTCCCACTTCAGCCTTCACTGCTAGTATTGAAAGGACCTTCTTTCACTCAGCTGCTAGCAATGTAGCAGACCTGTTTGTTATGCTTCAGAGCTTTGCACCAGGCCGTGTCAGCTGCTGGAAAGCCTCTACAGCCAGACATATCTCACTGAAAAATGCCTACTGAACATAACCATCGACCTTAAACTCACCACCCACTGAAAATGACAACTAATAAATTTTAATGACTTGTTTGAGAGACACGAATATATTTACTGGTTCAGGAAAGATTTCCACACTCACAGAATACTCAGGAAGGAAAGAGACAAAGATACCTATTTTAAATTCCAACTTTATTTAAGTTGGAATTTAAAATAGGTATCTTTGTCTCTTTCCTTCCTTCCTTCTATAATTCTCTTGCAGCCTTCCACAGACAAAGGAGCCAATAAATTAATGGAGTAAGAAGAACAAAGGGGTCAGATACTTAAATCCCAAACCAATGAGCATAGAAGAATGATGACAACAATCCATGAATCTAAAAATAAATAACCAACAAAACCTTTCTTGTGCCCCATATATTCTTTAGAATATTTTCCTTTCTGTTGATAAGAAAAAAAAGTGACTGACAACACTGATGAGTCGGTATTCACAGTGTTTTCTTACTTCATAATCCTTATTGTATATTATACAAAAAATTTGTTTGCTTATTTTTTTAAATTATTAACAATTTAAATTATTGTCATGTAAGAGTTGGGTAATTTTCAGTTATGCCATTTGAAAGCTTTAAAATTAGCTGAAGAAATTAATATGTCATTAATTGCATCAATGAAAATCCTATTTAAAAAAAATCAGTTTTCATTCTTGTCACATTGAGACAATGTAGCAACTCGACAAAATAATGGAAACCCCTTTTTAAATAAGTTTTATTATTGAATATTGAGTTGGCCTTTCTTTAGTATTAATAACTGCTTCTTCTATGCCTCAAGCAGTTGATTTGTTGGTTAGTGGTTTGAGGAATTTTGACTCATTCTCATTGCCAAACTTGCTCTAGCCCCATCAATAATGATGTTGAGTAATGTTAAAATCTGTTGATTGATGAGAGGAGGAGACAAACCATATGTTCAACTTCCCTTCTCTGGTCTTGGTCTGAGTTTTTAACAATTTTAATGGTTGGTATTAGTGAATTATCATCTTGAAAGTGAGTGTCACTATTTGGAAACTATGTATGTACTATGAGATGGACTTCATCATTATTCCCAAAGTGTACCAACTACAAAGATCCCTTATCTCTTTCTTGCTATCTGTCCCTATCAGCCATTGCTCTTGAAAGGTTCTTTAAATAGCATCCAGTGTCCACACAAAGCTGATGAATGTACGCTTTTGCTGGTCAGTCAACTCTGGTCTGACCATGTGTAGGGGTCCATAGGAAAAATGTTGCTTAGAATTTCATTCTTACTTTTAATTATTGGTATTAGTGAATTATCATCTTAGAAGAGAATGTCACAATTCAGAAAAAAATATACGTACAATGGGATGGAATTGGTTAATCAAAATTGATGCATACTTTTCAGAATTAAACAATGATATGCGATTCCAAAACTAACTGAAGTTGTCTGTCTTTTTTTTTAAATTTATATTATTCTTCTTTGACTGCATTTTATTTTTTTAGCATCTTTTATAAAAGCCACCATCACATTTTCTTTTGATATGTTGCCGGTTTTTTTTACTATTGATACACTTCTTATTTTGGAACTTGTGTATGCAATTTAGTGTAATCCAACTTCATTACATCTATATCTAATGTAGACAAAAATAAAACAAAAAATAAAAAAAAACAAATAAACCATTTATTGCTTTTTATATGAAAAGAAAAAAATAATTCACTTCTTAAGTGTCATTATAAATTTATTTCTAGTTGTGATGACCATCATCAGATGTTACAAGAAAAAAATTATTTGGGTGTTCTTATATTGCTTCCAGCAAGAATAGAATTTGAAAAAAATTTCAAAGTCTTTAATTAAAATAATTTTTTAATATATTTTATTATATTTTTTAATCAAGAAAACTCTTTACAGTAGAGATATTATATCCATTATTATTTTTTTTTATACAATGTTTATAAATTCCTTTAACAAAACAAAAACCATTACCCCTAATTTAAATACTACTGAAAATTTAAAAAAACCCTAATCCCAGAAAAATTAAATGGTGGCATGCGACTTATTCAAAATTATAGATAAAATATACATTCATACTTCCGTTGAAACTATTATTATATATCATAAATATTAAATAATATAATTCATGTAATCAGGAAATAATAATTCAATGCTGTTATTAAGTTAAAAAATTCTATTTCAAATTATGAAAAAAAAAAAAAGAAGTAAAGTTGGCAAGCAAATTTGAGGGTGACCCAAAGGCTCCCTTTTCAGTAGCTACTACAATGAGGGGTAGGGAAGGGCACTACTCTTTTCCCTAGATTGCTCCACTTTACCCTTGACCCTAACCTTAAAATGCTGAGTGCTAACCAAGGCGGCATCAAGTAACATTTTTTGAGTCTTTGGTATGACTCGACCTGGGATTGAACCCTGGTCTCCTGGACCATTGGCAAACACTCTTCTCATTAGGCCAATGGCCCGGTCTAATTATGAAAACTATCGTTAAAATTCATGTTATTCATATTAGAAAGAAATTAACATATCAAATGTTAAGTTAATCGTAATAAGCAAAGAATTAATATGTGATAGATATTTTATTAATGTAACTAATAATTCCTAACTTTTGATATGAATAAATTAAATATTAGTTTCTTAAATTTTTGTTTACATATTAAAAAAAAATGATATAAAAAACAGCGTAGCACAGGAATTGTTCCTTCTAGTTATAAGGTTATATTAATAAGTTTAAAGATTTTGGGAAATTATATTATTTTTAATTTGATGATCATTTTATAAAAAACATATTTATACCTCATCCTTTAAATTAAATTGTATTCTTTATTGGAAAAGTATTTTAAATTATCAATTTATTTAATGTATTTTTTAAAAATTATAGATCAATATTTCAATATATAAAATAAAAAATATAAAAATCACCTAATTAATGGTAGTTAAATTATTTAATATATCAAGTTAAATTATACTAAGAATTTATTTCTATGTCTACATGCAAATATCATTTGATTTCAGGTATTGAGTAAATTTACATTCAAACATTTCAATATACATATTTTCTCTTCTAAGCATAAATTACACTTACCATGTAAACTGGTTGTCAAGGATGATCTTTTAATTATTTTCCATTTTATAACAGATGTTAGTCCTAGTTCTATCAGATACAATAATTGTAGGTGGTTGTAATATCTAAATTTCCAGTTTAAGCTTGTCATACCTATGTATGTCTTATCATTATTATTATTGTCTTTAGATGAAATGTTAGCTTGATATATGATATTATCAAGGTTACATTTATTTCCTTGTGAGCATTCATTCTTTATTTTACAATTACATAAATGTTTTAAGTTGTCATTGTTATTCCAGTCCAGCTTATTTATTAATTTCTTGTTGTGATTGTCAATTATTTTAGAAATATTGTTAGTACAAGAATAACTAATCTTTACATTATTCTTATAAATTATTTTTCTAAGGGGGGTTATTATCTTTAAAATATTTGTTTATTAAACCTAGAAAATATTTCCCTATATGGATATTAGAGAGTTTGCTAAAAGGAGGGTTAAACTAGATAATATTCTGTCTATTTTTATTAATATTTTTGATTATTTTATTATCCATATTTATATCATTATTATTATTAGTTCTTTTGTTTTCTTATATTATTGCCCCTATTGTTGTAATATCTATCTATTGGCTTCAAAATACTTGAGATCAGTTTTATAACCACTGTTATGTAAAGCTTCATTGTAAAATTCTTTATGATTATTAAATGTTTTTAGAAAATGATAATCTGTTTATTCAAATATTAATCACAATAGAAATTTGTTTAACAATGGATGAAGTGTGGTTAGAACTAACATTAATCTATGTTGGTAAAGCATTTGCCTTAAAAATGGTTTATAAGAATTGTCATTTAGATTGAGAGCTACATCTAAAAAATTAACTATTTTCAAGTTAGAACTAATCTCTATCTTTAACCCCATATATTTAAAGGCTCTGATGACTTTCTTTCATATTTTAGATGTTAGGGGTCTATTACTATTAGGGATAGAAATTAACCTGTAAATTCTGATGTTATTCAAATTTTAAAAAACTACCTAGAGTATCTAAAATGTATATTCCAATTAAGTCTGAAATTTGAGTGGAGTCAGATGACCCCATTCAGGTGTTGCAATCTTATTTTCTCTTGGCCTATCCATTAAGTAGATTATCCTTTAGAATATTAATAATAATAAAAAACAAAGAACAACCTTTCAAGAGTTGCAATTCTCATATGTACATAGATAAAAATTTAACTCATTCAAAAGTTTAATTCAATTAATCATTCACAATGATTTTAAAGAAATAATGGTTTGGTTTAGTTTATTTGTTTAATGGAATATCAACAGCTTATGGGTTATTTAATTCTGAAATTTGATACATTTCTAACATCTACAACATTCCAAAAAGATCAAATGGCCCACAGCTGCCAATGAAAATGTTTAGCAGGAGTTTGATATGGACAGTGGAGAAATCATGAAAATTACAGCAAAAGTCTCAACGGAAAACTGTTTATTGATAATGTCAAAGATAATAAATTAGTTACATGCAAGATCAATATGGATATGTTGAAGAGAAAAAAAATTCAGTGGCAAAGAAAATAGAAGAGAAATCAGAATTAAACAAATAAGATCAGAATTAAAATTCATCTGAAAACAATATAGAATATCAAAGCCAGATGAGAAAGAACCACAACAGGAAGTTGACTAAATTTGTTCTAAACTTAAGGTCTTTGTGGAGAACAAAATAGCACAGGCAGTGAAGGAAAGAAAGAATAAAGAAAAGGATGACATGTTTATCAAATTGTTAGTTTTTCAAACAAACTATCAGGGGAAAATCAAAGTAGTTAACAGGAAAGTACACTGGCTGAAATAGACTCATTTCTCCAAGATATCGTAAAAGACCCAAAAAGACGATGAGATGTCAGGGAAAATACATTCCTGATAAGATCAGATACTCCAACAATAAGATTTAACTTCAAAGAACTGACCTGGGAAGAAATTAAAGCAGTCATAAAAAAAGGGTCAGCCTCTGCCCAAAGTCTAAATGGCATACTGTTAATGTTTATAAATGCTGTCCTCAATGCCTTTGCATTCTATGGAAGTTACTAAAAGTAATTTGGAAAAGAGAAAAAATAGTAGAACAAATGAAATACTCTGAAGGCCTTTAGATCCCAAAAGAGGAAAGAGCAAATGAGATTAACCAATTCAGATGTATTTCCTTATTAATTACTGAAAAGAAAATATTTTTAGTAGCCTTAATCATTGGTAAAAAGAGTTCTTACCAAAGAACAATTATATCAATACTTCAGTACAAAAAGGAGTCAAAGGTACACTAGAATGTATGGAGCACACAGTAGACATTAAAAATAGCAGTCAAACAAAGGTGATCCAACAGTATTATGGGTGGGAGTCAAAAGCCCTTATGGATCCATCCCACATAAACTAAAATGCTATCATATCCCCAACAAAAATAATCACACTAATCTTGGATTTTTACTTTCCAAATGAGAATGGCATTGAAGGAGTTAAGTTCATCAGGGAATAATTTAGAAAGGAGCATTATAACAGGGTGTACAATCGCAGTGATTATTCAGTCTAGCAATGAACAAGATAATAAAAACTGCAAAGTTAGAATGCAGACATCCCTTCACCAGATCTAGACTGTGAGAACCGCTAATAAAAGCATACATGGATATGACATAACAATTACAACTACATCTGTGATCAGAGCAAGATGCGTGTTAAAAAGGTTAAAAAAAAACACCATCACATGGACTAGAATGAGGTTCAATCCACCAAAATCTCATTTTGTACAAGGCCAAAACATCAGAGAAAGTTCATTTCAAATTGGCAGGGAAATTTATTACTACAATTCACAAGTCCAATAAAGAGCCTGGGTAAATGTGTAGATCAACCCCTAAAACCATAGCAGCAATCTGGGAAAGAAAAGATAACCCAGAAAACTGAAAAATTCAAGTAAACAAATCCAGACTACCAGGCCATTTTAAAGTCTGGATCTACCAGCACACTATTCTTTGGCCGCTGTCTATCTACAAATTCACTGCATTTTATATAGAGAAGTTAGGAAAAGGTATCACTGCGCAATTGTGTAAATGATTGGGCCAATCCAAGTGCCTCAGCAGTGCCATGCTATATGTCAATTCAAATGTACTTCAACTCCCTTTAAAAAGTCTATTTGAAGGGTTTAAGGTTATTAAAATAAGAATAGTATCACAGTATAAGACATCCAAAAATGCAAAAGTGGACAGTGCAGGCATTGAAATCTGCTCAGGTAGAAAATAGAAAGCCACCAGTGAATTACAATAGGCAGAAAAATTAAGGGTTGAATTCATGTCAATATCAAGATTTCCTCATCAAAATCAACCTTATACCCAGATTTGAAATTTTTCTCAAAGTTAAAGAATATTGTAATATAAGAACAGACAGTTATAAACTAATTATTGAGATAGTTGTATTAATTATTTTATCATCTAGTTTGGTTGGGCCGAGAGTTTTTCAGTTAGCTATTAAGTTAGCGAAAAAGTCAAATTGGAAAGTTCAAGCAAATGCATCAACATCCAGGATAGGGGACCTATCATTTCTACACAGGATGACCTAATGTAAACAAAATAGATTCATGTCTAGTCGCAAGTTTGATTGAGAGGAATGAAAAACACAGTAAAAATTGGGGACACATGAGAGATGACACAACAACTTAGTGAGATGACATCACACTAACAATATCCTGAATTTAGATATATAAAAATTAGCAAATTTCGAAAAAGTCAGTTAGAGTCAGTTGGGGTTAGACGTCCATCAGGTCAGTGGGATGTTTTTTGTTTCTCAGTTCATAGACCCTTACAGATTCTCTCTCTCTCTCTCTTGCTACTCTATGCAGTCTGAACATTGAATAGCATATCAGGATAATAAAGCAACAATTTTCTATAAAAATATTCGACATATTACTGTCACACCAATACATTCCAATAAATGATTGTTAATTGTTGACAGAGATTTCTTCTTGTGTTTGAGTTGCCATCACCCAGGCAACTTGTTCCAATGTATTACCCAGACCATCAGAAGTTCCGGATGGATTGTGTCATCTCCCATCTGTTGATCTTTCAAACACAATATGGGCAAAGAGGGGATTGATAAACAAACAATCTGGATATGCATGTGATAGTCATGGAGCCAAAGCCATAATAAAGTACCATCAACAGCATCGTACCACATTTGGTGCTGGTATGGATAACCATAACAAGCATATTGTTACATTTATTGCTGTGTCCAGTATAACATTTACAAGCATATTATTACATTTGGTACCATGACCACCATAGTATTACACAGTTCCATAGGAGGAACATGCTGAAGAAGTACATGAGACAACGAAAATAAAATACAATGAATTATTCATGCAACGTCAAAGTAACAGATAGAAAGTCAATAGAAGTAAGGACAAGAGGTTTTACAGCAAAATGTCTTTTGCAGGGATCTATTAGACAATGGTTTAGTAGGGGTCACAAAACGAAAAGCAATTGAAACAGTCTCTAATAGTGCTGAAAGAACAGCAAAACGACTGTGGATAAAACAAAGTAGAACATAGACAAACAAGCAACATTTCCAGTAAAATTAGAGTTTCTTTCTTTTTTTCTTCCATCTGTGAATTGGAAGAAATGACAGTCATATATAATGTAAATATAAACTTATTAGTTTTTACATTACAGTTTTAAATTTGCAAATTAACACACTTTTAAAACTCTTAACCAGTACAAACATATACATATATAATCTTAAATGCATATCATTTTATTATCATCATTCCAGTATGACTTTTATGAGTATATCATATCTACATTGTGTAAATCCAAAGATTCATTTTCCAGTTTATTTGTAAATGATTCAGGTCTTTAGATTTATCATTGCCGCTCTCTTTCCTTGAGTTATATTTGAAATGTGTAAAATGAGAGGGATTAATCTACAGGTTTCATAAATCATAAACACCTTTCATTTTAAACCATCATAATTACCTGTTTTGCCTTCATTGGGATGTAAAATCACATTATTAAACACTGCACTAAGTCAGTTTTTTAACAAATTCTTTCCAAATCAATCAACATTAATTATTCCCATTTTCAAACTTTGTCATGTTCAAATAACACATATGTATTTAAGTCTTTATCAACTAAAGCACATACACATTTTTCAGTCAGACAAAATTCTTATTTAATTTAAAATGCATTTTTTTACTCCAGTCATATTTTAAAAGTTTAAAAACCAGTGTTAAAATTTATTTCAGTCGTCCCACAATAATAAAAAAAAGGAAAAAGGTGAGAAAAAGAAGAAAGGGAGAAGAAAAAAGTGGGCTTATCTAGAGATTTTGTAAAATCAAAAATGTCCATTGTTAAACAATATCCTTTTGCTTTCATTATAAGACACCATAATTACCTGATTTGCCTTTGTTGCCATATAAAATCACATTATTAAACAGTGCAATAAGTCAATTTTTAAACCAATTCTTTTCTATTTAATCAACATAAACAATTTCTATTTTTAAACTTAGTTATGTTCAAATAAGACACACATATTCAAATCCTTATCAAAATAAGTCCACATACACTTTTCAATCATACAGAATTCTTATTTAATTTAAAATGCGTTTTTTTTTTTGTTTTTTTAAAGGAATATTCCATTTAACTCAAAATTCATTATCCACAAATGGGGAAAAAAAGCAAACACCTCATAGGCCAACTTATATGGACTATCCTGCATGCTAATTGGCTAACATCAGTAGTCAATCCAGTGCATAGAAACGTAAGCAATCACACAATAAAAGCAAGTGTATTTATTAGTGTTGAGAAGAGTGGCAAACCAGGGATTGATCATCAAGCTGGTGAAGGGAGTACTATGTCGAAAGGCCTGGAACCTCCTAATGAACCAGTTATAACATAACTGATAATGCTACCCACCACCCTAAGGTTAACAATTTATTTTCAAATGGTATCATTCCCAAGACACTTTAAAGAAATGAGTTCTAATCAGCCCATTTAATAAGTGGTTTTATTTGACCTTAAAAGGATCAAAATTAATAAAGTTGGTGACCATAGATGAGGGCAACCTGAAGGCTCCCTTTTCAATAGCAACTACATGGAGGTGTAAGGGAGGGCATTATTCCTTTCCCCGGATTACTCCACTTTACTCTTGATATGTACCTTATAATGCTGAGTGTTAAGCTTGGAGGTATCAAACATGCAAAAAAAAGAAAAAAGAAAAAAAAAATCACCAAAACCACTTGATACTGTTATATACTCCTTCAGAGTATACATTATGTACTTTTTGATCCTTATTTCTTCATTTTGATTGTCTAGTTAATCAGTGCTCATCTTCTCACCATGACCTTTTGTCAGGCTACTTTGTCTGCATCTGTTGTTCAATGTGTTGTCAGCTACCATTTTATGATTAATCCTAAGATTCATAACAACTGAAGCAGTTCTCTTCATAAAAAGAACATCAGTATGAATATTAGAAAACTTAAATTTCTGGGTTATGTCATCAGAAAGTTAGACATAGAATGTCTTACTTTACAAAGCCGGGAAAACGTGGAAAAAAGAAGATATAAAAGACGATATATCAATAATAGGAAAGAACTACTAAATCTGAGTGTACAAGGTATCATGGACACTGTGAAGGGATGTGATGAGCCATGACTGTCTAAAGAGGCAATATTGTGAGACATCAGATGATGATTTGATGTACGAGAAACAATTGAAATTATCCATAAAGCTTTGAATGGATATTACCAAGCTTGATTCAATTATATACTATTCAAATATTTTTACTTACCGAAGGTTTCTTTTAATATTTTCTTTGTCTATTTGTGCTAATATCATTTTAATTGGATCATCCCTGAAGAGATAAAATAAAAATGTTAAATATAAAACATATTTCAGCAAATTTTGAAAAAAAAAAAAACGAAAACAAAACAATGAAAAACAAGTTTAAAGCATTAATATTTCACTTGCATAGAGTTAATTGAGGTTGATTTTCTTAATATTTTATTGTTTATTTATATAATCCTGAGTATATTAGGAATGAGAATTGATATTGCTGAGTATTTATTAGAATATATAAATGTAAAAAAGTGAATAAATAGAATAAAAGATAGCTGATAGAATTACGAATAGAAATTGATGGCTGTATAACATTACAAAAGATTCTAACTTTTTTGATGAATGTCATTGATCAAAACTTTATTATAATGTCACCCTTTATTTTCTTCTAAAGCTTAATATTAGCTCTTCAAGGAGTGGTTTTGATTTCTTAGTATGATGTCATCTCAACCTTCATGGGCAATTCAATGCCAGAGCCATCCTTGTAGAAGCACAATAGCGTTATTATTTAACCCCCGGCTGGGAGTGGCATAGTGGGTTCATACTTTTCCAAGGGTAATAGTCTGAAAGTGAACATAATAACATGATTGGAGTTCAAATTTACTATTAGGTCACAGTCCAGTATGTTAGCCTCTGTGTCATGGAGACTCCTTCCCTTGCACTATATAAGGAAAGAGAAATGTTTCAATTGGTGGGCAGAAAAAGATGGTGTCAAATTTATAAAATATCATAGCCTGGATATCTTGTTTACTCTGAACAAACTTCCAAGGGAGCACTTTTTAATTTCTTTTTGTAACTCCTCCAAATAAATTTGATAGCTACCTATGGATGTTGTAAATATATTTTTTCTAAATGAATTTCTGAATATTATTTTTTGATTTTACAACTGTTTTAATTAGGTAATAAATTCAACAAAAGTTTTAAGGTTTTTCAGGGTTTTTTTCAATGGGTCCAAAATGAAATGTTTCCTAAAATCATTGCAGTATAAAATCTTCTAGTACTGTATTTGATGGCTTATATGACAGTTTTAAAAAACGTCCCAAGAAATTACCCTGCATCTTATAAGGTAAAGGGTCAGATTTTGGTTACTTGTTAGTAGAGATCAAGTGCTGCAAAAACCCTTAAATTAAAACTCAAATATCTCTGCAAATGTCAAAAAAAAAAAAAAATGAATCTGAATACATATGAAATTTTAAAAGTTTCTTGATAGTGGCAAGGGTTGCAAATGTCAGGCAAAAATCTTTCACATGATATTCCTAATCTAAAACTGTTTATTCTTTTCTTTTAATGACAGCCCAAAATTGAGGTACGTTTTATAGTTTATCAAATATGAGACATGATTTATCTTAAATTGTTTTCAATAAACTTCTAAGATTAATAATCCTTTAAAGTCACTCAAGTTTCAAAAGAGGTTTTATATTTTTTCTTTTTTCATGAGAAAGATATTTGAATACTAATAAGAACATTTTAAAATTATCTTGAATTCAGATAAGGTTTTTTTGTTATGTAATCTTAGTTGAATGTGAAGAGATATTAACATCTGAACATGAGCCACCTATTTATCTAATATACTTCCAATACTTATATTCACTTTACACTTACATAGTTAAGTATTTTGATATAAAATTGTCAATTTGTAAGAAAAAAAAAAATTTTTAAACATTCAATACAGAATCAAATACAAAGAAAAATACAAGTTGGAAAAATATACAAATACATTGATTTCATATTTTAATGGTAATTTGCATGGACCAGGACTACAAATACTGCCAGGAAAGATTTTTTGAAACCCTTTGGTAAATTCCAATGAAATAGTGGCTGACACTTCTTTGAAAAGGACCTTGAAATCATTAATATTTCTAAAGCACCTCTACATAATTGTGAACAAAAATTTAGCCAAATTACTTCAGTCATATGCTTCAGGTGTGGAAGTTGATTGAGCTATGGTATTGATGATTTGAAAGTCTGTCTTTGTATATTTGTCATCACTGGAGATTGAACCAGCAACCGCAGAATTCAGAGCTAAAACTCTACCACATAGCTAATGGTCCACACCACACACAAGCGATGCCAACTTAACAAGTCATGATAAATATGCGGCCTATCAACTTGATGTATCTTGTAGTTACATCTGTGCTCTTACAGAGGACATGGTCACCTCCAGAGCCACATCTTCCCAGAAGGATTGGAGATGTCTGTAATCATAACTTCATGGCTAAGGAAATAGACATACATTTTTTTATTTTTAAATAGAAGAATTAATTCCTCAATTCAAAAATTCAAAAATGATCCCAGTATACACAGCTGATAAAAAAAATTTATGTCTATTTCCTTGCCCATGATGTTATGATTATGCAGATCCGTATCTCCGTTCCTCTTGGGAAGATGTAGCCCTGGAGGTGACCGTGTCCTCTGTAAGAGTATGGGATGTAACTACAAGACAAAGGTGAATTGGCAGCACATTTACCATGACTTGTTAATTTGGCATTGCTTGTGTGTGATGAAGACCAGTACCTCAGTGGTAGAGTTTTGGCTCTGCATTCAGTGGTAGCTGGTTTGATCTCCAGTAGGGGGAGATCATGGTATACGCTGCTGATGAGACTTAATAAGGACAAAACATCAGTACAGTGGTTCTGTATGCTGCACGCAGTACTTTCCGGATTTTCTGGTCATGGTAATTCAATTCATAATTAAGGTTATATTCTAATTACTATAAAATCACTTTATAAGAATTCATATGCAAAATAACCACCAAACAAGTTTTACATAGCTGGGTTATACAGTTGAAAATATAGGAAAAGGAATGTATGCCTACTAAAAATGCTCATATTTGGTAAACATAGTTGCTTTAACCCATTTTCTTGTTCCTATATGATACAGGCATCAGAAAAATAAGGTCTAAAAGAAGCTCAACTTCAGGTTACTGTTACACCTGTTCAAAAAAATGTCCACATTTGATAAACACAGGAGCTTTGGCCCATTAACCTAAACTGATATTCTTCAATGATACCTGCATTGGAAAAGGTCCAAAGAAGATTGGTATTGGGTTACTCTTACCATGCTTTTGACCTGGACTAATGAGGGCACATCTGGTTATAGTGGCAATATCTGAAGACTATTTGGTATATCTTAATATGATAAAAATGTTTAAACAACTAAGTTTACTTACAGAGAAACAAGGAATAAATTTAAATAAGACAACCAATTAGGATATACAAGGTGTTTCAGAAAAATTTATATCATTTGAGATATACAGGATGTTTCAGAAAAAATCATCATTTTATAATGTAATAACTTGGTTGATCTCATTCAAATGATTTCAAATTTTAACAAAATATGTAGAAACAACTCAGAATTTTATGTTTTATATTTTTTCTTTTCAGGCATAGAAATGCATTCATTGAACAGAAAAGGCATTTAAACATTAAACATAGAGCTTCACCAACATCAGATGCAGTTTAATATCATACCCAGGATAGTCTTCTCTTTGGTCAAGAAGTGGGAAAGGCTTACCCCACGGCAGGGGACACAGTCAGTGTATTCAAAGTCCTGCTGACACAATAAAAATTTTGGATGATTCAAGAGTTTTCAATTCCTAGTGTAAAATTGTGAGACAATTGTTCAAACATTTGTAGCTGAGCTGCATAATAAAATTCAAAGCTCCCAGGCATAAAACTTTCATAAATGAAGGAATCAAAGTAGTTTTTAAATTCCATAAGATTATTTTAAAACTTTTTATACCATTAACTAGTTTACAAAATTTTACTTAGACTTGTCTAACTTTTGTATTATTTTGAGTGGGCAGACGACCAATTATAAAACTTTATTTAATGTGGCCTTATGCAGGTTACATATTTAGTTACCTCATGAAGCACAGTTCAAACTAATACTGATTAATGGAGTAGATTGAGATTTAATAAGGGAGGAATCCACATTGTTCAATATTAGAAAGTTAAAGAAGAAAACTCAACTGCTTTCAATGTTAAACTCATTAAGATATATCAAGACATTCATCCTAAGAGATATTTTACAAGTTTTATACTATCCTAGGTAAAAATGGAATTAGCACTAACATGATGTACACCTTGCTTTGTTTTTTTTATTTTTTATTTAACAGTAAATAAACAAATAACGGATACGATACAAAACATTTTTATTTGATAACTGAACATTCTGGTTTCATAAAACATATTTCAAACAAATTTGATTAAATCATTTCAATTAATGGTATCTTTTTTCAAAGCCAAAAAGAGGAAAATATCATGGAACAACTCTATATGGTGCAACAAATCAAGAAATTCATTGACAATAAATTAATATCAATATTTATTTGCCCCTCTTCAAATTCTTATGACAGCCTTAGTTCTTTCAGACATAGATTTTACTAATTTAAGAAAATATTCTTTATCAAAATGGTTCCATCTTTCCTGAATAGTAGTCAATAGATTTTCTTTGGTGAATGGAGGAGCCTCCTCATTGACCATTTTTCAAAATTTCTGCCATATATTTTCAATTAGATTTAGATTCAAATTGTTTACTGGCCATGTCATTGATTCTATTTACATACATTCCTAAAGGAAAATCTTTAATCTCCTTTCCTCAGTGACAAGATGCATCATCATCCTAAAAAATGACTTCCTCAACAAATTACTTTTCATTATTAGAAAGAAAAAATTAGCCAAAATTTCCATGTGCACATGTGCATTGATTAGTAAGGTAACATTTGTCATCTTCAGGTCATGTTTTCTTCAAGCAGTCATCTCTCCATGTTTCAGTTGAATGGCATCAGAGTAAAGTTCCAGTATCATCACCTTGGCCAATGTAGATTTTTGTTTCATTATTGAATACAATTTTCATCAAAATGTTCACACTTAAACCTCATTCTCTACTGTTTGTGTATTAGTACTGAGTTTTTATTTTGGTTTTTCAAAATCCCATTTCATTCAGCTGATTTATTACAGTTCATTCACAAGCACTGACTCCTGTTTAATCCACTTGTTTTCAATTTGTTTTGTTGAACATTTTCTATTTTTAAGGCATAATGCAATAAATTTTCTTTCCTGACATTTTTATATCTTTTGTAGTCTACCAGTATGTTTACCTTTTTTAACCAACTCATTTCTTTTATATATGCATCAAATTTTAGACACGGATGAGACCAACTATCTCATCTGATAATTGAATCATTAATACAGGAAAATTTAGTCATGAAACCAACATAAAAAAAAGTGAGATCTTAATTTTTTTCTAGGTTATATTCTACTCTGCTGACCAGCATTTGAGCACTTTATTGATTTAGAGAAAACTTTTTAAAATGATTTGTTTATTCACACACACACACACACACACACACACACACACATATATATATTCTTAGATAGAGGAACCAATACTAAACTTTTATCACAGCCTGAAGGCCACTGAAGTATAATCTAATCATAAGCAAGCTTCTTGTATATCAGAATTAAGGTTACCTGATAAGAATTGGTTTACAATCAGATTCTTATTTGTTTACTCCTTTTGTACTTTTAATTCCAAATGACCTTTGTTTTAGCAACATTTTGTTCTTCTTGAGAGAAATAAAATCATATAAAAAATTATGAATGTTAACTAAGTACACAGATACTGCACCCTGATCCTAGGAAGATATGACACTGTATATGTAAATGATAAGTTTTAGATTCATTTTCTTTATTTAATGGGATCTACATGGATGCTAACTAATCATATGGAGAAAAAGCTTGACAGCAATTACACAAGAATGCTGTGAGCAATATTAAACAAGCCCTGTAGGCAACGCCCAACAAAGCAGCAGCTATATGGCTACCTACCACCCATCATGAAAACTATCCAGGTTAGACGAACCAGACATACAGGACACAGCAAGAGAAGTAAGGACAAACTCATAAGCGACATACTCCTGTGGAACCCATCACATGGACAAACAAAGGCAGGATGACCAGCAAGAAACAGCTCTGTGCCGATACAGGATGTAGCCTTGAAGACCTCCTGGGAGCAATAGATGATAGAGACAGGTGATGAGAGAGGGTCAGGGAGATACGTACTAGCAGTGCGACATGATAATGAAATGCCAAAGCCATCCTTGTAGGACAGTAAGAGTGCTATTAAACCCACCGCTGGGAGGGGGATAAGGAAGTTCATAACTTTCTCAGACATTAGTCAGTAAGTTGGCGACTGTAGTCAAAGGTGACTCAAAGGCTCCATTTTCAATAGCGACTACACTGAGGTGGAGGGGAGGGTGCAACTCCTTTCCCTGGATTGCTCCACTTTACCCTTGATAGGTACCTTATAATGCTGAGTGTTAAGCAAGGAGGTATCAAGTACCATTTTTTAAAAAAGTCTTTGGTAAGACTCGACCAGGGATTAAACCCCGGCCTCCCAGTCCATTAGCAAACACTCTACCCACTAGCCAATAACGTAATAACTGAGTTGGAGTTCGAACTCACTTACAACAATGTTGCTGTCTAGCATATTAGCCATTACAGCATGGGGACTTGCTTCCCTAATGATAATTTTAACAAGAACTATACTACTACTAATAATAAATCTCAGTACATTTGGTACAAATTGGGTATTTTTGATACTTACTGAGAAATGTATTACAAAAAGAAATCATTCTAATCTAAAAACAATGAACATTTATTAATTAAAATCTAAATATAATCAATTGAAAATAGAAAAGAAAACAGAACCACCATAGAGTACAACAGTGGGAGTAGTTGTTGAAGTCTGAGATATCAAACCTGCTAACTGTAAAAACCAAGTTATGTCCCTTGTCTTGTAGTAGCAAACATAGTTGTAATAAAAGGAGTGATGGCTTCACATGTGTTCCGTTGAGTTTATATGAAGTTGTAAAGAAAACAGTAGTGACTTGTGAAATTTACGTCTATCAGAATTCAATTAACCGATTTAAAAATATAAGATAGAAAGTTTAAGATGCTGAGGATTTTATTGATCATGGGAGGAAATGAACACATGAGAATCATCAGGACTAGAAAAATGATCATTCGAGTCATATGTAGCTAAACTAGAGAATGAATTAAAAAAAAGAAATAGAGAAAAATGATCATTTGATTAATATGTAGCTATATGATAAACTAGAGAATAAAGAGCTTTTAACATTGAATATTTTGGTGAAGAAAAAACATTGGTAAATAGCAATGAAGAGACAATAGCAATGAGGAGACAGAAGTAGATTCAAATGAAAATAATTCAATATAAGTGTTTTAACATAAATAGATTCAATTCTGAATGACACTAGGACATCATAGTACAAAAATGAAAAAAAAGTTCCTTGTCAATGGCTAGCAGCACAAAATTGCTTTCCAGGGAGTAATTACTATATACCATTATATCTCATATGTTACATATAACCATACCATTATATATCATGTGTTACATATAATCATACCAATAAATCTCATATGTTACATATAATCATACCATTTAATGCCATAATGATCCAATTTGTGTATTACACAACTTGTTTATAAGTGTAATGGAATTAAAATGCTTTGATTTGAAGCAAATAGCAATTTAATAATAATGCTGTCTTTGTTTATGTTCCTACCAATCATTATAATTTCTCAAGGGAGATAACTATTAGAAGTCAATCATAGAGTGCTTAGATATAATATATATTCTGAATATAAAATGTGATTCAACATTGAGCTTAGATCTAAAAGTTTGTTCTTAAGGAGTTACAAAAAAGTAATAAAAAAATATCTTTAAAATGCTTTCAAGTTTTACCTATTTTTTTCATCTTTGCCAGGAATATAATTACTCATGATTAGAATTTTATAAATGCTAATATATACAGGTTTCATTTCACCCTTTTTTTTCTTATAGAAAATAGTAACATTCCAAGGCATATTCTTTATTCTAATCTTTTGCAGAGGATTTTTTTTAAATGGTCACACAACCAAAACTTTAGATCTCATTGTATAAATATAAGTGAAATTTCTTGTAACCTCAAAAGAATTGGTTTATAGTAAGATTCTTATTTGCTGACTCATTTAGCACTTTTACTTCAAATAACCTTTATTTTAGCAACATTTTGTTCTTCTTGGGAGGAATAAAATTATACCTCAAATTAAAAACATGAATGGTACCATACAAAGTAGTTTTTAGAAAACTATCACAGAGGATTTTGGTATATCGTTAAAATGAAATATCAAAAACAAACTTCTAAACAATTGCACAAAAATGTAAATATGACGTATGCTAATTCTTAACCTCTGGGCATAAAATAACCCTTTATGGGTCAACATGCCATTAAAATCTGTTAACAATCAATGAATTTATTCTGAGCTTTTGTAGAGGTTTATCTAAAATGGTCAGACAACCAAAATTTTAGATCCCATTCTATGAATATGAGTCAAACTTTCTCATATATTAGAATAATTGTTACATTATAAAAATTGTTTTATTGGCATACGATTGTAACTCATCAATCTTAAAAAGTTTATCAACACTTTTGATATATGATAGTTTGAAGTACATTCAGTTGAGAATATTCAAGAAAAAATGCTTAGATTATTTTTTTCTTTTTCTACAACTTAATCTCTTATGAGTGAGGCATGCTTAATGTAGCAGTTATTGTAGAAAATGGAATTGACTACTTAAATTCAAATCCTAGACAAGGCTGTTTGCATTTCACTTGGGAAAGGCATTAATCAATCTGCTCTCCCTTTAGCTATGGATAAATAGTAGACTGGTTCTTGAGTCTTGGTTAGACAACCAATCTAAGAGAAGGAAAACTAAATTCCAACCAGTTTTACTATACTTAAAAAAATTGACCTTGTATCACATCATGCTCATGGCAGAGGGGTCAGGTAAATACATATCCAATCTTAACAGGAGATAAATTTTTGATTAAATAATACTTCTTTAACATGCATATATGAGTGTGTCTATATATATATATATATATATATATAGAGAGAGAGAGAGAGAGAGAGAGAGCTAAAATCCAAGAGCAGGTACATAATATCTTTTCATATAAGATTGTATTTTTTCAAGTAATTCATAAAGACTACAACATTTTTTAATAATTTCAATTGTCCCACTTATCTTTTTCTCTGATTGAATTATTCTTGTTTTCACATACAAGAACATTATGATAAATGAGAATACCATATTTTTAAGCATCTGATATTTATCAAATTAACAGTATCTTATGAGTGTAGACTGTACATTCAAATTTTCATATTTTAATATATTATATTGTTTCAGTACAAAGAAGTATTTTTGATAAAATAATTTCCATTAGTTTCACTTTCTGTATAAAAGATACACATGATCACAAAAAGTTTTGACAAGAGAAGGCAAAACATGGATAGTTTGCAATTTTATGATGAAAACTTTAAAAAAATCTAACACTTTCTGCAAAAGAAAAAAAAAGAATGAATTTCAAAAAACTTTCTGACTGTTGGTTATCCAAACCATTATTTACTACAATAAATATGCTGCTATAAATAGATTAACAACCATAAAGAAATCTGATCTCTTTGATAAAATAAAATGAGAGTTCTTCCAAGCTGTGACTGTATCATTATTATTGAATGATTGCACCTATTTGACTAACTAAATGCCTGGAGAACGAGTTAGATGACAACTAAAATGGATGCTGCATGCAAGTTTTAAATGGAAGCAATACCCTAAAAAACAGCAGTTGTATGACCACTTACCTCCTATCTCACAAACTAGCCAAATGGGATGAGCAAGGCATGCTGAGTACAGCTGGAGAAGTAAGGACAAACTCATAAGTGATTTTCTCCAATGACCTCAAACACACGGACATACCAGTTATATTCATCAGCTTTGTGCAGATATCGGATGCCATCTAGATGACTTGCAAAAAGCAATGAATGATAGGGACAGATGGGAAGAGAGGGAATGATTGTTGTTAGCATGCCTTAATGAATATGACAGAAAGACATTGATAAAAAGATTTATGTTAATGGAAACTGTGCTTAATCAAACTTTTAAAAGTTGATTTTTAAAATCAATAGTGAGAATCTATGAAAACTTCTTGTAAGTAATTTCAGATTGAAACACATTGATTCATATCATGAATCTATAAATAAAGCCAGATCTATGGAGTATCAATTGGATTTATTCTCAATACAAATTGAGACTGCTAATCACAGCACTGTAATATAAGGTGGTCTTTCGCAATTAATTTTGGAAATTTGCCTTTCATTTTAATTATTTTACTTAGGAGTGGCTAGAATTGCACTGGAGTTATATACCAGTGCAAATGATTTTCATATTATATTGGAGAACACAATGAAGAATAAATAAGTAATTTGTGAGCCTAAAAGCATCACATAATTATATTCAAGAAAAGAGAATCTAATTATAATTATGTCAGCTAAGTTTTAAACATCTTGGAGAAGAAAGAAACATTAAAGACATGTAGTTTCACTGTAGGCAAATTAGAAAACGGCAAGAATCATGTTCTTTTGATAAAATATTTCAGCGTATAGATATCATGCAGGCAAACTTTGATAGCCCGAAGACAAAAATGTTCATATGAAACAAATTTGTCAGATGTGCAGATAAGATATTTCACAAGACGAAGAAAAAGATTTTGAAAAAATCTTATTTAAAAATATATATAAATTCTGCCAAATGTATAGAAAACAATTCCTTTAATGAATAAATCTTTTTAAAAATCTCATGTCAGCAGAACCTAAGGAACATTTAATCTAACATATCACCTATATTATTCATTTGGTTTGGCTGGTTGGTTGGGTTTTATGGCAAATCAGCTCTCATAGGTTATTCAATTCCAAATTCTTTTTATAGATATATATACTGAATATATATGATTTAAAAAAAACAGTTTCTAGGTAACACTTTAAACATGCCAATTGTTTGCACACAGTTAAATAGTTAAACAGTTCTATTTGACCCATAGATGGAACCTTAAGAGTGGACTTGGGAGTAATGGTAATCAAGAGGTACTCCACATTCCCAAGAAGTCCAGGACTTGAAGCACATCATTGTTTAGTGTCATATCAAGGACAATCGTAGGTGGGGGCGTAGTGGGGTCTTACTCTTCTGCAGTGGTATAATTAGTTACAGCCTCAACCAGCTGACTGGGCTATCATTTGATTTGGTTTCTTTGTTTAATGGCATATTGACCTATCCAGAGTTACTTAATGCCATTAAGCTTCCCCACTGGCAACAGACAGATGCTTTTTGAGGAAATCCACAAAGCCAATAACCTAAAAAAATATTTATTATTTTTTGGTTTGGTTTGGTTTGGTTTCTTTGATTAATGGTATATCAACCTTCATGGGTTATTTAATGCCAAAACCACCCTTGATGTGGTATGATTCAACTCAAAGCTGGGGGTGGAATAGGTTTGGTTTATTTGTTTAATGGCATATCAGTCTTCAAGGGTTATTTAATGCTAAGGCCATCCTTGTAGAAAGACAATTATAGAGAGTGACTAGAGGGTTCGTATCATTTCCAATAGTATCAGTCCAAGAGTAAATGTAAGACAGCAACTGGAATCTACACTTACTGACTACAATGTCACAGTCCAGTACTTTAGCCACTATTCCAAAGGGATACGCCACATTAATCTTTTCTTTTTTTTTTTTTGATGGTCTTTTGATTTCTCTTTATGGGGGTGAAATATTGAGGGTCCAATTTTTATTCTTTTTAAACAATTTTTCTAATTTTTATACTGTTCCGCTGACTATCATTTGAGCACTTTTCCTTTATCAAATGCTTTTATTCTCATGTTTCTTCATTATATTTATATATATATAAAAAGGAATGTATTTATGGAGCAATTTTTTCTGGCAGACATTTTGTTCTTTAAAATAACCAACAGCCATAAAAATTTTAATAATTTTTTTCCTACAGATGAAAGAAATGTATTAATACAGGATCCAAAATTACAATGCATCATGTTGAAAAAAGGAATAGTCAGAGGTGATGTGACAATCGAACTACCAAATTTAGACAAGAGAGAAGCTTTAAATCTTAATGTTACTTTTCTCTTACAGAACAAAGCCAAAATTTATCAGAAGAAACCTAATAGCGAACCAATGCCCACCCACATGGAAAATCTGTAAAAATGTATAGGATCTGTACATAATTAACAAATGCAGATAAATGGAGAATTAACAGACTTAACAGTAGGTATGTTTATGGTTTCTTATTCACAGCCCAAGGAATAAGATAGCTGCCAATATGAAATGCTTTGAAAAGTATTATTTTCTGCTTATTCATGGCAGTCAGCAGACCAAGCACAAGTTATTTGCTATAAGCTCAAATTGCTTTTTCATCACACCCTCATACACAGACTAGTCAAATTCTTAGTCTCATTCCTTTTTCTGTCATTAATAGTTCCTTTGTTTCTCTGTTTTTAAGGTCCTTTCTAAACTCTTTTTCTCACTTAGATTTTCTTATATCAATATCTTGGCAAAATTCATTTATTGTCTTTTTCTTCAACCTTTCTTCTTTCTATTTCTAGTCACTCATTATCCTGTTGATAAGGCCTCAAAGTAGGTGAGTTCAAACTCTAGTTCCATTATAACATTCATTTCCGAACTAATGCCTCTTGGAAAAGGTACGAACCCCCTTATCCTTCCCAACTATAGGTTAAATAGCATCGCTGCTCTTCTACAACAATGGCTTTGGGATTAAATACCCCAAGACAAAGGCCAAGATGCCGAAATAGCTTGACATCTTCAGATGAACAAAATGAAACCTTTAGACAAACAGCAAGCTTGGCAGCTCAACACAAACAGACTCGGACCTTCAGTGTCATCTTTTTATAGTCTTCCAAGAAGTGATTTAATGGCTGAATGGTGGAGTCTGCATTTACATGAGGGAACTCATTTGTATTACTGTTACAATGTTTATGCTTGGGTTGCCTCCCCTTCTCAGCTAAGCTTTGCTTGTAGGAATAGACGCATGCAACTAGTTGGCACTTTTTATTTCGTTTTGCTCATTCTCAAAATAACCATGGTCTCTTCAGTCTTCCAGGAAATTGAATTATCATTATAATGAGAATACTATGAAGAAAATCTGAATGAATATGGAGCTGTAACAAGTTTTGCTATGTGACTAAAAAGTATAGTTAAGTATAATCTTGGGGAAATATTATGTCATTTCTCTTAAATAATTCTGGACACTTTTTGCTGAGTCCTGTCTTTTAATTGAAAGCAGTGCTAGTTTAAATCAATCATATGGTTTTCCAGAATAAACACATAGTAGAATCCCCATTTAAAAATCTATGTTCACAGCACCAAGTTCTTTGGATAAAGACTGAACATCGGTACAGTTCATGAAGAGTCATTTTCTTCATTCCTTCACCTCTTGCATTCCATGTTGCTGAAAAGGTTCTAACTTTCAGCATACCCAACAATTTGTTTCAAATACACAAAACAAAACTAAAATAAAAACCATTTTCAATATATCTATATAGTAAATAGCATATAGGAATAATTTTTTAAAGTTTCAAAGTTTGTTTTGTAACCTTGGAAACTTTCCAACCTTTTCATTGGTCAAATTTTTTAATAATTTGTAACAATTTTTTAATAATTTGTAACAATTTTTTAATAATTTGTAACAGTTGAACATTAGAATTTTTGTTACTAAAAAAATTAGTCAATTTTGAAAGCACATATATTGTGTCTCATGAGAGGTAGTTACCTTGAATTCTTTTTGGGAATTACATATTAAGTAGGATTTGGGGTCCTTGGAAAGACAAACAACAACCCATTGCATGTAAGTGAGACTTGGTTTTTTGCTTTTATTTTGTAAAAGTAGTTTAACTAAACTAGGGTAAGTTAGCTCATCAGTGCAATTTTTATTATTTTTTAGTCCCCGTTTTCTGTTTTTACTCCTTATTACTCAAGTTAGATGACAGAAACTCTAGTTCTCCATAAGTGCAGAGGGGTAATTCATCTTCCACAGTGTTTTTCAACCAGGGAATGAGCTTTCCTGCCATGTCAGTCTGTGAAGTTGGAGCAATATTAACTTATATCCTTTTTGATTATATATATATATATATATATATATATATATATATATATATATATATATATTTTTTTTTTTTACTCTTTTGTTCAGTTCATGGGGTGGGAAAATTTTGTAAATAGGTATATTTTTGTAAATAAATTTCTTTAGTATCTCCCTCTCTCTCACAATTATGTAAATATCACTATAGGTAAGATATGCCATATGATTGACTTGTTTTAGTGATTGCAAAGTGTCACGTGATGGCTCACGGAGACGAGGAGGTGGGAATGATACTCCCCCCCCCCGTTGAACTAACATTATCTAGGAGTCAAAAAAGTGACCGTTAGGAGAGAATGTGGGTCACGCAGATGTTCGCACCTAAGTGACCTTGGGTTGCCGGACATCGGAAGGGGAAAGAGAAAATGAAGCCAAATGATTGGCGGGGACCCCAAACGGAAGTGGGGTTCCCTTCCCCTCAGCGGAAGTAAAGACAAAAAAAGAAGTTTTTGAGCAAGTCTCGTGGCAGACGGACGATAGCCATTTTACTCCGGGCTAAAGACAAAAGACTAACTGAGACATGAAGGACTCCAAAATCCTCCAAGCCAGTACTAAAAACAGAACAAAGTCTATTAGCCCGTGAAAAAAGAAAAATTCTCCAGTGGAACCCCGTCAAAAAAATAAGATAAGTAACTTTGGGACATTTTCCCTTTACACCCAAATTTTGTTTACCACTCTCTCTCTATTTGAAAAAGGATAAAAGCCAAGAAAAGACATTTATATTCATGGACTATCCTATTATATGTTTTTGACACTTTGAAAGTATATATATATATATAACCGTAGTAAAGAATCTATGTATTTTCATTTTACCATGTGGTCTATGTTATTATTTCATGCTTTCCTTTCAGCTTCTATTCGCCTTACATTATCTTGCTTAGAACTGTCCTATTAATTCCTAAAGTATCACACGGGAAACCGGAGTTGCCGACTACTACAACAACATTAATATTATTACAACTAAGACCTATAGGCCCGTATTCTTCTATTATCTAAGGGAAAGAAGTTTAGCGGCCTGGTGGGTGTGTGATAGTGTGAAATTTTGGACCCCTTTGCCAGCGGTGGTCAGTCTGGCCCTAAATTATTCCCTCACGTAATATGCCAGTTCTTATCTGCCTGAGAAAAGAACTCTGAACAGGACTTATTTCTGTAGGGGATCAAGTGCCAACCTGTCCCGTCTTCACACGTGCGAAAATAAAGTCCCGTTTTGGGATTTTAGTCAATTTGCCGTCACAAAAGCAAATGATTTCTGAATAATTGCAATGTTATGAAAGTTTATTGTAGAATGTTTTGGGTCATCATATGGAATTAGTTAAGTTAAAAGATAGTATAGTGATGACCAGTCTCCTATTCTACAGCTTTGTACCAAATTTTTATTTATATACAATAAATATTGAGTGTATTTTTCCCTTGCATCGATTGTATGGGTAAAAATCTTGTCTCCCCATGATAGTAGTACAAAATTACTGTCATATAAAATTTGCTTTAAATATAAAAAAGGGCTGAGCGATTATCTCCCTTACAGTGGCTGTAATTGAACATTTTATAGTTATCATTTTTAATGCAATTTGTAATGTAGAATATTCAGATTTAAATTATTTTATATGATTTGTTGTGAATGAAAAGCAACTTGAATCTTTTTTTTTGTCCAGATGAATTAATTTATTTATTCTAATATTAAAATGATAACTGGAGGTTATTGTGATGTTACCCCCTCGGCCCTCACGTTACATCAACTTATTCGAACCATTTCACTTTACGGCCGGTGATCAACTAGTGGTTCCGATAGGGGCATCGCACATTTCTTTACCGCTACAAGAAATACAATCAAGGGAGTGGGAGGAGAGAGAACAAACGGACAAATGAACAAAATGCTTGGGTTAATTCAAGTGCAAGAAGGGAGTTATGCAACACTGCATTTCCTGTGTTCATATGTAGACTAACGCTAGCGTGGATTTCTAGCGAAACTTCTACGAGCTACTAGGAATGCCAACCTATCATGACCGGTCTTCCTCACTGTGGTTGGACCCTATCTCATCCGACTGGTCTCTCTGCTCCGGTGTCGACAGGTCACTTGTGTCACCCTTCGCCAACTCCCTCTCTGAGCTCCTTTGTCCAACTCTCTTCTCGCGTTCCCTTATCCACTTCCGGTCATGCCGAGATTTCGAGTCCAAAACCCTTTGTCTGGTTTCACACCAAAACAGACAAAGGAATCGTCTGCTTGGCGGACCGCCTACATAGTGTTACATTATTAATTGAATAAAAAAAGATAATTTTTCTGCATAGGACTTGCATTTTTTTTAAATTGAATTTTATTTTACCAGAGGAAGGATGATTTATTTTAATATTAAAGAAGGCTCTATAATATATGTAATTTTCCCCCAAAAGAAAACCTATTTAATTTTGAATACTATGAACAAATCATACTTAATTTATTAAAAAAAAATACTTGACAAAATTTATATTCAATTTTTATTTTGTAAAAAGGTAATTTATAAAACTGATATTTATTGTAAATTTTTCACAAGTACAGACATATTTGTTGACCAACAGTTCAAATGTGGAACCAATTTTCAGCTTCTAAAGGATGTATGACAACAAAGTAATTGCACAAGGAATAAAATCAACTTGAAACACACTCTTAAGATTAATATAGGGCCAAATATACCACTGGGAACTTCTACACCCACCCAATACTCACTATTCAAGGTTTTATATCTATCTATCTATCTCTATATTTAAATCAATCTTTTCTCTTCAAACCAATCTATGTACACATGTCTCTTCAAGTCAATCAATCCAAATTATAAAAAGTTTTCAATCATTTTCAAGATGGTTAGTTAGTTGTGTTTTATGCATATTAACCTTTGTAGGTTATTTAATACTATATATATGATTAGTAAGTGAATAGTTTGTAGGTAACATTATTCTTAAATAAACCAGAGCTCATTTGTTTGCACACAGTTAAATAGTTTCAACTATTGCTATTTAACATAAGTAATTCAATTTACCAAGTATTTGAGACTAATCATTTGTTTTCACACAGTTAAATATGTTCAAGAACTGCTATTTAACAGCAATAATTCAATATAAATAATAATCCCTAATATAAGATTGAACAGTTCTATGGAAATCACTGATGGAACACTAACAAGTTCAACCATTATGAGCCAGAGTGGACCTAACAGTAATGAAGGGATACTCTACATTTTCCAAACTCCAAGACTGGAGCCTCCCGACCGTTTTTCAAGAGTAAGTCAATATTGACAAAATCATTCATGTATAAGACACACTCATCTGTTTCCAGTTTTTCAGTCCAAAAGTTACAAGTGCATATTATACACAAAAACTCTGCATTTAGTAGATTAGCAGAATACTTGACAGCCTTGACAAAAAAGTATGCTAGATTTAAGTGGACGGAGGATTGTCAGTTAGCCTTTGATACCGTCAAGGATCATTTGACAGCAGTACTCTTGCTGACTTAGCCAGATCTAAGTAAGCCGATGGCGCTTTACACAGATGCCAGTGACAAATGTATAGGTGCGGTACTCACCCAGCCTTATCCGGCTAAGGATGGACCAGTGCCAGGTATACCTGAGGAAGTATCTAGATATTTTCTGTCACACAGACTATCAGAAACCCAGCAGAGATGGCCAGTGATAGAAAAAGAAGCATTTGCTATTTTATACGCAGTCCAAAAATTGAACTATTACTCGAGTGGAGCTGTGTTTATCATTAAAACTGAACTAAGCCCCTCTAACATTTATTGGAGGTGGAATGGATGAATAAGAAGATCCAGCAGTGGGCATTGAAGCTTAGTGGCTATCAGTGCAAAATAGAGTATCAAGCTGGAAAGGATAATACAGGTCTGTTATCTAGGATCCCAGAAAAATTAGAGTCTGAATGCGTTAGGTTGGAGCCGGGTGTGGACAACAGAGCTTATCAAGAGAACGTGACAAATTCTCATACCCTAAGTAAGCATCCAGTTTGGGAAGCAAAGGATGAGGAAGAAGTTGTTAGGGACCCTCATTGAGAAGTTATCATGGAGAATAATCAGGACGATAGTGAAATTAGTTCTCTGAGGAGTGAGGTAGAGGCAGGGACTACCTCAAGTATGTCATACATAATGGGGTGTTGAACTATATCTAGGACTAGAGAAGGAAAGAAGTCTAAAAATAGTAGTACCAAAAATATTAAGACAAGAAATCTTAGACTATTGTCATGAAAAGTTGACACACATGGGGATTGATAAAACCTATGAATTAATATACAGGAATTATTTGTGGCCTAGATCGTATAATGATGTATTGGATAATGTGAACAAGTATATAACATATCAATTGCAGAGTTGAGATAACAGGGTTGCCCCAGTAAGAGAGACGGATATTCCCACTTACCCCTTTCAGAAGGTTGGTTGGTTGATTGGGTTTAATGGCATATCAAACTCTATAGGTTATTTAATGCCAAAGCCTGTTTACACGTGTGTACGATTTGCAGACACATAATTTAATCATACCATACTAAAACTATACAACTCATTTACTTGCATACGAGTAAGTATTTGCGAGTATTTCTATGTGACATTAGGTTATTTAGTGATGATAGTGTTTTTTTGTTTTTGTTTCTCACTACTATTTCTACCAACACAAGCATAAATCTATTCAGCAATAATTTGCTTTCTGTTGATTATTTTGTTGTGTTTTCGGGATTGTAACCAAATCTATATTTTCTGGTACAACTCGGTCTCTTTCAAGAACGACAAGACATTATCCATGTGGACGTTCTTAAATAAGTCCTTCATGGAATTTGCGTGGAAATAGCGCTTTCTAGTGTCATTAAAAACTTTACACTCAAGGAGAACGTGTTTGATTGTGCAGGGCGTTTGGCATGTCGAGCACTGTGGTTGCTGTTCTTGCTTGAGTATAAAAGAGTGCGTAAGTCTGCTGTGACCAATATGCAATCGCATTATTGTTACTTGCTCTTTTCGCGATTTCCGAAAGGCTGGGTGCCATTCTCCCAAAAAGGGTTTGACCTGAAATAGTTTATTGCTGGTATTTCTATTCTCTATGATTTCCTCTCATCCCAATTTGGCTTGGAATCCAACAAAAAACAATTTCTTTGTTTAATGTTGAGTGTAGTCTGCAAAGTAGTTTGACAATAAGTGGGTGCTCTAGTTTTTTGTTGTTTAATGATAATAGGACAGAGAGCGAGTCTGAGAATATGATGAATTTTTTGTGTTTTTCTTTCGAGATAATGTCGAGAGCCAAGTCTATTGCACAGGCCTCAGCAGTGAAAATAGAACTATCCATTGGCAGAGCTTTTGTTTTTATTATTTTGTTTAAGACTGCTGCACATGCTGTTTTATTGTGGTCTTTGGATCCATCTGTATAGATACATAGGTAGTCGGGATACTGTTGGAGGATATTTTGATGTTTTTCTTGGTAGGTGAAAGGATGTGTCATTGTTTTATGGAGTTGATTCAGTTGAAGGTTAACTTTTGGATTTTTAATGATCCAAGGTGGTATTTGTGGCAAGGTGCTTTTATGGATATTACCTAGAGGAATGCAGGCTTTTTTGAGAATAGGCTCCATATGGAGGCCAAATGGTCTAATTGATTTTTCTTTTTGGTCGAAATATTTTCTGTATTTTGGATCAAAGGTGCAGTCATATGCTGGATTAGAGGGAGAAGATTTAAGTTTGGTGTAATATTGGAGGGCTAATTTTTCACTTCTGATCTATAGAGGTGCTTCATGAGCTTCGGTGTATAAGCTGTCAATTGGAGAAGTTCTAAATGCTCCTAATACCAGTCGTAAGCTTCCATGGTGAATAGGGTCAAGTTGTTTCAGATATGATTTCCTGGCAGATCTATATACGAAAATGCCATAGTCGAGTTGAGAGCGGAGAAGAGTTCTATATAACTTAATTAGAGTTTGACGGTCAGCTCCCCACTCTGTGTGGACAACGACTCGCAGAAGTTGTTGGGCACGGGTTGATTTGTTTTTTAGGTATTTTATGTGTGGGATGAATGAAAGTTTTTTATCGAATATTATGCCGAGGAATTTGTATTCGTTAACGACTGGTATTTCGGAGTCATCAATTTTCAGGAGAGGGTCATTGTGCATTTTCCTTAGAGAGCAAAAATGCACGCATTTAGTTTTTGACTTGGAGAACTTGAATCCATTTTCTCTTGCCCATTTATTTACTTTGTTTAAGTTTAGTTGAAGTTGTCGCTCTACTATGTTCATAAGAGTGGCCCGATAGCATATGACGAAGTCGTCGACGTAGAAAGCACAGTCGATTGAGGGGGTTAGACATTTGACAATGTTATTGATTTTTATGGAGAAGAGAGTAACGGAGCGGATGCTGCCTTGCGGAACACCCTCCTCTTGATGTTGTGAGTTTGAAAGGGTGGATCCCACGCGTACCCTAAATGTTCTTTTGAAGAGAAAGTTTTTTATGAACATCGGCAGTCTTCCTCTGAAGCCTAGATTATAGAGGTCCCGCAAAATACCATACTTCCACGTAGTGTCATAAGCCTTTTCTAAGTCAAAAAATACTGCCGTCAGATGTTGTTCTCTGATGAAGGTTTCTAGTCGTATCAAATGATCTATGGTTCCTCTTCTTTTCCGGAATCCTGTTTGTTATTAGATCATTTGTCTCGAGATACCATGTCAGTCTACTATTTATCATCCGCTCCATCGTCTTACAAAGGCTGCTAGTCAATGTGATGGGTCGATAATTCTACGGATTTGATGTATCTTTGCCTGATTTGGGGATCGGGACAATTATTGATTGTCTCCATGTTTCTGGGAAAGTACCGTTCACCCAAATATTATTATATAGCTTTAGTAGGCATTTGACCGATTCATCTGGTAGCTGTTTGAGGAACTCGTTGTGTACTTCATCAGGACCGACAGCTGAGTGGTTGGATTTTTTTATGGAGTCCACTACTTCAGTTAGGGTAAATAGCTTATTGTATTCTTCGGAGTTATTTGAAGAGAACTTTATTTTTTTCTTTTCGAGGGTGGGTTTGATTTTATAGAATTCTGTGTTGAATTGGCTGGAGGAGTTTTTAGAAAATGTTTCTGCAAGAAGATCTGCTATGGCCTTTTTACCTGTTATTTTGTGGTTTGTTACGGAGAGGTGTTTTAGTGGAGTTGATTGTTTTTTACCGGCTATTTTTCGAATCATGAGCCAAACCGTTTTGATGTTAGAAGAGGTATTTAGCTTGCTCACATAATTTTGCCAGGATTTTTTCTTGGCTTCTCTGATGATTTTACGGGCGTTAGCTCGGTGGAATATAAAAGAGATTAAATTGGAGGTTGTGGGTTCAGTGTTGAATTTCCGCAAAGCTGCTCGTCGTAGGCAAATAGCCTGTTTACATTCTTTGCTGAACCAAGGTCTGTCTCATTTATGAATTGTTGGGTCGTGTGGAATGCATGTTTTACCTATATTTATAAGTGTTTTTGAGAATTTGGGAATAGTTTCGGTATTGTTTACTATGAGGTGTTTCTGACATTGAGAGTGAAATTCTTCCCAGTTAGCTTTATTCAAACTCCACCGGGGAAGGTCGTCGTCTTGAGGGTGCAAACTCTCGAGTACAATTGGGAAATGGTCGCTCCCGCATGTGTCCTCATACACCCTCCAGGTGAAATCAAGGAACAATGAAGTGTCGCAGAGGGTTAAATCAATGGCTGAGTAGGTAGCAGATGATGGATCCAGATGTGTTGGTGATTTTTTGTTGAATAGGCAGAGATTATAATTGTTAATGATATTTTCAAGAGTTTGACCTTTGTGGTTTGTGCTTCTACAGCCCCACATGGTGTTATAGATGTTAAAACCGCCAAGTAGAATAAAAGGTGTGGGTAGTTGCTGTAATATGTCGCTGATTTCACTTTCATTTATGGCGGAATATATAGAGAGCAGATATTAATTGTTCTGTGTAAAGTCACTTTGACAGCTATTGCTTGGAGTTGAGTGTTGAGGTGGATTTTGCTTTGAGTTATGTTGTTTCTAATAAGGATTGAGAAACCATCCGAAGCTCTATGACCGGTATTGTTGATGAAATTGTAACTTTGGTGGTTTTTTATTGTGATATCATCATTAGTTTTCAGAAATGTTTCTTGAAGGCAGACAATGGCAGGTTGTTGTTGAGTCATCAATAAGAGCAGTTCGCTCCTATTGGCTTTGATTCCGCGGCAGTTCCACTGGATTATTTTGTGGTTCATTGTTAGGCCTTGGATCTGGAATGTTTGATCGTTTATTTTTATGGCCTATATGTTTATGTACTTGGGGGCTGTTTTCTGTTTCCATCTTTTCTAAAATTTTTAATTTGTGACTTGCGTCAACATTTTCATTTAGTTTTGGATTAATTTTTGGCTTGTCTTTTTGTAGTTTCTTGTTTGGAGAGGTATCTGTAGAATTGGGTGGTCTTATTTGGGATCTCCTATCTTTTGGTCTTGTTTTAGAAGGGGATTTCTCCGTGACACATTTAATTGGTTGTGTGGTTGGTGATAGCTCCATGCTCTTTTCTACATCGGTCTTAACCGTGGAGGTGTGTGAGTGTGCAGGTGTCTTCACTTTGTCTGCTACAAGATCTGCCTTTGTAGTTGGTGTCTCTGAAATTTTGTTAGTGTCAAGGGAGGCTCTTATTTCATTGATATAGCCTTCCCAGTCGCCCGGCTCCAGCTGAATCAATTTTTTTACTATCCTCTCGTAATTATACTGGGTTTTATTGCGCTGGACAGCTTGAGAGTAGGTTGTGGTCTTAGATCCTACTATCATTTTCCGCGCTTCATTGAATGGGATGTTGTTCTTGTGTTTGATTCCCAGTATTTCTTTTTCTAGTTTCCAACTTTCACAGGATCGTGCATAGACGGGATGATCGCCTCCGCAATTCGCACACTTATACGGATTGTTGCAATTGTCAATATGGTGGTCAGGATCTTGTTGTGCACATTTGCCACATACTTTTCAACCTCTACAATTATCTTCGTGATGGCCGTATTTTTGACAATTGTAGCAATGCAATGGATTGGGTATGAATTGCTCAACTCTCTCCATTGTGTAGCCTACTTTTTATCCTCTCCGGTATTTTGGGTTGGTCAAATGTCATTATGTAGGTGTTTGTTTCAATGAGTTTACCCTCTTTTTTGATTGAAACTCTCTTTACTTCTGTTACACCTTGTTTCTTCATTTCTTTTTTTATTTCATCAATTGTGCATAATGACAATTCCTTACTTCTTACAACCCCTTTACTTATGTTCAAGGATTTGTGAGGGTAAGTTTTAATGTTTATTGTGTGGAATTTCATCATTTTCAGTCGGCATTTTTCCTTTTATCTACTTCAACTAGCAAAGTTTGATTTTTTAGTTTTTTTACATGGACGGGCGTCATATTACTAGATATTACCTTTTCAATTAAAAAAGGAGATAAGTTTGTTATTGGTGTTTCCGTGGATTCAATTATTATGAATCTGGGGAAACTTGCCACACCTTCGTAGTCCAATTCAGTTTCCGTTAGGGAACATTTCAGTTTTTTTGATGAAGAAAAAGCCATGATTGGTAATTGTTGTTCACTGGTCCTATGCTCCACCAGCCACCATGGACTCCAACTTGAGAAGGGAATGAACCAAGGGGGCAACCCAATAGCCTTGGCTGAGACGGGGATACAAAACCAGTATACTCATGCAAAGAGTATGATTCTGAGCCTCTGCTAAATTATGCTTTTTAAAAAACAACAATCTCATAGCGGTCATAAGTCCTACCTCAGCACAATTGACCCTCAGCCCCCGCCTTCTAGCACATATGGAAAAAAGAGGGTTGGAAATAGTTCCGCAAAAGTAGATCGAATAGTTCCACAAGAGCAGATTGTATGATACGATCGGGAAAGTAAAAAAAAACAAAACCACATCTGTGCTAGGGCATGTCGGGACCAGCCGATTGATCGGATCGGGCCCAATCCAACCGCCCGTCAGACCAAGTAAGGGCCAAAGTGATGTGTTGCAAGCCATTGACCACTCTGTCACCAGATCAATGACTGCTCAACCACCAGGGATCCATCCTAGTGCCTTACGGGTCGCCACCCACGGCCAACAGGTGGCCTCATTGGGGGGGTCTTACCCCTCTGCAGAGGTGCAGTTGGCGTATTCTACAGCCCCAGCCGACAGGGCGACCTTTCAGAAGGTGAGCATGCATATTTCAGGGCCTTATGGACAAACTCCTCATGGAAATTCATATATAGTGAGCTTTGTGGACTGGCTGATGAATTGGCCAGAGGCTTTCGTGATATCCGACAAGAAAACCTGAACAGTATCAAATATCATACTTCAGGAGATACTTCCAAGATATGGAGCCCCTTAGCAATTGGTTACTGACAATAGACGGGAGAATGTAAATCAGATTATGGAGGAGACTCTGAGTGGATTGAATACTATACACATTACCTCCTCCTCATAAAGCAATGTGAAGGCAGAAAGATTCCACCGGACCTTAGCTGATGTACTAGCAATGTTAGCTGGAGATAATAAGGATAGCTGGGGTGAGTATCTAACTCAGGCGCTGGCTGCTATGTGATTTTCTATGAATAAAAAAGTGAAATTTTCCTCTTACTATATGCTATTTGATAAAGATGTAGTCTTACCGATAGATAATTTGCAAAGACCCAGAAGGAAATATATGGGAGGAGATCACCATGAATTAATCTTAGAGCAATAATATAAAGCTTTTACTCCGGTGAGAAAAATAATCAGGAGAGCTTAGAAGAGGCGTAATGAGAGAGTAAATCAAAACAGGAAGGAAATTAACTTCCAAGTGAATGATCAAGTATATCACAAAGTATACCTGAGGGAAGGTAAACTGGATCGGAGACGGATTCCTTTTTATAGAATAGTGGAACAGACCGGACACATTACTTATATAATTTGGGATCAAGTAGCAGAAAAGGTAAAACAAATACATGCTCATGATATAAAATTAGCTGAGATAGATGAATGAGAAGGAGCTAAAGAGAAGAAAGTGAAAAAAAGGATTGAAGAGGGCAACCTTGATTGAACCCTAAGAATTAGAGACTGATAACAAAGAAGGGGAGGAGGAAATTATGATTTCCCAAGAGAGTTTGGAGAAAATAAAGGGCATCAACAACTGTAGAAATAAATCTCTTGAGAAAGGTAATGAAGCTGAAGATGAGTAGTGAAGGTTGGGAAGAAGAGGATGAGATTCCGTTATATCAGTTGAAAGAACAGTTAGAAACTGAGAAAGCATCTAAAGAAGTAGAGTTACCAATAAAGTTACAACTGAGAGGGGCAGTGGGAACTAAGGCCCCCCAAATAAAGGAAATAAGGAGATTGATAAGATATATGGAGAAGAGCCTGAAAGGTGGGTTGGACTGTGATTATCAGTGTTAACAGGTATATGGAAGGGATCCCATGCATGTGTGGCATCACTGGCCATAGAATGGATTACTTTCTCAGGTAATTTTGCAAATCGATAACCATAAGAAAATGACAGACAGGAGTGTAGAATTAAAAATGGACCCTCATGTTTATCTCATTGCAGATATGTATGAGGGAGGACCACTGATGGCGCTGATGCTGATTTTGACAGTAAATGCCAGGGAATATAGCGAAAATACTGTATTTAAAAAAAAAAAATCAGTGAGGTGGTCATGACTAGATCCAAATGGTCAATGACCCTAGTAATAGACTTACAGCTGTACAAAGAATTATTGGCTCATTTAGAAATTGAAATAGCAAAGCTCAATAAGACTAGAACACAGGTAGCTTGAGATTACCTACAAAAGGAAGAATATCACCATATAAGGGATCCTTGGTACAAGAATCAAAGATACTTGATAGACAATGGAAGGATATGAGTTTATACCTGAAGGAGCAAGAGTTATTGCAGACTAGAAGGAAGCGTGCCATACTGCTTATCATAGGGAAGGTAATGAATGTTTTGTTTGGAACAGTGTCAGAAGACAATGTAAGAGTGATTAGAGGGAAATTAGAAAGTATGGAAAAGAACTAACGAATGATGGCTTTAGAAGTTAGAGATAGTATATCTATTCTTGGAACTGGTCAAGAATAGGAGCAGCAGAAATTGGCTAATCTCTTAATTGCAGAGTTTTAGAGAAGAGGTATTCGATGTAACGGACACCCTAGAAGCAGAACTAAGGGGATAGAAGGCGTTTTTACAATGATATTTTCAGTTGCTGTCAATAACAAGTAAGGTCCAACAGACCAGTCAATCATCAACCTTCTTGCTAGAGCATGTGAGAGGTCAGTTGGATATGTTATCTATGGGACACCTGTTACCAAGTATAATAACCCCAATCCAGTTAAGGGAAGTGTTGTTAGGCATACAGGCTAGATCACCTCATCACCTTAGGTTACCTATAGATTCTACCAAGCAGTTATGGAAGTATTAGAGTACCTTGGGATGTGTCACCTTATTGGAAAATAAGTTGTTAGTACTGGTATCAGTACCTCTGTTAGATAAGGATATACCTATGAGATATATCAAGTAAAAAATCTGCCCATGCTATATCCTAAAACCAATCAAAAATTAAAAGCCGTAGTTAGGTATAAGATGGAAGCAAAATTTTTAGCCTTAAATTTGGTCAGAACAAAATTCATCTTGTTAACGAGTGAAGAAGCAAATAGATGCAAGATGGATGCTTTAGGCACCTGTATATCTGCAAGTCAAATCTAAGTGGCTGGTAGCCATGATCTGTGTGTACTTGAATTATTTAAGAAAAGTAAGAGGGAAATTAAGAAGCACTGTCAAATAGAAGTATTGCCCAGTGTTATATTACCTACAGCTATTAGCATATCAAATGGGATTTAGGCAGTAGCCACCCAAAGGGGACTAAAATCATCTAAGGTCTGTGAAGAAAAAGCCATTAGAACTATAAAGGTGAAGCCACCTTTGTTCATTGTAGAGTTACCAATGAGTTGTGGAGCTCATGGATCCTCACTGTTACTTCCCTCCTATTACAAGGCCGAAGAAAACTTCAAAGCAAAAGAATCTTTTTTGAAGTTAATGTCAACTAAATGAGTAAATGGATGGAATTATGGGAACCTATAATAAAGGGGTACTGTAAGGTATCTTTAGAGAAAATGGGGTGGGATTGGATGATACACACATATTTTTTAATGTTTCTTTTTTTTTCATTTTGAATTGCTGTTAAATTTTATTATTGTAGCTAAGGATTGAATAGATTATTCCATCTGTTTTTATTTTTCCACAATATCTAAAAAAAAAAAGTTTTTTTTTGTCATGTAATAGGAGGAACATAAACAAGAAATGATAATCATCAATTTTATATGATGATTTTTTCAATGCACAAGAGAAAGATAACATATTGCAATAAGGAGATTTCATCAATAATGTAGTTTGGGTCGGTTTCTTCATTTAATGGTATATCAATCTTTGTGTGCTATCTAATGACAAAACCATCCTTCTAGAAGAACAGTAGCAGAACTATTCAACCATAAGCTGGGAGGGATAAGGAGTTCTCATGCCTTTCTAAAGGTTATTAGTTTGAATGTGAATGTAAAAGTGTGGCTAAAATTTGAACTTTCTTACTACGATCACCCAATCAAGCACATTAGCCATGACACCACATACTTTGCCTCAACAATATGAAAGAAGAGACGGAGTAAGACTGAAAAGAGGAAAGGAAATAGAAACAAATAAAGAGAAGATATGTAAAAGAGAAAGGAACACAAACAGAGACAAGCAATCAGAGAGTAAAGAGACAAAAGCTTTAATAAGAGAAAGAAAGAAAATGAGAGGGAAACAGAGATGAGATTAAATAGCATTGCACTAGACAACCCACTGGGTTCCCATTGTAACAGTATATATATATATATATATATATATATATATATATATATGGTGCATTCAATAAGTTTCCAGACTATTTTGTACAGGCATTTACAATTGTCCTAGACTCTTGAAAATTCACTATGTTATTGCTATACATCTTATGAGATGACTGACCAATTTTTATAATTTCAGGTTCAAATGAACAGCTACAGCACAAATTGGAATACACCCAACTTAAGTCTGATTGTCACAGTTGGTGAATTTCAAAAATGCAATCTGCACGTGAGGACACTTTAGAAGAACGATATGCAATAAAATTCTGTTTTAAACTTGGAAAAAAGGCCACAGAAACGTATGGAATGCTTCAGACTGCTTTTTGACCATCTTACATGAATCAAGCATCAGTTTTTGAGTGGCATAAGAAATTCAAGGAAGGCAGGGAGTCTGTGAGGGATGATGAGACTTGTGGGAGGAGTAAGGAAGTCAATACACCAGAGTTAATTGGCCAAAGGGTGAGGGTTACTATGTTGAGGTTTTAAGGGAATTCAGGAAGAGATTCCGTCAGAAGAGGCCAGCACTCTTCAAATCGGCTCAGTGGCATTTCCAGCAGGACAATGCACCAGTTCACAACCCCATCCTTGTCACAGACTATTTGACCAAGATGGGTATCAAGACAGTTCCTCACCCTCTCTATAGTCCAGACCTTGCTCCCTGTTACTTTTGCTTATTCCTTAAGTGCAAAGAAAATTTAGAGGCTGTCGTTATGAGACAATTGAGGAGATGAAAGAGGCTGTAACGAAGGTCATTAACATGCTCATTCATGAGGACTTCCATGGGGTCTTTCAGAAGTTGTTGGAATGGTACAACAAATGTATTGCAGCCGGAGGAGATTACTTCAAAGGGGACAAGAGTTTCATGTGTACTATCAATAAAAGTGCCCATACGAAAAAAGTCTGGAAACTTATTTAATGATCCTCGTATATATATATATATATATATATATATATATATATCCAATGCCTTCATCATAGACAGAATGTGACAGAAAGTCAATTTTTAAACAAAGAAAAAGTGGTTGGAGTTCAGGGTATTTCATCTACACTGATCACCCTACTTCCTACTATTTATCCATATGGGTGAGTGGATTCATGCCTTTTCTTAAGGTTAATAACACAAACTAAAACCAAACATCCATGTCCAGGATTTGAAATTTGAACTTGGGTTGCTGATACCATTTCCTACAACAATAATTGTTATGTTAAGGAAGCCTCAATATATATAAGTCAATCGTGGGCAACCTGAAGGTTCCCTTTACAAGGCCTATTACAGCAAGGTGTAGATCGGGGCTGCTCCTTTGCCTGAACTGCTCCACTGACCCTTGATCCATACCTTATATTGCTGAATGTTAAGCAAGAAGGCATCAAGTACTATTTTTTTGAGTCTTTGGTATGACTCAACCTGGGATTGAACACCAGTCTCCTAGGCCATGGGCAAACACACTAACCATTATACTAATGGGCTAGTTAATATATATATATATATATATATATATATATATATATATATTCTGATTGTCTTAACTGAATTATTTAGTGAGATGGGATGCAAGTGGCTGTAAAACTGCTGTTTCATGGGGTATTGCTTCCAGGACTTGCTAAGCAGTGCTGGCAAAGTAAGGGCAAACTCATTAGCAACATTCTTCTATGTACTACAAGACATTGATACAAGAATGTAGGCTAACCAGAAAAACTTACATCAGGTCTGTATGGACACAGGATGCAGTCTAGAAGACTTGATGATATATATAACAGAATCTTTTTAAATACATTAAGAGGAAAATGTATTTTTTTTCTTTTATAAACCTGCTGCTCAGTAACATATTTCTAAAAAGTAAATCATATTTTGAATACATGTTAATTATAAATGGAATTTGATATTGGCAAATATTTTCCCTGAGGAGTATTTTATACCTATCCAAGAAAAAAAAAACATATTTTTTTCTGTTTTGGAATAAGTAATAATTCTTCATTTGTGCTGTATAGACACTTATTCTCAGAGACAGGCAGGCTTCTTGTATGATTTGAATAATTTAATATAGAAGAGAAATATACAACATCAAGAAATTGTCTCAAGATGAGTGGACAAACTGTAATGTACATGAAATATTAATTTAATTTTTAGATGATAATCATCAGCCACAATTATTATTATGTGTAAAGCAACTGGTACAGAGAACTCAACTTCCTTGAAGCAAAAGACACAAGTTTAAGTCTCATTGGAAACTTATTCTTTATTATAGTTTCTAATATTACTTGCTGTAATAAAAATTATGATCTGAATATGTTGTGATGAAAGAGTAAGTTATGATAAAAGAAAAATTTGCAATTCAATTTCTTCAGTGAATTTGAAAAGTTTTTTTTTGTTTATATGAGCTCTTAAATAAATCATCATGTCTTTTTTATTTCCATTCTAAAATAATCTCTTCAGTAGATCAATAGAGAAACCAATGCCATTTTGATAAATTTTTGCTATATTCTTTTTCCCACTACCAATAATTTAAGGACCAAATTTGGAAGCTGATGTTTGGCTAAAGACATGGCATCAGTGGTGCTCAACCATCAAGAAAAGGTATGCAACTATTTCATCAAGTTTCTGGATATCCTCACAATATTAGTTTTAAGGCAAATATTGTACTTCAGCAAGTCAAAAGTTTTGCCATATTTCAGGACATACAAATTTGCAGTGAATATGTTGAGTAACTGAAGCAGTTCAAGCCAAGGTAGGTACTTGGTGTGTTTGGCGGTATTTTGATAATTGGTGCACCAATACTTAGTGCATTGCGTTAATCAATGAGTGATTTGAAAGCTGCACAACTTGTGCTTTATGAATTCAAACTGGGTTGTGATACAGTAAAAGCAACCAAAAATATTTGTTTTGCTAAAGTTGAAAGTGCAGTTGATCACAATACAGTAAGCAGATGATTCCAGAAATTTTGTTCAGATTCCAAGAATTGATCAGTCAAAGGTCAGACAGGATTCTGAGGCTATGCTTCAAGCCATAGAGTCAAATTTGGTATCAGGCAAGCTCAACATCTCAAAATCCAGCGTGGTTCATCACTTCCACAGCAAAAGCATCAGGAGCTGCCACATATTGCCTCATATTATAAAAATATTGCAAAACTTTTGACTCACCTTCGTCAAAATTAACCCATATGTCTATCTAACTAGCTTAACTACTATTAAACCTACCATTTAAGCTATTTGTCTTCCGTGTGAGACAAAAACTGTTCTGATCTTTTACCTTGACATAGATCTTACATGTAAATAGTATACTAAAATCCAGCTGCTAAGCTAGAAGACACATAGGAATACTGTCAAGCTATGAATGGCGCCAGTATTCTTCGATGTAGATTTCACCTATATATTCAAATATTACATAAGATGGCTGAATACTTCAGACAGTCTATTTCACAATATCGATATTGCTATGCTACCTCTTAAATGTATACTTAAAGAACATTTTTCAATACATTTGTTACTCATTTATTTTCCAGTCGCATAAACACACAAAAAAAAAAACAAACTGATCTGAAGCAGCTTCTACAGATTTATGCAGCTCTTAAATTATCTCTTAGCACTCAATGCACTTTTAGAAGATCAAATCTACCAATAAGGCAAATAACACCAGCTATATGCCACACCATTAAAATTCTCATTTTGATTGATTGATTGATGGGAGAATCCCCATGGCGTATCGAGGTATACAATAGTCAAACAGATATCTAAGTGGTTCGTTGGTTTGGTTTTATGATATATCAACCTTTGTAGGTAATTTAATACTAAATTCTGTTTTTACATACATATATTAAATATATATGATTTGTAAACATAGTTTGTAGGTAACATTTTTAAATGAGGCAAAATTTTTCTTTTAGTTAAATGGTTTTAAGTATTGCTATCTAAAACTGATAATCAAATATTTTTGAAAGAAGAGGGGGCAGAAAGAAAAGAACACATGGAATCAATTTCTTCTTAATAGAAGGTGGGTAGCCAAGTTTCTTCTCTGAAAATATTCCTTTTTCTTCCTCAACAAACTTCTCCAGCAGTCCTACACCCAAACTCGTCTCTTGTCGTGCGTCACCAAGACTCAAAATGCTACTGTCGCCGGTGCATTCAGGCAGGACTTAAATAATCACACCAGAATGCCACATCCAGGTCAATGTGGTAATTTATATGCGCACCAGCGTGTAGGTAGTCCTGACGTTAAACATGATTCACGATCAGGAGGATGCGAGTTCGATCTTCCCAATCACCCGTTTCTCTCTCCCTTATCTCATTTTACACACCAGACATGTTCGTGCATGATTTTTCTTGCTACAATTTTTGACTGGAATATTTATATATATAATTTTTTGTGAGTCCAATGAGAGAAAATAAGTAAATACTTTAAAATGAAAAGGTGCACAAGAGAATCTGTTTTTAAGTTATTAATTCTTCGGCACATGTTTCCGATGTTCTACATTGTCTTCAGGAAGTGTTGGAGAAAAATAAATAACTTAAAAACAAATTCTCTTGTTGTTATAACTGATTATTAAGGGTCAATAAATAAATAACTCAACACAGAGATATGAGATGCCAATACAAATGCATGCAAAAGTCTCTGAGGAGGGACTCCTTGATTCAACATACACGAAGACAGGCAAGGTGCTTACAACAGCTGCTGCTGCTCTCTTTTCTACCAGCTTAGTTCTTAGTTAATATTCTCTTTGGGCAAGTCCATTATTCTGGTCATAGGTGAGTCACCTACAACACTTGTGGACCTACTTATTTTAAAGTGTATATATTAAATACAGGATTTGTAAATGCATAGTTTGTTAATAATGTTTTTAAACAAACCAAAGCTTATTTGTTTGTGCATAGTTAAATGATTATACATGGTTTGTAAGTGAATAGTTAGTAGGCAATTTTAAAAAGTTAGAGCTAATTTGTTTACACACAATAAAGTATTGCTATTGTTTGCACATAGTTAAATAGTTTCAATTATTGTTCATCATCATCATGTCGTGCCATCAGCATGGATATCCCTGACCCTTTCTTGCCACTCTTCTCAATCATCCATTGCTTCCAGCAGGTCTTCAGGGCTACATCCCATATCAGCACAGAGCTGCTGTATGTAGGTTCTTGCGGGTTGTCCAACCTTTGCTTGTCTATGTGAAGGGGTCTACAGGAGTATATCACTTATGAGTTCATCCCTACTTCTCCAGCAGTCTCCTGCATGTCTGGTTCGTCTAACTTTGATAGTTTTCGAGATGGGTGGTAGATAGCCATACATCTGCGGCTTTGTGGGGTGCTGCCTCCATGACTTGTTCAATATTGCTTGCAGCATTCTTGTGAAGTTGCCATCAAGCTTTTTCTCCATCTGTTTAGTTAGCATCGATGTAGTGCATCCATACAGCAGTATCAACATGACCGCTGCTTGGAAGAAAAAGCATTTTATTTTATCGGTCAGGTCTGACTTCCATATGAGTGATATCGATAGTATTGCTATTCAACACTAATAATTCTATTCAACTCCATTCATTCATTTGCACACAGCTAAATGGCTTCAATTATAGCTATGTAATACGAACAATGTCACTATCCAGCACATTAGCCACTATGTTATGGTGACTTAACCAGCCAATTGGTCAAGTAGGTACAGTGTTCGACAATGACCCAGGAGACCATGGTTCAATCCCAGGTCGAGTCATGCCAAAGACTCAAAAATGGTATTTGATGCCTCCATGCTTAAGTCAGCATTATAAAGTATGGATCAAGAGTAAAGTGGAGCAATCCAGGGAAAGGAGTAGCACCCACCCCTACACCTTGGTGTAGTAGCTATTAAAATGGGATCCTTCAGGATGCTCTCGACTACAGTTGCCAACCTATTTAAAATAATATCTACCAAGTGTTATATATCAAGCTGAGATAACTGGGAGGCAAATGTTTACAGATTCCTTAGACTGCCAATATGGGTACTTGCCCAAATTTATCATCAAGAAATGCTGACAGCATGGATTCCCTTGATGTTCTCTCACTATCCATCCCTATCAGCTATTGCTCTTGGCAAGCTCTTTAGAGCATATCCAGTGTCTGCACAGAGCAGATGAATGCAAGTTTTTGCTGGTCAGCTAAAACTGGTGTGTCCATGGATAGGAGTCCATAGGAGAACACTGTTTATAAGTTCATCCTTACTTCTTCAGTAGTGCCCAGCATGTCAAGTCATTTTATTTGGATGGTTTGTGAAATGGGAAGTAACTGGCCATATAGCTTTTTCTTCAAGAATATTGTTAGAGTCCAAGTTGTGAAACCATACAACAGAACTGACACAGCTACAGACTGGAAGAATTTCTATTTTATTTCATTATATCAAATTCCCATAAGGTTGTTAATATGTCAATAGCAATACATGCTTTACCGATCAGTAGATGAGATATTGTTACTGAAGTATATAAACTAGTCTACTAATTTCAAAGGCTTTCCATTTAATGAGGAGATGGCACCATCTTGATTAAAATCTGAACTCTGTAGAGACAAATGCCACTGAATGCTTGCTCCAAGTTATGTAGCAGAGATGCAACAATCTAAATTCCATAATACTGTAATATTTAATGTTAATAGTGGAGTCTTATATACCATCACATTCAGTATTATTATATTTTAGTATAGATTATGTTTGAACCAATTATAAACAGCAATGTGATAGTATAATATATTGCCTTTCAACTACATGTACATACATACAAGCAAGCTACCTATGCTCACAGATAGCTATGTAGATATGTTTGCACTCATATGCATATACATAAATATATGCCATGCCTATGTACATAAAACCTCATACACACACACACATACACTTGCAACTACAAGCATATGCATTATTGCACCAAAATATGTGCACCGAGGGAGAGAAGATAGTGTTACAGCAAGGTTTTTCTTATAACTGTCTACTGCCATATGTTGCTGGTAGTTAAGAAATAAGCTTGATGAGGAAACACCATGATTTTTTTTAAAACTAAAAATGAATCTACATCAAAAGAGGGAGAAGCCTAATAATTTCTGTAAAGTAACTGAGTGCTCAGTTTTAAAATCTAACCAATTTTTTCTTTTTTTTTGTTTATGACTTTTAAAAGGGGAAAAAATGAAGTAAATATTTCTAGCAGATTGTTTGTCCCAAGAAATTGTTACCACCATAAAAAGGTATAACTCACCTTACATTGATAATTTGTTTCAGGAGAAGCAACCTAAGTCAAATTTACTTATCTCTAGGCTAAACCACAAATAACCATTCCCAGTTCTATTTTTTATTCATAGATAATTTTAGTAATATATGGTCAATAAGAATCTATTTTAAGCTTACAAACAAATACATTTTAGTTTTTAAAAAATTAATCTAAATTTACAAATATATGTACTTACATTAAACATTAAGGCAATGGTTTGCCCACCTGATGTTAACACACAGATTATTTGGACATCATCATTGGCAAGGAAATACATTGGCACCATTTGAAAGAAATGCTTTCACATTTAAAAAAAAAGGCAAGAACCAAACAATATCCAGCAGAAATTATTACTGATACAGACTATGCAGATGATCTAGAGCTTTTTACAAATATAATTGCACAAGCTGAAAACCTTCTGCAAAACCAAGAGCAATCTGCAAGAGGCATTGGCTCTACATGAACTCAGAATTCGTTTCAATCAAGATGGTGCCATCTCTTAATTAAATGGCAAGATTCTGAAATTGATAGACTAGTTCATATAGCTTTGAAGAATTATCTCATTAATTGAAAGTGATGTCAAAATACAAGTAGGTAAGGAAGGCACTGACAGGTTATTGACTAAATGGAAATCTGATCTCTAATAAAACAAAACAGGAATTCTTCAAAGCTGTAACCATATCATTACTACTGTATGGTTGCACTACCTGGACTTTAACATAATGCCTGGAGAAAAAGGTAGATAAAAACTAAATAAGGATCCTGCATGCTGTTTTGAATGAATCCTGGAAGTAGCACCTTACAAAACAGCAGCTGTACAGCCACTTGCCTTTCATTCAAATAAGACTAACAAGACATGCTGGATGCTGCTGATGAAGTAAAGAGAAACTTAGAAGCAATGATCAAGTATTCCTATCTAATATGAATAATTTGCACACAGCTGTATGGTTTAAAATAACTATTAATAATCCTTAGTAAATGATTGAACAGTTCTATAACTGAACAGGTACTACACTATGGATCAGAATAATGGCAATGAAGAGTTACTTCAGATTCCCCAAATCTCTGGAGATCTCACCATTAGATTCAGTTTAGTTTCATGCCCAGGACACTGATTGACAGGGAGTTTACTTCTCTGCAGAGGTGCAGTCAGTGTATTCTACAGCTCCAGTCTTTCAGGTGAGGTATATTTAAGCAGCAGACGTTATCTTAAGCATGTCTTATTGAAAAACTAAAGAGAAGATTTCTTTTAAGGGTTTTATAGTTATGAGTTATTCCTTGTTGCCTAACAAGTTTTTATGTGTTTGGTTCAATTCTATACAAAAATTATCCATAATTTTCTTCTAAAACTTTTCTAACATCATTGGTTATTTTAAGCATATAATGAAGATGTTTTATCTTTTCTTTAAAATCTAGTGAATAACTGACATACTATGTTTAGAGCAGTTCTTTTTCAAACTTTTTACCCTTGTGGAACTCTAAAAATAGTTTTCATGTCTCAGGGAATCCTTGCTTAAAATCATTACAAAATAGGGTCCTAAAAATTTCATTTTGAACATCAAGGAATGACCTGCATAAAGGCTTTGGCACATAGCTATGTCTATGGGCTAAACATGCATTTTAAAGTCATTTTAAATAAAATATCTTACAGAACAAAAATCCACAATAAACTAAGAGCTGAAACCAACTATCATTTAATTGATACAAATATCATATCAAAAATTACCAAATTCTGCAGAACACACAATAAAACATTAGAAAAAAACAATTCTTAACTACCTACATCCCAAGAGCTAGCAAATTTTTACAGATTACCAAAAATTCACAAGCCTGAAAAAATAAAAATTGCTGTAGAAACAGAAAAATCTGAATATATAGAAAATTTCAAATCCTACAGACCTCAAATTTAGACCTAGAGTAGCAGGATCATCATGTCCCACCAACAAACTCAGCAAACTAATAGTCATTTTACTACAATCATTTCTAAATAAGATAAAAAGCTACATTAGAGATGGCATTCACTTTTAAAACTCAATACCACCAAAAATTGATCCTGAAACACTCATGTTTATATTTGATGTCAGAAACCTACGCAGTAACATCCCTTATAAATTAGGAAAACAGGTCATCTTATTTGGGATAGAAAAATACCCAGAAACATTTCACCCAAGATTTAACAAAAAATTTACCACTGATGGTAGACTAAATGTAATTAATAACTATTTCCAATTCAACAACATAAATTACATCCAAACCCTAGGAACATCTATGGGAACTAAAATAGCATCAATGAATACCACCCAAAGCATAGCATACTTAGAGGAAAATCTATGATAGGTAAAAAATTCTGCAACAATAGGTTTACTTTGGTTTGGTTTTATTGCAGATCAACCAATGTTGATTATTTAATACCAAATCCTGTTTTTATATGTATATTAAATATATGGTTTGTAAATACATTTTTAGATACACAGTTAAATGATCTAACAATTCAATACATCAAAAGTCAATAAAGTTAAATGGTTCCAAGTATTGCTGTCTATCTCTAACAATTCAATTAAACATCAGTCATTTGTTTACATGTTGTATACAATACATATACGAGGTGCATACGATAAGATTCCTGACTTTTTCGTATGGGCATTTAAAATTGTCGTAGACTCTTGAAAATCCTGTATGTTATTGCTATACATCTTATGAGATGACTGACTAATTTTTAGGAATTCACGTTCAAATGAACAGCTACAGCACAAATTGGAATACACCCTACTAAAGCCTGATCGTCACAGCAGGTGAATTTTAAAAATACAATCTGGATGTGAGGAAGAATGATATGCAATAAAATTCTGTTTTGAACTTGGAAAAAATGCCACAGAAACGTATGGGATGCTTCAGACTGCTTTTCAACCATCTTGCATGAATCGAGCATCAGTTTTTGAGTGGCATAAGAGATTCAAGGAAGGCAGGGAGTCTGTGAGGGATGATGAGAGGTGTGGGACAAGTAAGGAAGTCAATACACCAGAGTTAATTGGCCAAAGGGTTAGGGTTAGGGTTATGTTGAGGTTTTAAGGGAATTCAGGAAGAGATTGTCAGAAGAGGCGAGCACTCATCAAATCGGCTCAGTGGCATTTCCACCAGGATAATGCACCAGTTCACAACTCCATCCTTGTCACAGACTATTTGACCAAGATGGGCATCAAGACAGTTCCTCACCCTCCCAATAGTCCAGACCTTGCTCCTTGTGACTTTTGGTTATTCCCTAAGCTCAGAGGCTGTCGTTATGAGACAATTGAGGAGATGAAAGAGGCTGTGATGAAGGTCATGAACACACCCATACAAGAGGACTTCCATGGGGCCTTCCAGAAGTTGGTGGGATGGTACAACAAGTGCATTGCAGCTGGAGGAGATTACTTCAAAGAGGACTAGAGTTTCATGTGTGTACTATCAATAAAAGTGCCCATACGAAAAATGTCTGGAAACTTATCATATGCACCTCGTACACATGCAATACACAAGCGGACTCTGTAGTTTCTGACACAAACGGGTTTATCAATTCCTGACTTTGGTTCATGGAAACATGAGGAGGGAGACACAATTCTTAAAAGTCTTTGCTAACCATACTATGCTGACTCCACCCCAACGTGCAGCACATCTTGTGATGTCTAAGATATCTGTTGGTAGAACAGAATCCAACTCATGTCTTTTTTTAAAATCCTCAAATTCTCAGGACTATCTCTTCTGGGCATGATGTCATCCACACTCCAGTCCCATTTCCTGTCTGAGGGTTTATTATGACAAATGATCGTCATATCCTTTGCGAACGAGCATAAAACTGCACCCAATGACTATGCACCTGGACTCTTAACCTGAAAAGTTCAAATCCCTACCAAACTGAATGATAAAATACAATTAACGAAAATGATTAATATAAAAAAAATCATTCCTTAATTATATAACATACACACAGTTAAATATAAAAACAGTTTTATTACAAACAATTCAATTTAGCACAAGTCATTTATTTGCACTCAGTTTAAATGTCAAATAGTTTTCTTTGACCAACAGATAGGACCTTTTTAGGTGCTACCAGTCCAAGCCAGAGTGGACCTGGCAAAGATGGCAATGAAGACGTGCTCTGCATTCCTCAAAACTTTAGCATTACTGGAGTCTTACCATCATGTTATTTAGTGTCATATCTAGGAACCTTGTTGGGGAGGGGGGGTCTTACCCTTCTGCTGAGTAGCAGTCAGTATATTCTACAACCCCAGCCAACTGGGCTAACAACAATAACACAAAAATAGAATTTATTAGATCATAGAAAAGATACATAGATGACTGTTTCATATTTTGGAAATGCCCATGGAGCAACATTAATGATTTACATAACTTTCTCCAAAACCTACACTCTAAAATAAAATTCACCATGGAACACAGCTTTAAAGAACTACCATTTTTAGATATCCACATTAAAAAAGAAAATGGCCAAATTATCACAGACATATCACCAACACTCAGACACCCAATAATACCTCCATTTCAAAAATTATCACCCAAAAAACTGCATAAAATTCATCCCTTACACCCTAGCACATAGAATATGTACCATAGTCACAAACAAAAACCTCTGACAAACTCATCAAAAAGAATTACATGTAACCTTCCACCAGAGGGGATATCCAGCAATGCTAATAAATAAGGGATTTGAATTAGCAGAAAAAATACCATTAAAAGAAATACAAACCCCCTAAAACAGAGCAATGAGAAACCCTTAGTATATATCTCAACATACAAAAAAAAATAACCCAGAACTATTCACAGAAATAACAAAGAATCTAGAACTACTTAAAAATGATGATAGGATAAAAAAAATACTAGACACAACTAAAATCATTAAATGTAAACACCAACCAAAAAACTTAAAACACACAATGCACAGAGTCTCAAAATCCAGGAAATAAAAGATGTGGAGTATATGATATAATCATAGAAGGAAAACCCTACAACTTCAAAAACCCTAAAACAACATTCATAATGAATTAAACTTTAAGCTGCAATTTAAAAAACAGTCAGCATAATTGTATTGTAGTTTTAGGGTGGATAATCTCCCTGAGTGTTGAACCCAGGATTGAACCAGCGACCTTTAGATTTCAGTTTAAAGTGCTTGTTATACCACTTCCCTCTTTGCATTCCTCCTCCACTTTCCTCCTTCTTTCTCTCTCGCTCTCCTTTTTTCTCTCTCTCTCACTCTCTCTCTCTCTCTCTCTCTGTGCTTCTTCCTTCGTTTCTCTTCTACCTTCTTTCCTGCTTCTGCTTCTCACCGAGAAAAAGTCACGCCAAGAAGAAAAATGAGTCGGTTTTTATTTACATCATTCTACCCATAATCCATTTCCTTAGCCTATAAAAATTCCGGTTGGGAGCCTCCTCTCTTTTTTCCTTTAATGGGCTGAAGGTGGATTATTGAAACAGCGGTGAGTATTTTTCTTTTCTTTTCTTTGTATCAGATCACAGACCTGCACGCTAGACACAAGCGAACCCTCTTTTGTCGAGAGCTGCCGTTAGTCTCACTTTCATGTCCACATGTATGATGCAACTGAAGAAAAGTATACATGGGATTGACACAGGATCTAAACAGTAGACTTTCTTCACATATAAGTAACAATAAATTACCAGAAAATAGAAAACTATTTTTCAAAACACCTTTATGAATGCAATAATAGAATCTTTAAAATAATGCCAATATTCCAAACTGACAAATACTCATTACTCCAAATACAAGAAAAATTACATAGATAAATTCAAACCTACATTAAACAGAATCTAACTTCACACACACACACACATGCAAATAAACAAATTTCAAGCAAAGGCTCACAAATGCAAACATATACATATACACAGTAAGAAAGAGAAAAGAAAAAACAATACTGAAATAATGTGTGGATGGGTATACACACACTCACACAGGGTACATTCTGGTAAATATATTTAAAAAAACATCTGCATCAACCAAAGGTTTTAACAGATAATTAACTCCAGCAGTATATTCACAGACATGAATCCTGGAATTAAAAAGAACCATAAACCTATCAAAACAGTTTTCACAACAAAAACAAGAAAAAAGACAGCCCTAACCAATATTAGTCTCCTGAAGAAGACCATAAGGTCTGAAACACAAGTAGAGCATAATTATATGAAATAAAAAACTAAAGTATCTCATTCAAATTCTTTTGCAGACCTTTTCATTTTATTTGCTTATCATAATAAAATTCTCAGGTTTTATCATAATGATAACATAATTAATTACCAAGTATATAAAAGTCAGGTGGCAGAATAGTTATTGTCAAAGAAAAGGGACTTCAGAAGCTAAGTACAAATCTGGACAAGACTGTTTCTCTTCATGCTAATACTCTAAAGAAAGGTATAAATCCATATCTTTACTAAGTCAGAACAAATACAAAAAACTGGCCTTTCTAGTTGTGTAAGAAGCCAAAACACTGAATCCAAAACTAAGTGTATAAGCCTATCAACTTCACTAAATGAAAAAAAAGTTTCTAGTTTTTGAAACTATTGCATCATTACTAAAGTTTGTGGTGCCAGCTTTATATATTACAATCAACAAAACATAAAACTCTCTGCATATAGTTTCCTCATTCTTAATTATGCACACATTTTATGCAAACCAAATTTACAGTCCATCATAAAAGCAGATAACAGAACACAACACAGACTATGCAATAAACTTACGAATCATTAGAATCCTGATGTACTTTTTCAAAAACAGTAATATTTGGCAACCTGTAAAATAAAAGAAACCAAGAAAAAATATCCAATAAGTTATTACTACAATAAAAATAAGATATTACTATAATAAAAACAAACTTCAATATTGTCATTACACATAAAAACAAAAACAATTATATTCTGTGATTCAGAATTGGTTAAAGCAAGATAAGATGTGCCATATTATTTCAATATCTACTGCTCTTACATCAATAAATTCAATGTATAACATACAGCTAAAATCAAAGATATAAAGCAGTATAAAAACCAGCAAAATCATTATAGAAATTAAGTGCCCAAAGGTTCAAAACAAATATTACAATAAAAAAACATTTCAAGATATAAGAAACAACTGAGTTTCATTCAATATTCAGGCAAAAATTTTAAATTTACTAAATTCATTGAATATATCATACAATATTTCATGTGGTTATCTAATTTGTAACAGGATTCAATCTGACACCAACTTACAGACCACATAAACTGACATGACAGTGACTTACCAAATGCCAAATGTATGCGCTGTCTTGCTTGTCAAGCAGCCATTTGCAAAAAACCCAGTATGCATACGCCAAACTGCCTATTTTCTGCAGCATAAGAGGGCAAAAGGGCATTGTAAAAACCAGGTGAGTAGACATGGGGATTTCAGATTTCTTCTTAGCTTCTGTGAGCAAGTTGAGAGCAACAAAGTGCTGACTGGTGTGTATTCCCAACACTCCAGTCAGACACGGTCATTAGCATCTGACATCTACATAGTTGGTAGTCTGTTGTTTTTTCTATTACTTTTCTTTATTTCTTAACCATGTCTGTTCATTTGTTCCCAGCAGTCTACTCCTCCACAGTTGCACCTGCAACTGTGGAGGGTAAATCTGGTTCCTCTGCTGGAATCAAAGCCATCTCAATGGCCAAATTGGAGTCTGACTTTGACCCATCGGGAGCTGCAAAGAGAGCCATTCAAAGACCACACAATCAGCAACCACAATCCCTTAGCTGAAATCCTTCCTGATAACAACCGCACATGTCCTGTTAGTATCTTTGCCTGCCATCCCAGACAAAAACATGTCACAGGACAATGACCAAAGCACTTCCCCAGTAAGCCTCATTAGAGCAAACTGGTTCTCACTTCACATCTTTCCCACTCCAGTGTCTCAAGGCAGAGCCCAAACTGCTCCTTGCATCAACACTTCAGAGACCATCAGCTACCAACATCAAGCAGATCAACAAAGACACCAGCATTGAAAAGATTGAACACCAGCCAGCCTCTTCTAACAAGAGAAAACAAAAAAAGAACAACCAAAAAGATTTGCCAAAATCGGGAATCTCAGCCCTCTTCACAGCATGTACCTCACCTATTTACACTTACACCCATTCCCCACAAAAATCCAAGCTCCCAAATTCACATTCACCTCCCACACCCATTTCATCCTCCAGAGTACCTTGCTCCCTTTCAAAGGATAGAACTAAAAAGATATACCCAAGCCCCATGATTGCACAAGATCATAGATCATTGGACCCCCAGAACTATTAGCAAAAGCCCTATGCTTCAAACTCTCCACAGAGGAAAAGTTGGACTTTCAATTGAAAAAAACATTGAAACCCCCACTAGACCAGAACAAAATACAGAGCAAGGATATCGAGCATAGGTAATATAGTCATCCAAATAACACTTAGAAATCTAACCAATTTTCCTATTTGCAATTTGTTGGTGCCATATTTGTTATTATTTTTACCTCAAGTAGCGTCATTAGTATAATGGTTGGTTGGTTGAGTTTGATGGCATATCAACACTTGTACGTTATTTACTACCAAATCCTCCCCCACCAGTAGACCGCCTCCCAAAGCTACCTAAAATTTCAGTAGTAAATAAAAGTCAAAACGAGGAAGAAGCATTTGAACTCAGGAGCCAACTGGAAGTAATATATCAATATTGGTCAGTATGTCTTTAAGTCCTATCAATTTAAAATGCTAAATTTTACAAAATGTTATGCTGTATTTTGTTTGTGAAATAATGCTTAAACTATGCGTTTTAAATGTAAAGACACGCTTACTCTACTATAAAGCCAAATTGATGTTAGACTTTCCACATGTCAGCAAACAAGGCAGAATGTTTTTGAATGTCTTCTATCGAATAATTTAAAAATTCGTAAAGAAAGCCCTAACAGTAGTTTAGAAGAAAAAGAAAAAGCCTAAAACACCTAATGCTACCACAGCCCCCCCCCCCAAGAAAAAAAAAAATTTTTAAGATCTATAATTCCTGATGTCTGCTAGATTCCCAACTGTTGTAAAAAAAAAAAAAAAAAAAAATGAAAAACCTAGGAAAAATCCCAATACAGCAAAAAAAAAAAAAAAAAAGCACAAGTCAGTACCAGTGAAAGTCTTACGAAAGTATCTAATGTTGGACTTTAACTAAGTTAAAACTTAAAACTTAAACCAAAATTACCCTCCCCCCCCCTTTTTTTTTTTTTGCGTACACATGGGAAGCAGCATGATGTACGTAAAGGTATTTGAATAAACCCATGTACGACCAAACTCAATACCGGAACGGGTCCTGGACATGAGTTTGACGACCTTACGCTCAGGATCGCTAGTTCGATCGGGGAACTACTGCTGCTCCTCTATAAGAGTGGCTTCTATAGAAGAGAATAAAACAGCCATCGAAAGATAACCATGACCCACACTCAAACCACTTACACAAACCGCATCGCTCTTCGCGCGGGTAAAAAAGGGGCGCGTCCTGCTGCAACAATCATCTCATGCTACAGCCCCACCAATGTTAGTGAAGAAACTGAACTAGTCACCTTCTATGATGAGTTATCCTCATTAGTGCGTAGCATCCCGAAACACAACATGTTAGTCATTGGCGAAAACATGAATGCCCAAATCGGGAAAAACGGAAACAACAAATACAGCCTCCACAACACGTCAAATAGGAATGGGCAACATCTAACAGATTTCATGATAGAAAATAGATTAGCATGCCTCAATACAAACTACCAAAAAAGAGAGGGCAAACTATGGACATACACGTAAGCAAACAATACTAAAGCTCAGATAGATTACGTCCTTATAAACAAGAAATGGAGAAATAGTGCATTGAATTGCGAGGCATACTCCTCTTTTGAGGGTGTGTCCACCGATCACCGAATAGTCACGGCGAAAATACGGTTAAGCCTACGAAAAAACGCCAAACGAACAGCGACCACCAAACACTATGACTGGGCCCTATTAAACAACAAAGATATAAGAGATAAATACGTATTAGAATTAAGAAACAGATTCGAAACACTACAAGAAAAGACGGAAAAAAGTACACCAAACAACGAATACGAAAATTTCATCAATGCACACCTCGAGGCAGCAGCAAAATACATTCCAATAAAAATTAAAACTAAATATAGAGTCCCATGGGAAACTTTAGCGGTGAGAGAAAAATGTGCACTAGTGAAAACAGCCTCCAAAAACTATCGAAAAAACCCAACAAACATAAATGCCTTAAAACTAAAAACGGCACAATATCAATTAGCAGGCATATATATAAAGGAACAGACAGAATACATTCAAAATCAGATAGATAAGATTAGAGACTCGGTGGAAGATAGACAATCTAGAATAGCCTGGCAAACAATAAATAAAGTGAGCAGAAGAAAGAACACAGCCAAAGCAAAACTTAAAGCAGCAAACCAACAAGAAAGAATAAAACTGTGGAAACAGCACTTCGAAAACTTACTTGGAAACCCACCAAAAATAACGCATGAACCAATCACCAGAATAATTAGCAAACAATTAGACATAAAACTAGGACCGTTCACACAAGAACTCGACTTGGTTCTCAGAAAAATTAAAAATAGGAAAGCTGCAGGGCTGGACGAAATTCCCCCGGAAGTATGGAAGACCAGACAATTCGACGACATACTGCTCCGACACTGCAATGCAGTATACAATCAAAATCCGATAGATAGATGGATGAAGGGATGCATACTCGCCTTCCATAAAAAGGGGGACCTCGGATTAGCCAAAAACTACCGAGGCATAACACTTACATCCATAGCTGCCAAAATCTACAATGCTCTACTACGAAACCGAATAGAACCCAAAATCGACAACATACTTAGAAAAAAACAAAATGGCTTCCGAAGAAATAGATCCACGACCTCACAAATATTAACCATCCGCAGAATCCTTGAAGGTGTACGGGCAAAGGACCTACAAGCGACATTAATATTTGTCGACTTTACCAAGGCTTTCGACTCCATTCACAGAGGAAAGATGGAACAAATCCTACTAGCGTACGGCATACCTAAAGAAACTGTAGCGGCAATAACGATTCTCTATAGAAACACTAAAGTAAAAGTACGATCACCGGATGGAGACACAGAATACTTTGACATTGTAGCAGGAGTACTACAAGGGGACACGCTGGCCCCGTACCTCTTTATCATTTGTCTAGACTACGTACTTAGAACATCGATTGACAAAATCAAAGAGAATGGCTTCGAACTGACGAAGAAAAGAAGCAGAAGATACCCCGCAACAACAATTACCGATGCCGACTACGCCGATGACATAGCGATACTGGCAAATACACCTGACCAAGCCGAAACACTACTGCATAGTTTGGGACGAGCAGCAGCAAGCATAGGCCTCTATGTTAATGCACACAAAACGGAATATATGTGCTATAACCAAACGGGGGACATCTCCACTCTAGAAGGAACCCCACTGAAACTAGTAGACAAATTCACTTACCTAGGAAGCAGCGTCGAATCAACCGAAAAGAACATCGAAACGAGGTTAACGAAAGCATGGACAGCTATCAATAGGCTATCGATTATATGGAAATCAGACCTAACCGATAAAATGAAACGCAGTTTCTTCCAGGCAGCGGTCACATCGATACTGCTATATGGATGCACTACATGGACGCTAACAAAACGACTGGAGAAGAAGCTAGATGGCAACTACACAAGAATGCTGCGTGCAATCCTGAACAAGTCCTGGCAGCAACACCCCACAAGACACCAACTGTACGGCCACCTGCCCCCTATCACGAAAACTATTTAAGTTAGACGAACCAGACATGCAGGACATTGCTGGAGAAGCAAAGATGAACTCATAAGAGATGTACTCTTATGGATCCCCACACATGGCCGCGCAAAAGCAGAACGACCAGCTCGAATGTACATTCAGCAGCTATGTGAGGATACAGGATGTTGTCCTGAAGACCTACCTAGGGCGATGAACGATAGGGAGGAGTGGCGAGAGAGGGTCAGGGATATCCGTGCTACCAGCGCGAGATGATGATGATGATGATGATATATATTAAATACATATGATTGTAAAAAAATGTTTGATAAGTAACATTTTTAAATAATCCGAAGCTCATTTGTTTACATATAGTTAAATAGTTTCAAGTATTGCTATGTGATACTAATAATTCAATTTAACATTAGTTATTTGCTTGCACACAGTTAAATAGCAAAATAGTTGTACTTCACCTATAGATGAGACCCCAAGAGGTACTACCACTCTGGATTAGAGAAGACCTGGGAGAAATGGTAATCAAAGGGTACACCACATTCCCCAAAGGCACAGGACTGAAGCTTCACCATCAAATTGTTTTGTGACATATTCAGGACACTAACCCTCTGCAGAGATGCAGTCGGGATTTCTACAGTTTGCCCATGAGCCAACTGGGCTGAATAGTAATTTGTGTGAAAAATAATATGGTACCAATAAATATAAGAAGACCTATGATCCTACAAGACAGATGGCCTCATTTATTAAACTATTTAGTGGAGCATAAAAGTAAATGATTCAAATTTTCACATTGCATTTCATTTTTGGAAGTGTTCATGGAGTCATGGCTATAGTCACAGAAAATGAACAGGGCTACCAGAGTTCAATTTCTGAACGAGGCTGCTTACCTTTCACATAGTACAAATACCCTTGTGGCACGATGTTGGGCATTTGTTTCTGTGGGTGTGGGTGAGTGCCAGTCAGATTCCTTAGTCTGTGTTGGCACAAAACTCACACAAAGGGCTTGCACGCAAGATTTCCCATGAGACCAGAAGAAGACGAGGGAAGGTAAGATCCCAGAACAGAACATGGCAGTCAGCAGGAGAGAGCAGTCAACAGAAGTTGGGGGAAGCCGACGGTCAGAGAAAGGCGACTGCTAGGACCTGTGGACTCAGCGGCTGGGTTAGCCAACGTGAGACGATGAGTCAACATTCCTGGTGGCTGTGTGGGAATTTTGCTCGAATACACGCTCGCGATAGCTCACAGATGCACAGAAAGCTACGCAAAAGTATCACAAACTTCTCCCTTCTTGCGCTTGGAGCTAACCCTAGTCCGTGATTTTTTGTTCTTCTTTTCTTCCACCCTCTCGTTTGTGTATGTTTTGCCTTGTGTGCTTGAAAAGAAATGTGAAATACCTCTCACTGGAGATGAGAGAAACCATTAGACGATCGGATGGGCATGAGTGGTGTGGGAGGTTGTGATAGTGGGGACTGGCCGGTGGGTGTATTGTCACATTGCGAATGTAAGTGTCCAATTATTTTCCCTCAGTATTAAGTAAATAGAGTAGACTGAACTCTTTAAACTTGGTATGGCAACCAGTCTAGGAGAAGGAAAACTGAATCCAAACCTGTTAAACGCCACTGAAAAATTGACCATGCATCACATCTTGCTCTTGGGGAGGGGTTGGGTAAAAGCATACATTTCAGCTTTCAGTGGATAGCTCCAAAAACTTAAAGGATATCAAAACTTTTTTTTTATACAATTATGATTTTATTACTGACTTTTATAAATGAATTATCTAATTTATTATTTTATTTGTATGAAAGAAGTAATATTTGAAATAAGTTTAAAAATTAAATATTCAAAACTTTATAAAATAAAAGAAAAAAGGAAGTAATATTCTAAATAAAATTTCCTCAAAAACATTTTTCTCAACCATTTAAAAATCTTAAAACAGACAGCAAAAGAGTTAATAAAATAAAACAAAAGACAAAAAAACTTACACAAATAGAAGCTAATTTCAAAATAGAATAATAAATATTCATAAATAAAATTTAAAAAAAAAAAATTTGAAAATAAAAGTAAATAAGAAACATTCATTGTGATGCAAAGTGTAATGGTCTGAATAAAATATTGTAGAGGTCCTCAGAATAGTAGAGAGTGAAATGCTTTAGAGAAATCTTAGCAAGCTTAGATAATGCTTAATGGTTAAATCTATTTTAGCAAGAGGAGAGATAAACCTGTTGCTTCTCTAACTTGGTTAGTTTCTTTGTTTAATGGCATATCAACCTTGCAGAAGAGAAATGGAACTGTTTAACCCATAGCTTGTTTCAGATTATATAAATAAAGAGCCACCAACATTTTCATTGAAATACCAATGAGACAGTAACATTTGGATTGACATAGGCTACATGGATTTTACCCATGTATTTCATCTATATTCTACATGGCATAGCAAACAGATTCAAACCCAGGTAAGTGGGAAAGCATTTTTATTGAGGTAGGAATACCTGTCAACTCTGCTAAACTTTATGCAAGTGAGAAGCTTAAAAAAGACACCTTAACAATGCTAGATCATTCAATACTCAAAGAGCTAAGTATCAAGACTTTGGATGAAATGCTTGCAATACTAAAGCTCATCAAAGAACTCTCAGCCCGACCTCCATCATAGTTAACTACCGAAAATTACTGACTGCAAAACTCACTCAACTAAACTTGGAAATGAGAACACAACAATTCCAAAAGTTCAAAATATACCGAGTTGTATTCATAAAAATAAGTACCCAGCATTTAATCGAACATTCAACTATACGATTGCACTAATAAAACAGTCAGGAAATACATTATCAACACCTACCCTGATTTTTTCAATGCCTACTCCAGTCAGTGGCTTGAAAATTTGATGATGTAGAAATAAAATCCAATGAAACAAGCAAGAATAAGTCAATTCAAAAATATTTGATTCATTTGAAATCAAGAAGAGAGGATTGTAATTTCATGTCCCAGCTGTGATCATTATTTATTTAGTATATACATCAAAGATCACTTAACTTAGTGTGTAGCCAACGATATGCTACAAGAGAATATGTTGGTTTAAGGAAAGGTCATTATTCATTCAATGTATACATCAAAGATTTATTTATTTAGGGTGTAGACAATGATATGCTACAAGTGGACATATTAGAATAAGGAAAGGTCATGATTCATTTAGTGTATACATTACAGATCCATTTATTTATGGAGTAGCCAATGATATGCTGTAAGTGCATATGTTGGCATAAGGAAAGTTCATTGGAAAACCTTGAACAGAATGTGAACTACGTGGAAGTATTTGAGACAGCCATGTAAGAGCAAAACAAGATGTTTTGCAGTGTTGTGGCAATTTGGATGTGAACATATCGCTGACAAAACTGGCCCAAAGTACAGAGCAAACAATGAACAACAATATCTCTATCCTATAACAACTCGGAACTATGACAACATTTCTTGAATGTGACCCCACTGAAACGTGAGTGAAGATTAAGGTATCAACCATCAGGGTAGCCATGGAACAAACAAGCAGCAATGATTATGCATAGCATAGAGCTAAACATTCAAAGCATATGACTAGCAGAAACACTTCCCAAAAGTCTGCCAATCAAAAGTCAGGAATCAATGAGATACTATATAATATATCGAGGAGGAAGAAGCCACTACACATGATCTCACTGCATTTGTAACATTTGGACCAGAAATTGATAACTACATATCAAGCAATGGCCATAAAGAAGTGAAATCAGCAAAAGATATCCATAATGCAGGGCAGAGTTTTGTTACTACCTACCACTTCCTATAGTTTGAACTGCTCAAGTCACATGATATATGTGCCACAAACAAGCACATACCAAAACATTGCAAGATTTTTAATTCACCAAGTAGTTTTGTAAACTGTAAGAAACTCCAAAAATGTGGCCTTATACTAAAGTCAGCTAATGTCTTTTAAAGGTAACAGGTATCGAGCATGTTACTCCTTACAAGTCATGCTTCTGGAACACACTCTCCAGAAATAAAGGAAAATCTTACCAGGAAGTTCAACAGTAGCCATTTAGTAATACTACATAATCAGCCAAGTGGTCTAATAAATTTCTTCTCCCAATATATTTCTTGCTAGTGTTTCTTTATTCACATTTAAATTCTAACAGAGTAATTAGCTCATCAAAATCATTTCTAAGTTCATTTCTTCACTTGTTCGAAACACAGATAAGTTTAAGAAAATTGGAAGAAAGAGAGGCAAGTTTGGGAACTTATTACTGGACTAGAATTATCTAGATGAGTTTCTACTGTGCTTTTATCCCTGGAAGCCAAAGCCAGGAAGGTTAAATTAAATTAGAATTAGACATAGCTACTGTGAATGGTGATTGCATAGAAAAGTTATACTGGACACTTCTTGAGAAATGCAAGCCAATTGGCCTTTATGGTATACAAGTCTTTTGAGAGTTACTAAAGACAGAATGATGTCTTAATAGATGACTTGCTCATAAACTTTAGGTGTCACGTCATAAAATTAAAGGACCATAAGATACATTTTACAGAGTCAGTACTTGCTTACAGGGCATTAAAAAGAGCTAATCTCACTTCAAGGCATGAGAGGTTAGTCAAGACCGCTATCAGTAAATAGGCACTGCCTGCCATGTCCAGACAACTTTTTAAAAAATTCTACTGACAGTATTCTGATGCTTTGTTACTTAACAGTCCATCAGTCATGGTGAAAAATGAAATGGATGTTGTGTTCAACAAAAACAACCAGGCAAACTCTAGTAGGATATTTTATGGTTGCTGTTCTGACCCCTTTGTTTTTCTGGTCAGAGATATAGTGATTATAATGGGAAGTAGAGACATAAAAAAATACTTATCATGCTTCACTGACAACAATTAAAACCAGTAGGATTTGAAGGCAACACCCTTGAATGCTTCACCTGTGGATGGAAATTCCACTGGGCTACCATAAAAATAAGTAGGAAGACAGTAAAAAAGGAAAACTACTTATCAGTAGGCAATATTTTGCTGATGAATCATCAAAAATAGGAAGACAGTAGTCACAGCTTTTTGGTGAAACACCTGGCTCAGCTATCCTGGATAGGGGTGCTTCTGAGTCCATTTATAGAACTAAATGGTATAAGTGCTTTCTGGAAACTATACCAGATAAACAAAGACAAACTATAAAAGTTTGAGATAAAGTTTGGCAATAGAAATAAATTTGAATCACTCTACACAGCCACTCTGTGTTGTGTCATTGCTAGAATCAAAGTCTGTATCATTATTGAAGTGGTGGACTCAGATATACTGCTTTTATTAAGCAAAAATATTAGAAAGACAAGTCCAATGAAATGTACTTCATCTGGTCATTATCCCATCCCCATTACCAGACATCTACCAGACAGATATAAGTTTATTCAAATATTCTTGATTAAAGAAATTACAACTAAAAATAGATCAGAGAAAGTCAAAATTACAAAGACAATTCAATCATCCTAATAGTAAAAATCTATGTGATCTAGTTAGGAATAAAAGATTCTGTATTCATAAAAATTTTACGATAACTTCCAAATTCCTATGAAATATGCATCTGAGACAAAAGGACTGAACACAGATCCATCATCAGGTTCTCATCGGGATCATATTTTAATGAAAGTGTTACCATGGTGAAACCTTTCAACCGCTCACTACTGGTCCTGTCTTTCTCTTTCTCTCTTACTTAAAACCTATTAACTGCTTGTCACCTGTCTGGTCTCTTTCTTTCCCTCTTACTTGCTGCGTCAATACACTGGTTTGCTCAATCCTACTGTGAAGCAACAAATGCCTTACAACAATACTGAGATTACTTCTTTTATACTGGTTCTGGCTGACCAAAATTTGCATATGTCACAAACCCCATGCTACCAGAGATGAGACGCATGACCTACAAATCGCACTCCCAAGGACGCTTATGCTTCCGTTTTTCTCTATTTCTAGTATTCCACATGCAAAACACATACACACTAGTTTCGAACTTTGAGGTAGGCCATTTTGCTCATCACTTCTTGTTTGTTTCTTTCTTTCTTTAGGTGTTGCTATGAAAGGAATTCAATTCACACAGCTTCGTTGCCACATTGCATTTCTCTTGTTCCTTCAGCTCACCACCTGTTTTATCCAGCCTGTTCCGCCTGCATATATAGCACGCCACTCATTGTCTCTTTGAACAATGAACCCCGGTTAGCTCATTGGAGGCAGCAGTCTGCAGGTTCTGCCATTCAATTTCACTACACATGGACATCAAAGAAATCAGTGGCAACAAAGTACTACACTAGATCGACCATGGTACAAAATACAGAGTTGGAGTCAGGATTCCTATGAAGGAAAGTTCTAACATTATTAGTGCTATCTTCAAGCACTGGATTGCAGATTTTGGAACTCTAGAATCTATGCTCACCAACAATGGCAGGGTGTTTAATAACTAGCCAATTAGAGACATGGTGCAAAACCTGAATATTATAGTAAGTACCACTGCTACTGAAAGTCCATGAAGGAATAGGTTAAATGAACAAGACAATGGGATATTAAGAGAAATAGTAAAGAAAGCCATAGAAGATACCAATTGTTGTTTCGAGGTAACACTTGCACGAACAATAAGCACCAAAAATACACTTCCCGAGGTTCATGATTATAGTCCCAATCAACTTGCTTTTGACAGAAATCCCAACTTTCCTTCCCTTGTAACTGACAAACTCTCGGCATTAGAAGGTGTTTCTACTAGTGAAGTAGTTGAAGATAACCTAAATGCTATGCATGTTTACAGGAAATAGTTCATAGCATGTGAGTCTTCACAGAAAGTAAGACATGCATTTCATCACCAAATTAGAACAAATATAGTGCAATGCTACAAGAATGGATATTTTATTCTTTATCAAAGAAACCTATTTGATTGAAAGTTTGGTCAGAAACTATTGTAGAGTGGGAGCATAAGCAAGTACCTGTCAAATATGGTGTGGTTAATTGGCTTAATATACAATTATTGATGGTTGTTTAATGCCAAATCATGTTTATACATACAGATGACTCTGAAGTGAATAGTTTATAGGTAACATTGTTCTAAAATAAGCTAGAGTTCATGTGCACACAGTTAAATGGTTTCAGATATTGCTATTTATTGTTTCTGTTATAGAGTTGCCTATTATACCTTTCTTTATGAGTAGATAAACTGGTCCATGACAACTTATCTATGATAATCATTAGAACAGTCAGACATTACAAGTAATTGTAATACTACAGTGACAATCAGACGTAGCTTTTAGAGACCGTCAAAGCACTCTGCTACTCCAACTAATCCGGATATATTAGTATACCGATACAATCTAGATTTTGGTATACAACAACAGACAATAAAGATTTTCAAGAGATTCACATAAAAATGGAGGATTCACAATCAACAATAACACAGCAATTGAAGTAAAAAACTGAAAAACAGCAAAGACTAGAGGAGAATATACTTCAAATCATGCAACTTTAGAAAAATATACAGGATTCTAAACCAGCTGGATTTTTTCCACCGGATGCTGTGCCTAATTCAATGAAGAATTTTCTTACAATACTGATGAGGGAATAACATTCACTGCATATTTTCGCAGATATGAGGACCTCTTTTGAGAAAAATATACTGGTTGGATCAAAGAGAAAAAAGTACGTCTCTTACAACAAAAATTAAACCCGGCAAGCCATGACGGATATTGCAATCATATCTTACCTAGCAAAAGTTCATTTGATGAGACAGTAAAAATTCTAACAAACTTTTTTGATGAAAGTAAGTAAAGTTGATGGCCGTAGTTGAGAGCGACCAGAAGGCCCCCTTTTCAATAGCTACAACACTGAGGTGTACGGGAGGGTGCTACTCCTTTCTCTAGATTGCTCGACTTTACCTTAGAATGCTGAGTGTTAAGCAAGGAGGTATCAAGTACCATTGTTAAAGTCTTTGGTATGACGTGACCAGGGATTAAGCCCAGGTCTCCTGGACCATTGGTGAACACTCTACCCACTAGGCAGGGCTTCCTTTTTTAACATTCATTGAGAATGTTTAAATCTAATGCCAAAAGAGGAGGAAAATTTCATTACATACATCAGTGTAGTAAATAGGAAACGCAAAAAATTCAATAAAACCAAGACAGTACAAAAAAAAAAAAGATAATACCAAACCAAATCCATAAACTTCATGTGCTAGGCTACATTTCAAAAGTATGAGTCAATTTAAAAGTAAGGTTTGTTATTTCCCTGGAAAATTAAAATATGTAAGTCCACATTGTAAAAAGAAGAAAATTTTCAAAACTGACTGTCTATTTAAAAGTAAGATGTTATGCATATAGAAAACCAGAATATATATGTACACATTGTACAAGCAAGAAAAAAAGGTCTGACATGACTAAAAATTGTGATCATGCAGTGATACCCAAAATACTTGGCAGTGATTCACAAAGAAGAAAATTCATTGATATTGAAATGAATAATAATTATGTACGTTATCAACTCAACACTGGAAGTGATCTTTCAATCATAAGTGAAAACACTCGGAAAAAGATTGCAAGGGTAAATGTTTTTGGCGGGATGGGATGATCATCATATTAATCAGTTGAAACATAGATACCTCAAAGACCAGACTAGGCAAGAACTTCAGATGGAGGCACTGTATGATATATTTGAACAGCCAATCCCAGAAAGCATTATTACTGAAAAATGTTTAACAAAAAAAAACAAAACAAAAAGATGTTCAACTGAATGGTTGGACAGCAATTTCAAAAGAAAAAAATAGCTTTTCAGTAGGAAATAAAACTCAAGTGGGAGGTGTTGTGGACTAGCCTATTATACCTTTCTTCAATAGAAGGTAAATTGGTCCATGTCTACTTATCAACAACAATCATTAGAACAGTCAAACATTATGAGTAATGATAATACTATGGTGATACCAATACTATGGAGAAAATCAGTTGTATCTTTTGGAGATGGAGTGTGTGGGGTGAGTGTGCGTAAAAGAAGCGGAATAGATAATGGTTGTAAAACGGCGTGGACAAAATGAACATTTAAAAACAAGGCGAACGAACGAAAACAAATTTATATTCTATAATATCAAAACTTACATTAATACATGAAAACATAACTAACTCTAACATACTGATAGTGTGTATATATATGTGTGAGCTCGTGTGTGTATGTGTGTGTGTGTGTGTGTAACACAACTAAACTACAAAAAGAATTGTAAAATTAAAATGTTTTTTTTTCTATGATTAGAAACCGGTAGTTTTTTAAAGACGGGAAAGCGTCTCATAGTTCTTGTACAATAATGTCTGCGAGGCATGGTGTTGCTGATACGGGGGAATTTGGTCAAATAGAAGGTGTTGCCGCTACGAAGGAATTTCGTCAAAGGGAGAGTGTTGCCGCTACGAAGAAAAATCGTAAAAGAGGTCGAATGTGTTTTAAGACAGCGTATTTATAGAAAAAATCGTCTTATCAGTGGCTCAAGACACAGGACTTGAATTTTCGCGCGCCGACGTAGTTGTAAGCATATCACGTGGTCCTCCTGGCCAATGGTTTCCCGAGACTGAACATTGAGCGTCCGCCATCTTTGTGGGAACAAGTGGCATACCGCCCAAATTAAATTATAGGAGTGTAAAGTCCTATAAGTGTGAAGTATCAAAGGACTCTGCTATTACAACTAACCTGGATATATTAGTATACTGATACAATCTCAATCTTGGCTTACAACAGTTTGTACACAGTTAAATGGTTTCAAATATTGCTATTTCATATCAATAATTCAATTTGACATTAATCATTTGTTTGCACCCAGTTGAATGTTTCAACAGTTCTATTTGAACTATGGACAAGACCTTCAAAGACACAACCATCCAGGTCAAAGAGGAAATAGAAGTAATTGCAATGAAGGGATACTCCACATTTTCCCAAGCACAAGGACTGGACCCTCAACATCAGATGGTTTAGTATCATATCCACTACACTCATTGGGGAGGGATTCTTACTCCCTCTGCAGAGATGCAGTTGGTGTATTCTACATCATGAATACATCAATCTTATTTAGTGCTCTAATCTGAGACATATCAAAGTTCTTCTGAGAATGGTAAAATCTAACCTAACATTTTACTGAAAAATCCAGATGAATCTCCAAAAGTACAAATTTCTGATGATATCAATATGAGTGAAGATTAAAATGTTCCAAACAACAATGTCAACAGACAATCCAAAACCAGGACAAACCATTAAATGCAAGCTTGGCAAAGAAATAGATTTAGAGTGGAGAAAACTGTATGTTATAAGTAGGGCGAGCAAAACAACAGGCAAGGACAAGCATTTTAAGAATGTGGTTTTGCCTGGATTTTGAGCATGGGGTAACAATGTGACAAACAAGTAAGGTTGAACAAAATAAAATATTAACACACTTCTTTGGATGAGGATAATATGATGATTTCTTCAGTTAATAATGAAATGGAAGAGGCAAGAAAAAAGGAAATCCAAAGCTGGGTTGAAAATAAAGGGTACATCCAAATATCTGAACATGGTCAACCCAAAATTTCCTCAAGATGGATTTCCACTAATAAAAGTTTCAATAGCCAAGCAACTTGTAAAGCTAGACTTATTACAGGAAGCTTTCAGGTCAAAGATGTTTGCAACATAATGATTCTCTCCCATTCTCTAAAAAGGTTCGTGTACAAGACTAACAATAATGGTAGCTAACAATTGGATGTCAATGGACACTAAGTCAGGATTCCTGTAGAGCAAGCAGTTTGACTGATTGGTTTATCTGCATCCTCATAAATAGGCCAATGTAAAAGTAAAGTTAGCGACCTTAGTTGAGGTTGCCTTGAAGGCTCCCTTTTCAATAGCTACTACACCAAGATGTAGGGGAGGGTGCTACTCCTTCTCCAGGATTGCTCCACTTTACCCTTAATCTTAACCTTATAATATGAGTACTAACCAAGGTGGCATCAAGTACCATTTTTTGAGTCTTTGGTATAACTCGACCTAGGATTGAACCCCTGTCTACCGGACCATTGGCGAATGCTCTACTCATTTGACCAATTTGGAAACTCTCAAAATGTGTATATGGTTTGATTGATGCTTCAAGATCCTGGTACCTAATACTTTGGGAGGAATTAAGGAAATCAGGAGTAGTAACTTAAAATTATTTACATGGTGTTTTGGAAACAAACTGCGGGGTTTAATTGTTGTTTATGCTAATGATTTTTACTTGGTCAGATATCTTTCAGATCAAAGTTATAAACAGGCTTCATGTATTTACAATTAAATCTACAGACATTGCTAAGTTTCAATACATAGGATTAAACATAAAAAATGATTGGTGAGAATGGACAGAATTAATATATTAAGAAATTAAAATATATTCCAATAGAAGCAGTGAGAAACCTGAAAGATGCAATATCCAAAACAGAAATTATTAAAACAACCAGGCAAATTATTAGCCAACTTAACTAGCAAATTATGCAAACCTAAATTAGGATGTTCGTTTATTAAACTCCATACAAAAATAAGAAAATGTCGAATGCAAAAAACAAACCAACAGAGTAGTTATGAAAGCAAAAAAAAGAAAAATCCCAGATATTCCAGATTTGGGGAAACATTGAGAATTTAAAAATTGTAGCATATAGCAATGCTTCTTTTGCTAATTAAACAGATGACGATCATAAAGAGGCTATAAACTCTTTTTGGCAATATGTAACAATAAATATATGCATATTGCTTAGCAATCCAAGCTTATAAGAATAGTTGTCAAAAGTACACTGGTCAGTAAAACATTACCTATGGTTGACCTATTAAAAGCCTGTTTATTTTACAAAAAAAACTATTATTGGAAGTACTGCAGTTAAAAGACAAAACTGAGAACATTAAAATCATATGCAAAATTCCTGTCTCTGTGACCCAGTAAATTCATCAGCACAAATTCTGGATTATAAACTTAGCATTGAGATGTCCACTTTGAGAAAAATGATTGATAAAAGAAATTGCAGAGATCACTTGGATATCAACTAATACACAAAGAAAGGAGTACTACTATTTAAAATCCTTGGTTTTATAGATGAGCTCAAGGAGATTTCAATTTAATAAATTTACATTCTTTAATTTTTCTTTTTTATGATGGAAAAAAAAGAGGTGGACAATTTGTTCATCCTCATGAGTTGCACCCCTTGGACATTCTCCAGTAGTAAAGGATAATTTTACCTGGAAGTTTACCTGTCACCATATTTAGTTGACATAAATTGTAGTGAACAAGGTGGTCTAATAAATTCCTTTTTCCAATATAGGTCAGAGTTTCTTTATTCTCAGTTACAGAGTAAACATGCAAATATAACAATATATTGTTAAATTTATTCTTTCTTAAAACGGATGGAAAGTTTACATGATATGTGGCTTCTCAAACAAATATCTACATGTCAATAACTGGGTATCTTATGATTACTTAAATTTCTATATACCATTCAACAAAAAAAACCCAAATCAAACCAATATAGTATGAATGTAAAATAAGTTAACCATGAATTACTTTTTCTTAGTGACTACAAATATTACCGAATGAAAAAAGTTTATCACTGATTTGGAATTTAAGTAAACTGGGTTAGAATTGTTAGGATATTATCAAATTTGTTTTACTGCATTCTTAGAATTGACGAGCAGTAGGGATTTTTCTTTTTCCTGTTGTATTGTATCTTATAAACATCAAGTTCATATTATTTGATGCATATTGCTAGAGATACAAAAAATTCCAGTACTATCTTAAAGTATCTCACCTGGGTACTGTATTCAAAATTCTAAAAAAAACCTTTTCAAAAAAAGACTGCAATGGTCAATCAAAAGCAGCATGTTTGGATAAGGTAAATTCTCTAAATCTGTTAATGCAATAAATGTTCAGGAAATTGGAGAATCTATTTTGGCATTACAGTCTGAATTCACCTATTTTTAAATATCTAAGACTAATGAGTTATTTTGGCTATTCCAATCATAACGCACAAATCACTTACTTAAATAATTGGATTATATAAAGTTCTTTGTTCAACTGTTCGCCTAGAGAAAACACTTACTGTAATTATTTGTGTATAAGATGTTTTATTTTCTCAAATTTTTCAGCACAAAAATTATGGGTGCTTATTATACACAAAAACTAAATATTAACTTTTTTCTAGCCATGTGCATTTCCATATTTGAGATGGCATGATCAAAGTAAGTTATATCTATCAAACTGATATATATATATACTAACTCAATACCTCCACCTAAGTAGGATGCAACACAAAGTCAAATTTTAAGCAGAATTTAACAGGTCAGAATTTTCCTTCTCCTAGACTGGTTGCCATACCAAGATTGAAAAAGTTCAGTCTGCACTACTATTTACCCATAACTAGAGGAAGAATAGTTGGATTAACACCTTCCTCAAATATATAAGCACCATGTGAAATGTAAACAATCTCATTTACGATTTGAATTTGGGTTGTAGTGTCCATTTCTGATGATGATTATCATTAAAGCACAAGTGCCAAACAAATGTGTAACAAACACTTTGGTTTTGTGTCACTACAGAGAAATAGCCACTAGAGTGCATGTTTGTTTATAATTTGTTTCTTTATTGTGAACTTAGTTTTACCAAAAGTTTATTTCATTTTCAGCTCAGCATGTCCTTACCTTTGATCTACATTCTCTGTAAATTTTGTATTTCAAAACATTATATAAACTATATACTTATTTTTAGCTGTAACAAAGCTGAAAAAAGATGAATAAATGTTAAATTTAGTAGTTACAAATTCCAAAAAGTCAATGCTTATTATACACGAAAGATGTTTTTTGCAGAATTTTGTCACTGAGTGTGGAATACACACATAACCATTTTCCTTGTGAACTCAATAAGAAATACAAAAACAGTTTTAGTGCTAGAACAGTTGCAGGACAAATAGGAATAGGTCATTTTTTATAAACCATCCACAGGCTAGAAAAACAACTAATAGATATCTAAAAAAAAAAAAAACTGTATTAACAGGAAGTAATTTTTTTTTCAAAAAATAAAATGTCAAACTTATAATTATGATGTGAATAAAAATCTCAAATATAAGTGTAAAACACTAAACCTTAAAAATTTGATATGCTGAATAAAAGGGATGGGAAAGAAAGTTCTCTGTTTATATAGTCTTGAGGTAGAAATATAGAAATATTGATCAATCTGATGATGCCTGTCTATAATAGTCTTTCTTTTCCTTCTTCTTCATGGGTTATTTAATGTCAAAACCATCCCTGTAGAACAGCAGTGATCCTATGTAACCGATAGCTGGAGGGATAAGAGAGTTCATACATTTTCCCAAAGGTATTAATCTGAAAGTGAACATAATAGCTCTACTGGAGTTTGAACTTGGTTACAATGATGTCTTAGTACAGCTTGTTAGCCACTACACCACAGGGACTCCTCTCTCATTTATTTCATCTCTGCTTTATTTCATCACTTTTCATGTTTCAATTTTTTTTAAAAACAAATACACAAAATGTAAGTAATTATCTTTTAGTCCACCAACAATTCAGTTTATATGTGGAATAGATTTTGTAATTTATAAGCTGTGTTATCATTTGATCAATTAAATTCAGAATCAAATACGATATACATTATATATTATAGCTTTTTTCCAGTGTACAATGCCACTAGTCGTTTTATACATGTGTATTTACAAAAGCCCTTCACACAAGCAAGATGCAACATGGTGTTAATTTTGAAGCTGAGTACAGCTGGTTTGAAATAAGAGTTTTCCTTCTCTCAAACTGTTAACCTAAAGCTAAAGAATCTGGTCTTCCTTACTATTTACTCATAGCTGGGAAAGAACAGATAAATTCCTGCCTTTCCCGAAAGTATTAGCATTAAAGTGAAATGCAAATAGCCTTGTCATGGATTTGAACTTTGGGTACTGAATCCATTTTCTAAGACTTTAATTCTTACACCAAATGCTTCCATCATATCTATTGCTTCAATGAAGAAGTGTGACAAACAATATGTTCGCATGATACAAGGGAGCATTATTATACACTTTATTCAAATAAAAACCAAAGTCTCTCTTTTGCTGATCCTGTTTGAAGTATGCTTGATAGTAAACATCAGAATGATAAAATAAAGATTACAATGATCACTAGAAACTTGATGCATTTGCCAAAATAATTTGTACAATTCATATCTTGTGTTTGTATTCTTACATGCCTTAGCTTTCCGTTTCCAAAAGAAAAATTAGATAAACAAGACAGAATGTTTCAAAGATTTACAACAATGAAAAGAATCAATTTGTCCTCTTTGATGTTTCGAAAGGAAAATATTTTCAAGTCAGTGACATACAGACCCATTTTAGTTAAAATGAGTAGATGAGAGGTAAAAGCAATTATTATCGACTGTCTTTGAAAGAGATGTAAGAAATCTTATTGTTCTGGTGCTTCTTTATAAGAATTAAAAGAATTGCTTGCATAAGATATTATCACTCATTCTACAAAAGTAATTTCATTGGTTCCTGAGTTTCACTGCCAAAGACTTTGGTAGTAAATAAGTAAAGTTGGCAACCATAGTCGAGGGTGACCTGAAGGCTCCCTTTTCAATAGCTATTACATTGAGGTGTAGGGGAGGGCTACTACTCTATTCCCAGGATTGCCCCACTTTACTCTTAATCCTCAACTTATGATGCTGAGGGTTCAGCAAGGTGGCATCAAGTACCATTTTTTGAGTCTTTGGTATGACTCGACCTGGGATTGAACCCCAGTCTCCCAGAGCTTTGGCAAACACTCTACTCATTAGGCCAACTTTGATAGTATAATATTCCTCAAAGAATTAAAAAATTGGGGTATCTTTATTCTAGAAGATAATTAACAAAAAAATTGAAGGCGTGTACATGAATGTGTTTGTGTGTGTGTATATATATATATATACACACTCAAATATAAATGACTTCAAACACTGACCCCAAATGGCTTTAACATCAAACTAAACCAACCTCAAAACACCTCTTTGCAATGGATATATGTTGCCACGGGAACAGCTAAATAAACAAATGCCTAAGTTAAGTATCTGATCAAAATAGTTACAGTTAATTTGAAACACACACTACCCATTTTTAACAAATATTTTCCAGTTAGAGAGCTCACTGCTAGGTGTTTATGATAACAGATATTACATAATGGCCAATTGAAGACACTTCAATACTAAAAAGTAATTATACTTACATATTAAATGTATATGATTTGCAAACACATTTTGTTAATAACATTTTTAAATGAGCCTGAGCTCATTTTTTTTTGCACACAGTTAAAGGGTTTCAAGTATTTCTATCTAATACGAATAATTCTATTTACAATTAATCATTTATTTAGACAAAGTTAAATGGTTTCAACTAATGCTGTATAACAGATACAATTTAACATCAGTCATTTGTTTGTGCACATTTGTACATGATATGTAAAAGATTAGTTTGTTGGTAATTTCATTTTTAAATCAGTTAAGACTAATTTGTTTGCACACTATTATTGCTATTGTTTCTACAGAGTCAAATGGTTTCAATTATTGCTATGAAATACTTGTAATTCTATTCAATATTAATCAATTGTTTGCACACAGTTAAGTGATTATAAGTATTGCTATTTCATACTAATTATTCTATTCAACATTACTCATTTTTTTAACACAGTTAAATGGTTCCAAGTATTGCCATGTATCATTAACAATTCAACATCAATCATTTGTTTATACACAGTTAAATAAACAGTTCTATTTCAAACAATTCAACTCAGCACAAGTCACTTGATTGCACTGAGTTTCTGAAATATATATATATGTAGTAAATATATCTGTATATATCAAATTATAAATTAACTATATATTTTTTTTTCTCCATATATAATTGATATGTTAATAGATAAATTGGAAGGCTAATGGATTTAACAACATAAGAAGCCTCTTTATGAGAAGGATATCATAATCATAGTAATTTACAACATTGCTTTTAAAGGAAGAATTAAACCACATATATGAGCTTAAAAATATATCAGATTAAATTGTTATGTTTTTAGCTGATAAATTGGAAAGCAAATAAAAATTCAAATAGTTAAATAATTATAAAATAGGAGTTTTTAAGATAAAAAAAATTTAAGATAAATTAAGATTTAATGATGGAAGATATACTTTTTATGTATCACTGGCTGTTATATCAGGATTACATCTGCATTATCTTATTGGTCTACATTAGTTTTTTATTATAGGAAATCTTCTTTTTAAAGTATAAGTCTTTAAATGTTTATTTAATGAAAAAAAAAATTCCCCCGAAATGCTACATTCATTATCTCCATTTGAATTATATGCCATCTGAGGAGGCAGTTTGTACTGAATAAATTATTGAAATAAATTTATAATGGCATAGTATCTATTGAGTTTTCTTTGATATTACTGATATAATTGTTCTGTATGTGAGTTTTTCTGTATATCTTTTATATGTTAATAGACATACATTGAGCACTCAATTAGAATTATATGAAACTTCTCATATATTCTATATATGAATTATTTTGGACTTTATTTATATCATTCATATAAACTAATATATAAAATATCCTAAGAAGATGAGTTAGAAATGATTATATTTGAGAATATATAAGAGGATTCTTATAAATCTTCAGGAGGTCTCAATGTATGATGATTAAAAAATAAATTTATAAATTTCATACAGAACCAATTCATACAATTGAAAAAATTAGCAAACTGTCATCTGGCAATTATTTAAGGAAAATATGGCAATAAACACTATTACAAATATCAAACTTATCTTGTTTAGTTAAAAAAAAACAACTTATGGGTTTTATTTGATTTCCATTTAGATTAAAATTTAGTCTTCATTTAATTTCTTAATATTTACAGATTTTTTTTATTCTGAATACTGCCATTCTAATTACCATTAAAATTATCAATATCATTATAATAATTATATTACTAATAAAAAAGGTAATTATTACTAATTCATTTTTAATATGGTTACTTTTTATTACATCACCAATAATATCAACAGTAATACTGATACTAATAACTTTATCCTACTATCATTATCCCTATCAATTTTTCTATTATTAACCTTTTTTGTATGAGCTTATTTTTATGCTAGCATATATAAATTTATTACCCAGCTATTAAATAAACATAATGAAGTAATATTTCTTAAACAAGTAAGAATCTGCTGATAAAATATTTCTACAATTTTTAATAAATTTCTTTTTCTCTCTATTGTGTGATGGCCATCTGAAGAGGTTGGTTTTTCTTATGGAGTGGCCAGCTGAAATAAATTCATAATAGCCAAATGAGGGTCTGCTGAGTTTTTCAATTATATATATATATATATATATATATACGAGGATCATTAAATAAGTTTCCAGACTTTTTTCGTATGGGCACTTTAATTGATAGTAAGCACATGAAACTCTAGTCCCCTTTGAAGTAATCTCCTCCGGCTGCAATGCACTTGTTGTACTGTTCCAACAACTTCTGGATGGCTCCATGGAAGTCCTCTTGTGTGAGCATGTCAATGACCTTTGTCACAGCCTCTTTCATTTCCTCAATTGTCTCATAACGACAGTTTCTGAGCTTAGGGAATAAGCCAAAGTCACAGGGAGCAAGGTCTGGACAACTGGGAGGGGGAGGAACTGTCTTGATGCCCATCTTGGTCAAATAGTCTGCGACAAGGATGGAGTTGTGGACTGGTGCATTGTCCTGCTGGAAATGCCACTGACCCAATCTCTTCCTGAATTCCCTTAAAACCTAAACATAGTAACCCTAACCCTTTGGCAAATCAACTCTGGTGTTCTGACTTCCTTACTTCTCCCACACCTCACATCATCCCTGACAAACTCTCTACCTTCCTTGAATTGCTTATGCCACTCAAAAACTGATGCTTGATTCATGCAAGATGCTCAAAAAGCTGTCAGAAGCATTCCATACGTTTCTGTGGCATTTTTTCCAAGTTTAAAACACAATTTTATTGCATATCATTCTTCTAAAGAGTCCTCATGTACAGATTGCATTTTTGAAATTCACCAACTGTGACAATCAGGCTTTAGTAGGGTGTATTCTGCTGTAGCTGTTCATTTGAACCTGAAATCATAAAAATTGGTCAGTCATCTCATAACATGTATAGCAATAACATACTGAATTTTCAAGAGTGTATGACATTTTTAAATGCCTGTACAAAATAAAGTCTGGAAACTTATTGAATGCACCACACACACATATATATATATATATATATATATATACACACACACACACACACACACACAAAATATCTATACAAATTTACAATTATATATTATTCAAGCAAGTTTTTGTAAAGATGATGGAACATTTTATTATTTTTGATTCTATTTTTTCAAGACTGCTTGTAATTTTTCTTGTGTTGGATCTATATGGCAAAGGAATTAACACGTATCTTTTGATCAAGTGAGAAATACAGGGAGACATTTGTTGCTGGAGATTATACTAAATGGAGACATTTTTCATTGGTGGAGATTATACTAAAAATAGATATTTTTCGTTGGTGAACATTGTACTAAACAGAGATATTTCTTGTTAGTGGAGATTGTACTAAACAGAGACATTTCTTGTTGGTGGAGATTGTACTAAATAGAGATATTTTTGTTGATGGAGATTGTACTCAATGGAAACATTTTTGTTGGTAGAAATAAGTTCTCTGAGCATGAAACTGAGCATAGGGAAATCACAGTGAAAGCGAATACTTGGATCAGTTTCACATGTCAATATGCACACACACACACACACCCTTACTCTCAGTAATCTATTTACTCACACTTACTCTCAAAATCTATATATTTGACATTAAATCATCTACAAGGATTGATATACCATAAAATACAACCGACAAGTATATTGATTTTTAATCAAAAATTGATTACCTATAAACATTTCAATATTCTAATATACAGGGTGTTAAAAAAAATGATATTATAAATAATGATAGCTGAATAGCAATGATAGAGCTTATATATCTAAATAATGATATTATAGACCCAAAGACAGTGATCCTTAATCATAGCCTTACGATTGCCCAAGTTAGAAACTGATAGTTACCAATCCCTATTCTGTCTACACTATACTAATTTAGATACATATCTTCTATCACTAATAATGATTACTTTTCATTTATAATGGTATAATTTTTTTTTTAAATGCCCTGTATATACCTTGTCTGTTAGATGAATTAGTAAAAATATCCAAGATAAGACTAATACTAATAAAAAATCTAAATCTAAATAATAAGAAGACCAAAAAATAATCTAGTTTGATAATCAAATACTGATTATTTTTCCAGTGTTACTTTCATTCTTTGATTTGTTCTATTTGATATTTTAGAAAAAATATCATGATGTTTAAGTTGTATCAGGGAAAATAATTTATTTCATTTTTCAGGTCATAATTTCTATTATGGTTAATATTCAGCATGTAATTTTTGTTTGTTTTATATATTCATTTTAATAATGGTCTTGAATTTCACAGAGATTCTTATTAACTGAATCTTTCTCAGAATGTCAGTAAGAGATCAATATTTTCTGAGAGACAAAGAACAATAATAAATCAAGGAGGCCGACAAATACAATAACAAAAATCTATCACTAAAATCGGCAATGACTTATTACAAGAAGAGAGTCCCCATAGCATCGTGACTAACATGCTGGATTGTTACATCATAGCAAGTGAGTTCAAACCCCAGTCACTCAATTGCATTCACTTTTGAATCAATGCCTTTGGAAAAAGTATGAACCTCTTTATCCTCCAGCCATTGGTTAAATAATACCACTACTTTTGAGAAGAATTGTTTGGTTTGGTTTTATGGCACATCAACCATTCTAGGTTATTTAATGCCAAATCCATTTTTATACATATAAAAAATTCTATTTACAACAATTCAGTTTAGCATATGTATACAGTTTAAATGTTAAAACAGTTCTATTTCAAACAATTCAGTTTAGCCTAAGTACACAGTTTAGTTCTATTTGACCCTATCAGGTGCTACCACTCCAGGTCAGAGTTGACCTGGAAGAGATGACAATAAAAGAGTACTCCACATTCCCCAAAGTTCCAGCATTACGGGAGCCTTACCATATTCAAGACACTTGTTAGGGAAGTCTTACCTCTCTGCTGAGATGCAGTCGGTGTATTCTGCAACCCCAGCCAACTGGGCTCCTACAAGAATGGCTTTAGCATTAAATAATTCATGAAGACTGATATGCAAAGCAAACCGAACTTATTAGTAACAATCTGATTTTGACTTTATTTAATATAAAACAAAAAGTCATTCTCACAAATTTGAAAGCATGACATTACAAAAAATGATAATATCTATCTATATTCCTGTATAAGTGGTGATTCATGGGAATGACAATCATTTCTTTTAATTTTCAAACTGTGGAACACAACATATATCAATAATATATTAAAGATTGATATGAAAAAAAATGAAATTTTACAATATTAAAAATATATAGGTACAATTAAACATTCTGATGAATGCAATTAAGAAATAATTCTCAGTTTCCATTATTTTTATAAATTATTTTTACTAATAAGTAAAATAAAAAATTCATATTGGTTTCATTAATTTCTTAATTTTTTTCTTTTTGTATCATTGAAGGAAAACAAATTTTGATTGATTGATTTTAACTGCATGCCAATCTGTCCAAGGTTGTTTCATGCCTAGAAGTTAGGGAATCCTATTCATTGCAAGTTCATATTTACATTTTTGATACGGTTGTTTCATAAGAGGGTTTGTTTTTTTGCACATAGTCCAATGAAATACAAATTATTTTTAAAGAGATCAATTTGACCAATTGATAAGCCCTAACAGATATAACTTCTTTGCGTTACAGTAGACCTGGGAGTAATAGCAATGAAAGAGAACTCCATACTTGCCAGGTCTCCAAAAGTGGAGCCTCACTATCAGATGCAGTTTAGGGACATACTCAGGACACCCCTTTTGGGCAGGGGTTTTACCCATCTGCAGGGGATACAGTTAGCATTACTCTAAGCCCTGTTGAGAGGATCACAAATTTTAAGTCAATCTCTTGTAATTTTCAAAGAATAATATTGATTAAAATGATATAAAAACATACTTGGAAAATCTTTTTAGTTTAGTGGTTTGTTTATCTTTATATTTTTTTTTAACTATTTAGGTTAGATTTTTAATTAGAAAAATAAAATAAGTCAAAGGAATTTTATACATTTATAGGTCTGCAAACTAGTTTATCTGGCAACTGTGTCACTTTAGAATACACTGACTTCTGTAAGACCTCAACCCCACACAAAAAAGAAGTGTACCCTGGGTATGACACTAAACTGCATCTGATAGAAATGATTCAGTTCTGAAAATCTAATGAGTACCACTTCACTGCTATAACTCCTTGGTCCAATCTGACTCAGAGTAGCAGGAATCTCATTAATGAGTTAAATAGATCTGTTTAAAAATTATTCATATTCAAGAGGATTGTGTGCAAAAATACAAAAATACTTTTAAGAAATAACACAAAAAATGCAAATATGATTATACAATAAAATGATTACCTAACCTCAAGGCATAGAATAACCCCAGACAGGTTGACATAGTGTAAGAATCAATCAATTGGTTTGGTCAATTTGTTTAATGACATATCAACTCCTTAAGGGTTATTTAATATTGAAACTTGCTTTATTTGTAAATGTTTCATCACAATCATAACCTTTTATATTTTTATTGCAATCATTTTTTTAAACCACTTTTTCAATTGTCTAGAATAATCCTTTGTTTGCACAGTTATGTGATATCAAATATTCCTATTTAATACAAATATACTGATAATTATCAAATAGATCTATTTGAACCATAATTAGGACTATAGTTATTACCACTTTAGGTCTGAGTGGATCTGAAAATAATGGCAAGGAAAAAGGACTCTATACTCTTCAAAACCGTAGCTTTACCATTAAATGCAGTTTAGTGTCAAGACTCCGTCTTGATCTCTTACCTGGCAGACATAGGTAGTTCAGTTATGCTAAATATTTTTCTTTTCTTTATTGTTATGAGAGAAGCGAGAAAGCACAACAAGAGGATTTTGCAGTTTATTACAAAGCCAAAGCAAATGTAGTTGCACTAATATTTGTAAGAGAATAAAATTGTCTTCTATAAGTTCAAATGTTTAGGTTACCCTATTCGTAACTGAAGATCCTGAATGGATTCAGAAATATTCATAAGCCAAACATGTATCACTATCTGAGTAGGGGACATTAGGTAAATAGTAAAGTAGACTGGGTTCTTTAGCCCAAGTTAGAGAATCGGTTGAGGAAAAAAAAACTCTAATTTCAAATCAACTGTACTGTACTTAATAATTGACTGTGATGTATCCTGCTTGTAGCTGAAGGGTTGGGTATATATATATATATATATATATAGAGAGAGAGAGAGAGAGAGAGAGAGAGAGGTGCTCGCAGTTTAATGGTTATTGTCTTAAGAAATTGACACTATGATGAGTTTAAATCCTAGATGAAGGTATTTACATTTCATATAGTGCAAATACCCTTGCAAAAGGTATACATCCAACTATTCTCTCCCTCCAGATATAGGTAAATACTAGGCCAGACTGTGCTCTTGAACCTTGTTATGGTAATCAGTCTAGGAGAAAGAAAACTCTGAAATCAAACCTGCTAAACACCGATTGGAAAAACGATTGGACTTGTGTACACTTCCAGCTCATTTGAAGGGGTTATTATATTCATATATATATATATATATATATAGAAAGAGAGAGAGGAAACATTTTCTCTTTTAGTGTACTTGGGGAAAAAATATGGTGCCTTCCAAAATTCATTCCATCCAGAAATCAAATGATGCATATATACATAAATTTTTTTATTAAAACATGAAAAAAGTATATCTACAATAAATCAAATTAACTTGTGTTTTGTCCTATAAATACAATTAGGAAAATAACAAAAAATGTATATAATTCCATTATATTTCAACATAATGTAATTAAAGACTGGAATACTAGTTTTGTGGTATGACTTACATTATAAATAAATGGAGAATAAAGTAGAATAAGATAAGAATTGCCAAATATATATTTTTGTTGGCAGGGCAATGAAAACAAAAGAAAATTTTCAACTTTGGAAGCAATTATGAAATAATTATGAATTCAAAATAAAAATGTAAATATTTAGAACAATCTATAATCATGGATATTTATCCGTGCCTTCTACAAGGCAGGATTTGACACAAGGGCTTTTTTATAGTGGGGATTTAGGGAAACGGTAATGTGAATCTTGTTACTGATACCCTAATTAGCACGAATGCCAGGTTATATAAATCTGGTCTTAATAGTAAAATTATCAGAAAATAAAACTCTAAAGTATTTAGAATGTAAATTTGAATAAACTTGAACTTTTTTTTTTTTTTTAAAGTGGTTTATATTCTAAGATTTACTATCTTAAAGTTTCAGAGTATTTAACAATCATGAGAAGATAAGGCATTTTAGAAAGGCTGGTTTATAAGCATAAAAATCTTTCATATCTTCTTTTGGAAAATTTAGTTGGCTGGTTGTATTTTATAGCATATCAACCCTTGAAGGTTATTTGAGGCCAAATCCCGTTTATACACACACACACACACACACACACACACACACACATATATATCTGATTTGTAAACAAATAGTTTGTAGGTGATATTTTAAAATGAGCCAGAGCTTATTTTTTGGCAAACAGTTCAATGGTTTCATGTATTGGTACATAAGACGAATAATTTTATTCAACATTATTCAATCAGTTAAATGGTTCCAAGTCTTGCTATGTAATACTAATAGTTCAATCTAATATTAATCATTTGTTTGCATCCTTAACAATAAAAAAAAAAAATTTTTAATCAAAAAAAAACTTGCCAATGTGCAGGAGGACTGATTTGGAGTCAGAGTGGATGATAAATTTAGAGGATTTATCATTAGCTATAATGTTCATGGCTAGGTCATCTAATGAAAACCTGGTTTCATTCTTTTTTAATGGAATGCACAATTTATCTAAGATGACTTGTAATGTCATGAAAGGTGTTATACTCTAAGTCAAATCTCATTATGATTCAAGACTCTTTGATCGAGGTAAAAAATAAGACATGAGACCAAACAGAGCATTGGCTGATTGTTTACTCTAGAAATGCACCAGTAGGCAAGTTGCATGACCCTTTCTGATGAATTAGAATGCACCACAAACAATGTTCCCGAAGCATATAAAATACACTGCAATTTCCTCTTTCCTTCTCTTATTTCAGCAAAGCTGAGCTGAAAACATCTAGTAACAAGGCCCCAGGGCCAAGTTATACAATATGATATACACTTCTCATAACAGCATCAGCTAACACACTGATGAATCACAAATACAGTTAGTGTACCCTCACCAAACCATGTACATAACTTCTCATACAGCACCACCAGTTAACACACATGGCTATTCTCAACTCTGCAGCACAGAACTCTACACAGTACTCCTAACCATGTAAGCATGCAGCACAATGACTCCACAGGTATCTATCCACCACAGTAAGACCAGGGTAAAGACGCCTTCTAAATAGTCACATCTAGTCATGGCTCCTCCAAATATCAACTTGCACAACCCGTATGGAGCCCTCATTTATGGTCCTCTCCCAACAACAGCACATGCAGCTTAACAGACCCTTAAATGGTTATAGTAAAAAGAACATTTAGCTACATCATAAATTACATGACCAAAGAACAGCAATGAGTTATGCTCCAAAGCCGACCTTCTTTTTTCCTCACTACCACAGCAAATATGAACACAAGGAAGTCTAAGGGTAGTTCACATGGAATAGTGACTAACATGCTGGATAAAGAATAAATGACTTTAAAATCCAGTCATGCTGTTATATTCTCTTTTAAACAAATACTTTTAAGAAAGGCGTGAACTCCTTATTCCCCCTCTCTATAGCTATTGCTTAGATAGTACCACTACAGTTCTTCTACAAGGATGGCTTTGGCATTAAATAACTCACAAAGGTTGATATGCAATTACCTCCCCACTTCCCCCAACAAAAAAAAAAAACAAAGCCTGTGCTCCAAACACCTTACTTCCCCTTTACTTCTGCAACTATTTTTCATGCAACCTTAACTACCAACTGAATTTAACTTTTGCTGAAGAGAGTTTTCGACAATATGAATTGCTCTATTCATAGAAACATAAATACAATTTTCTGAGTCAATAAACTGTGCAGTTGGCTGGGTGGTATAATACACAAAGTGCATCTGAGTAGAGGGCTAAGAACTCCACCCTAAGAGAGTCCTGGATGTGACACTAAACCATTTGATGGAGAGACTCAAGTTCTGGAGCTTTAGGGAAATGTGAAGTATCCCTTCATTGCCATTAATCCCAAGTCTACAATCAGCTAGAGTGGTAGTACCTGTTAGGGACTCATCTAGGGTCAAATAGAAATATTTAATCAGTTTCTGTACTTGAAACCTTTTAACTGTGTGCAAATAAATGACTGTTAAATTGAAGTATTAGTATTACATAGCAATACTTGAAACCATTTAACTGAGTGCAAGTAAAAATATAAATAATTGTATGTAAAGAAATCAGCTCTCGCTCATTTAAAAATACTGTTACCAACAAACTATATACTTAAAAATATGTGTGTGTGTGTGTGTGTGTGTGTGTGTGTGTGTGTGTAAACAGGATTTGGTATTATATAACCTACAAAGGTTGATATGCCAAAATACACAACCAACTAACCCATCCGTTAAGCCTTGTTTATACATCATTCATTTATTATCACATGAAATGGTAAGTGACACAGAGTTTTCATTGTCAAGACAGCCATCTTTTCTTCTCTCTCTCTCTCTCTGTTGCATTATCATATATAAATATAACAAAAGCAAGCAAAATACTTTGGATACTGAGGATAATAATAATGAATAAATAAACAAAAGTTCTACGACCTACTTTTTTATAAAAATTTACATTGTGTGTGAAGAAAAGACAATAGCAGTCTATTGAAAGTTATTTTCTTTCTGTGTAACATTCTTATGGAAAAAACCAAATTGATTGTTAAAATTATTTGTGGTTTGGTTTCTTTGTTTAATGGCATATCAATCTTTCTGGCATATTTAAGGCCAAAGCCTCCTTGCAGAAGAACAGCAGTGATGCTGTTTAACCAATAGGGGAATAAAGGAGTCCAAATCTTATCCAAGGGTAAAATTATTTGTTGTTATAAGAATCATTCTGATCAATTACTTTCTTTATTTTAATGGCATATAAACCTTCATGGATTATTTAATACCAAATCCATCTTTGTATACAAACTATAGCTATTGGAAGAAAGGAGTTCATACCTTTCCCATGGGTAATAGTCCAGAAATGAATGTAATAGCATGGCTGGAGTTTAAACTCATACAGTTTGGGACTGCGGTCCAGCACTTTAGGCATTATGCCACAGAGACTCCCCATCAAGATTAAAAATAGGTGAATATATATCATCAAGTTATATTGACAATCCAGTTCCTGGATTCTCACTCACTATCAACTGCTCCTGGTAAGCATCTGTGTCTGCAGAGAGCTGATGTAAATAAGTTTTTGCTATTCAGCCAACACAAATATTCCCATGTGTAAGAGTCCATAAGTGAATGTCACTAATGAGTTTGTTATTGCTTCTCCAGCAATACCCCACATATCTTGCTTATCTTACTTGGATGGTTTGTGAGATAGAAGGCATGTGACCATAAAGCTGCTGTTTTGTGGGGTGCTGCTTCCAGGATTTGTTCAAGACAGCACACAACATTCTTATGTAGTTCCAATCCAGCTTTTTCCCCTATTCATTTTGTTAGCGTCCATGTGGTGGATTTATATAGAAGTATTGACACTGCAACAACTTGAAAGAAATACCTTTTTATTTTATCAGATAGATCAAATTTCCATATAAATGATAACCTGGCAATAGCCTTCAATGCTTTTGTTAGGCCTATGTTGACATCACTTTCAGCAGATGAGAGTTGCTGCCAAGGTACATGAACTGGTTGACTAATTTCAAAAGCTAGCCATTTAGAATGAAGATGGCTCATTTTTTGTTTGTAAGACATGTATTCTGTTTTATTTGCATTCATGTAGAGGCCAATGCTTCTCACTACCCCGTCTATGCGAAGCAGTAGAAATTCTGCTTGGTAGATTTGCAAGAAGTTCAAAATCATCTGCATAGTCAGTATTCACCATAGTTTCCACAGGATATTGTCTGCTTCTTGCCTTTTTAATGTGAAACCATTTTCTTTCATTAGAGCTATGGATATTCATAGTACATAGTTTAGGTAAAGTATAAACAAATTTAGAGCTTGGCCTAGGGGTTAGAGTGTTCGCCAATCACCCGGGAGACCTGGGTTCAATCCCAGGTCGAGTCATACCAAAGACTCAAAAAATGGTACTTGATGCCTCCTTGCTTAACACTCAGCATTATAAGGTACGGATCAAGGGTAAAGTAGAGCAATCCAGGGAAGGAGTAGCGCCCTCCCCTACACCTTGGTGTAGTAGCTATCGAAAAGGGAGCCTTCGGGTTACCCTCGACTACGGTCGCCAACTTTACTTACTTTATATCTCCTTAAAAGACTTGAATATAGTAGTAAATCTCAATCAGTTAAGCCACCTATTGCTTTCGTGTTTTATAGCAGTAACAGTTTTTTAGGAAGACTATATGAAATTAGTATCTGCTCCATCTTTCCTCAATGTATGGAATTGAATACTTAGGAGGAATCTACAAACAGCAGTGTTGCCTTAAGATTCTTTGCTCATACTCATTTGATGATTCAACAGATTGTTAGAATCTTTGAGGTCATGGAACAATTACTTCCAAAGCCATTCTGATTTTTCCTGTGAATTTTCATGATTTTGGGTCAGATACAATTTAGAAGCAGAGAATTATAAACCTAAGCTTCTAAGGTCACCTTTCTTGGGAAAGGAAGGATGCAACCTTTCATCTATTTCTCTTTTGTGTTTTGTTTATAGACTGCATTGCATAGTCAAAGAAGTATGAGATGCCTTCAATAAGTTTCCAGACTTTTTTTACAGGCATTTAAAATTGTCGTAGATTCAGTATGTTATTGCTATACATCTTATGAGATGATTGACCAATTCTTATGATTTCAGGTTCAAATGAACAGCTACAGCAGCAATTGGAATACACCCTACTAAAGCCTGATTGTCACAGCTAGTGAATTTCAAAAATGCAATCTGCATGTTAGGACACTTTAGAAGAACGATATGCAATAAAATTCTGTTTTAAACTTGGAAAAAATGACACAGAAACCTATGGAATACTTCAGACTGCTTTTCAACCATCTTGCATGAATTGAGCATCAGTTTTTGAGTGGCATAAGAGATTCAAGGAAGGCAGGAGTTTGTGAGGGATGATGAGAGGTGTGGGAGAAGTAAGGAAGTCAGAACACCAGAGTTGATTGGCCAAATAAAGAATTTCCTGAATAAGGACCGTCGTGTGTCTATAGAGACAATAAGTGCACAGTTTGATGTCAGTGTGGAAACTGTACACATGATTATTCGCGAAGAACTTAAGATGCAGAAGATTTGCACAAAGTTTTTCCCAAGGGTGCTCAGAAAAGATCAGAAAGAAAGACGTTGTCATGACAGCAGGGAGATGGTCGGGCTGATCAATTCAGATCCCGCAGTTCTTGATGCTCTGGTGACCTGCGATGAAAGCTGGATCTACTGCAATGACCCAGAGACCAAGAGACAGAGTTCACAGTAGAAGCATGCTGGCTCTCCCAGACCCAAGAAAGCCAGACAGAGCAAATCAACCCACAAACTTTTGATGATCCCTTTTTTTGACAGCACTGGCATGATCTACATGCACTGGATTCCCACTGGACAGTCAACAAGGAATACTATGTTGAGGTTTTAAGGGAGTTCAGGAAGAGATTCCGTCGGAAGAGGCTAGAACTCTTCAAATCGGATCAGTGGCATTTCCACCAGGCCAATGCACCGGTTCACAACTTCATTTGACTAAGATGGGCATCAAGACAGTTCCTCACCCACCCTATAGTCCACACCTTGCTCCCAGTGACTTTTAGTTATTCCCTAAGCTTAAGGAAAAACTTGGAGGCTGTCGTTATGAGACAATTGAGGAGATGAAAGAGGCTGTGATGAAGGTCATTAACACGCTCACACAAGAGGACTTCCATGGGGCCTTCCAGAAGTTGTTGGAATGGTACATCAAGTGCATTGCAGCCAGAGGAGGTTACTTTGAAGGGGACTAGAATTTCATGTGTGTACTATCAATAAAAGTGCCCATACAAAAAAATCTGGAAACTTATCTAATGAGCCTTGTATGTTGTTAAATTTTCTAGTCTTCAAAACTTTAGGAGGGTATTTCATTGAGGCTTGCAGCTAATCTGTTTTTGATTTTTCTCAATATTATGTCAAGTTCTATCTCCATAAACTGTCCTAGTTTGGCATCTAGTGGGCTATAAAAAGTTTTTGGATAGTTTTGTCAGTGATTTCAGGAGGGTTTCTATGCAGATTCTTGATATGTTCTTTCCAATCCTGAAGTCTTTCTTCTTGGATGGTAGCTTTTAGTTTTGCTGTTGAAGTGCTCTTCATTCAGCTCAGTTAATCTAATATCTGCCATGCTATTCACAAATGTTTATTTCTAATTTTATCGATTTTGCCTAGACGTATTCTTTTTGGTAAATGTTGGTTAGTTATATCTGGGCTTTCTTAAGTTTCAGCACTTTGGCAATTTTTGGGTTTCTTTTATTAAGTAAGGATGCTTTTTTAAATTATCTCTAGTGACTCCAATGGAACTCTACACTTAGTTCTTGCTTTGGTTGGCATGCATTTTGCTGATATATTCACATTTTTTCATTGTTCAAAATTTTTCATGAAAAAAAAAACATTCAAGAGAAATTACATTAAAAACCTTCAAATATTTGTATATTCATTAAATAAACACATCATTAAACAAAGCAATTTTACCTAGGCTATATTTATGTTAATTTTAAGCAAATGAAAAATTAAAATTAAAACTTGGACCCAAAGAAAATTTACATTTCCATAAAATAAATACTTATAAAAAATGAAAAAGATGAAAATTTAAGTGAAATGTTCTGAGATGTTGAAAATATGTTCTGAATCAGAAAATAAAAATTGCTATTAAGTTAAAATAATGTTTGATTTAGAAAGGGATTTTATTTATCTATTAAAATATATATTAGACTTTTGATTTGTAGCTTTGAATCAATAAAAACCTTCATTTCTTCAAGAGATTTAACTGTCCAGTAAAAAATTAAATTTTAAGGTTTTGAATGTTAAATTTTTAAAAATCACTTTTGCAACAAAATTACTTACATTTCATAAAATGACTGATATAACTAAAACATGATTAAAAGAAATTAAACAAAAATTTTTTAAAAAACTTGGAAGTGAGTATAACATAACTTATTGTCGAAGGAAATGTTGCTGCTCCAAGTTCAAATCTTGGACAAAGCAGTTTGCATTTCACTTTGTGCCAATGCCCTAGAGAAAGGAATGAATCCTTTAGTTCTCCTCCAAGCTAGGCAGGCTGGGTTCTTTAGCCTTAGTAAAGCAACCAGTCAAAGAAAAGGAAAACTCTGAATTCAAATCAGCTTTACTACATTTAAAAATTGATCTTTTGTCACTTCCTGTGTATGACGGAATGGTTGGGTAAAAGTATACATAAAAAAGCTTTATATATATATTTTTTTTTTGTTTTTCTTTAATTTCTTATCACCCTCAAAATAGCATCTCATTCACATTTAACTATAAAATGCCTTTTTTTAGTTTCGTTTAGTTTAAATTCTTTGTTTAATGCAGAGTGAGAGAAGTAACTTACCTCCTGGATCAAAGTGCGTAAGACTATCCCTTGCTTGTCAGGTAGTAAAAAATATGTTCAATTCTGAAGGCAGAAGTTATAGTGTGCCGATCTTGTCCCTCATAAGAAGAAATCTACCGCACATATAAATTTCATTATGCTGGAACTTGCATAAAAGAGCACGCCAGCAGCAAGAGCGGGGTTGTCATTGTTCTTTGCGAACTGCTTTTTAGACTGACTGACTGGCAGAACAAACGAGTAGACTATCTGTCCCTATCAGCCATTGCTCTTGGTAAGTCTTCTAGATGGTATCCAATGTCCACATAGAGCTGATGAATGTTTTGCTGGTCAGCCAATACTGCATACCTATGTGTAGGAGTTCATAGGAAAACATTGCTTATAGGTTTTCTTCTCTAGCAGAGTCCAGCATGTCTTATTCATTTTACTTGGAGAGCTTTATATAATGAGAGGTAAATGGCCATATAGATAGTATTTTCAGAATTTGTTTGAAATGGCACACAGCATCTTTGTTTAGTTCCCATCAAGCTTTTTTTTAATTGTTTCAGAACAGTCCAATTAGTGCAACCATACAGTAGTACGAACAGTGATACAGCTTAAAAGAATCCCTGTTTTATTTTATTTAGAAGATCAGATTTCCGTAAGGTTGATAACCTGTCAATCGCAGTCCATGCTTCACCTAAGAGAATGCTGACATCACTTTCAGTTGATGAGATAGTGCTACTGAGGTATATGAAGTGGTCAACTCATATCAGAAGTTTGCCACTTAATGAGGAGATGGTACCATTTTGATCAAGACACATGAACTGTTTTATCTGGGTTCAAATAAAGATCAATGCCTCTTTGTACCTGTTGCAGGCTAAGCAGCAGAAATTTGGCTTGAGCAGGTGTATTTGCAAAAAGTGCTAAATCATCTACATAGTTTGCATTAGTAATAGATCACAAAAAACCAAGTTAAGAATGAATAAAAAAGCAGTTATTTTTTTGTAACTTAAAAAGTTGAATATGCAAATTGGTATATCCTTGAAGCCAGAAACAACTTTATCAGAGCAAATACTCAAACTGACTTGTTACATCTTTCCAATTGAGTTTGGGAGGATGAAGGTGGTAAAAATTGACAACAAAAAATATACTTTGGTCAATGTTTTGGCAACCAATTCATCATTCAAGTCTCAGTGAACTGTCCTTCCAGGCAACACCTGCCTCAGCCTTGTCTCAAAGGATAAAAGGTTGGGTTTAAAACCTGATATCTGAAGGAGAAATCAAATAAAATCAACCTTGTATCACATCCAGCCACCATGGAGTAATTTGACACCTGCTTGGATAATTTTGTCACTTTATTGAAGCTGAGATAAAACTTTAGCTTGTCAGGTAATTCTGCAGTTCCTTTTGAATATCTATATAAAATATCTATATTTTAAAATCCCCAATGAAAATTACTACAGTGGATCAGGTGGTAAGCCTTCAAGGAAAATTAAATTAACAGGTAAATTATCTTCTTGATTCATGTACTTGAAAAAGTATGTAAACTTCTCTAAGATTTGGAGAGAGTTTAGTAGTTTTAATTCTACTTAGGTTTGAAAATTCCAAGTTGATCATTCGTGTTTTAAAAAATATACAAGAGTAATTATTCGAAAAGTAAATGGAGAGATTGGAATATAATATACCTTATATATTTGTGTAATGAACAACTTTTTAAGACCAATTTCTCACCTCAAAAACAAGGGGTCATTCATTATAACTATTATTATTATTATTCATTTGTTAAGCCTCCTTAGGCACCTTCCCTTTTTATTTTCTTCACACATCAACCTTAAAAAAAGATTAAAGAGTCTTTACACAGAACATATACATTTTTAATACAATATCTACATACAGATCAAATTCTTTTAATTCATTTGATATTCCATAAAAATACCTTTCTAAATTCTTTTTCTTACTATTATTTCTGAAGTCATCAAATTTAATCATCATCCTTTTTCTTTTTGCAATATTGCCATTTTTTAAATTTTATTAGGTAATTTGTTTAAAAAATATATTATTCTAACAGCAGAAAAAAAATAAAAAATAAAAATCCAACTGGTCAGGAGATTTAGTTTTTGAAATCTATCTACACAGTAAATTTCCAGTTCAAGGAGAAATATTGAAAAAAATGTCTGCTATAATTATACATTTCATTAATTATTTTGAAAGTTTCAGAAATCATTCATAACTCAAGTATATATGGTAGTAATTTCCACAGTGAAGATAGAGACAGCAGTTACAAGATATAAAGTGTACTCACAGATTTGCTTAGTCCCAACTAAGGGAAATATACAATTTTAGGATGCATCATATGATAGGTATTGTTTCTATTTGATAGCCTTAGTTCAATGGCATCTGTTTTGACATCTATGAACCTCAATAGCAGTCGTCAGTAGTGATTATTTGAATCTCAGATATTTTAAGCTTATTGGAGAGGCAGACATTTTTATCAAGGTGTTGAAAAAAAAAACAAAAAAAAACATTTGTTTTGATTTCAAGTAGGGATATAAACAAAGATGTGAACAAGAATGAATCCCCAAGTTTATTAGAAACAACAAAAAGATGGCACAGAATGTGAAGTCAAATCAGAAAGTCTTGGGATAAATCTGTAATGCTTTTTGGATTCGCTCATCAAGTTGCATAAAAAAAGATTTTCTTCAAATGGACATTTTATATTCCGCCACCATTTTCACCAAAATAAAGAAAAGTATTTGGTTAAGGTTCATCAGAATATATTTGTTTTTACTTCAGATTAGGTTTTTATTTCAGTTATCATTGACCTGATCATAATATAGTTGTTTTTTAAATACCATTTTGTTTGCCAAAACTTTACGACTCTAACAGCCTCTTATCTATTGTTATCATAAACAGTAAAAGTATTATCACTAATAATCTTGCATACACATTAAGATATAACAGATGTTTGTTTATACATTGCTAAATCAATATCACTTTCTGAAACCAATAAGAAAATCTCAATCTTTAATCTCTCTAGATTTTCAATCTTCCAATATTCACTTATTTCTGCTTACACTAAGCACATGTTTTTGACAAAACATTAACATAGTTTCAACACCTATGAGCTCAAACAACACTTGCACTTTATTTGGTTTGGTTGGGTTTTTATGGCATAACAAACATAAGAGGTTATTTAATGCCAAATCCTGTTCATACAAATGTTACAAGACGAGATCTTGCCTCGATTTGAAAAAACAAAAAGAAAGAAAAGAAGAAAAGAAAAAAAAAAAAGAAGTTACCACTTCGAGTTCTCAACTCAAAATGAAAAGTTAGTCGCTCACGCATGGGCTCCGCGCAGAACTTCTGTTTGCGATAAATTAACAAAAAAAAAATACATTAATAAATATCCAATCGGAACGCTTCCCACGGGGCACAAAAATTGCCGTTTCTGAGCCTACAGAAAATATATAAATAGACGGACCAAATAATTATCACCAAACTTGTTCCTTCACACGACTCGTGTTAAAGATTCTTCGCCACCGTCCGGCGCCTGTCATCCGATACATCAAACGATCGCCACCGCTAGGAACGCTGCCCTAATTCCGAGAAAACCATCCCTTCACCACGAGACAAGGGCAGTACATGAACTTTGTAACTACTACAACTGAATTCATTCTTTAACTGTGAACATATTTCTCCATTCTATTCTCTGTACTTAATCTATTTATAAAAATTTTCTATAACATCATTACAGTGTTATTGTGAGTATCTATACGTTCTTTGTTTTGTAACCATATGCATTTCTCGCCCACAACAATCATATCACAGATATCAACAACTCAGAATATAACACTGGTGTCAAGCATGCAGCAAAAAGGGTATGGAATACTCCGGCCTTTCTCGGTCAGAAATCTTGGAACTTATAAAACAGCAAAAAGCAGTGATTCTCCAAACGAAAATTGACATGGAGCCGGCAGATAACCCGCAAGCACAATTAATCATTAGTGAACTGAAAACAGACGTCCACAAACTTTTAACTGCTCTGCAAACTACCGCGCACGATCGATTGCACATATTGCAACAACACACCACAAACTATGAGCTTCTATTACGACAGCAGTCACTTCGGGATGCCACAAAATCCATCCGGACCTTTGAACCGGGCAGCGATGTAAACCGCTTCATTACCGACCTTAATAAGGCTTACACCATACATGTTAAGCCAGAATTAAGGGAATATCCTGCAATGGAGAAGGAGTTTATCAAGCTGGCAAAGCAACTACTGAACGAAGGCATCTTCCAGCAGATGGAGGACTCAAGACAGCCCACGTCCACGTTCGAGGAACTAAAGGCTTACCTTATATCCACCCACGGGAGCCAAATGACAAACTTTCAGTACCTAATCCGAGCATGGGACCTTCAGCGACATGAGGGAGAGAAACTCACTGATTTTGCAGGCCGACTTGAAAACACAATCCGAGAGGCCACAGTCCACATCACGGCAAAATTCAAGTCGGACAGACAAAATGCTGAGATGACGGCCGAAACTGCATTTTCCCTAATGGGGGCCATGCTCATGAGTGAAAAGATCAAGGCATGGGCACCTAACATCTATCCACACCTCGTCAAAACCATGGACAGACACTACTCAGCGGGTGGTATAGCCAGCGATGCGCAACGCTATCTTGATCGTGGTATCAAAACGGACATCACCACCGCCGCTGAAACCACTGCGCTGATGGCGAGCCAACCTATACACTCTGACAAATCTCGTAGCCTTGAAAGTGACAAGATACTAGCCGACGTACAGCTACAGTTGCTGGATCTGAACAAGCAACTGCGGCAAACCCACAGGCAGAACCCATCCATTGTTGACTGGAAAAGTCGAACCGCCCCCACCTACAACATGAAGCACAACTGGGCACAAAGAAGCGCTGGCCAACCCAGCCAACAAGCAATGTGCAAAAACCTTTTACGAGGCCGCGCATGCTTTAAGGGCAACAGGTGCTCATATTTTCACCCCACCTCATGCTCAAGCACACATAGTGACCACTAACACCGGTTTACCTGGAACAGATAGCGATCAGCACAACCATGAACACGCGATGCGCTTCAACGAACTGGATTTTCAGTTGGGACCGAACGAGATGTGATGACTCGTTCCCAGGTCCATGTATCCACTCAGCATCATCACACATTTAACTTTCAAATCCGACCTGATCTCCGATCGCCCCTTGTTCAGATCAACCTCCGCAACAACGGCATCACATTCTCCGGTGTAGGCATGTTGGATTCCGGATGCACGACTTGCATCATTCCCATTTCTCACTTACCTGAAGATGCAAGAAGACACATGTCCAAATCCAACATCCAAGTCAAGGGAATCGGAGGGAACATCTCTATTCTGGGCAAGCTCACCTGCGACATTACCTTGGGTGACGATACTTCCCCCGCTTTCTGCAACGTCGACACACTGATCACAACATCAGACATTCCCATCTTGATCGGTCAGAACATACTCGGCCACCACACACTGTTATCCTATACTATCGATAACCAGAAGGCGACTGTAGAACTTGCACGCACACTCCCATCTGGCAAGCTAAAACATACTGTCCTGCTCTCTACAACCGTCCATCCAAGGATAAAACCGACCCACAACCTTTCACACGGCACCCTAACCATTTCCAACGAGGAACCACGAGCCACAGCCAGATCATCACCTAACGGGTTGACTCTCAACCAAAAACTCCATTGGCTTAAGCAAACCGTAGGCCAATCACTTCCAGACCATCATAGCTGTAGTGAATTAGAAGCTACCGCCAATTTACTCATCAGCTATGCGGACATTCTCGGCACTGACAACAATAGAAGGGGCACTTTCATCAAGCCCATACGCATACCAACCAACAGCCAGTCCAGGAGCCAAAAACAGCACCGTATAGCCCAAGCACTGGAGGATGACATTGACGCGGAAATTGCCCGCATGGCAAGTGAGGGCGTTATCGAACCTTGCAACGACCCTAAAGGATTGAACAGTCCCGTTTTTGCCGTCCGTAAGAAAAACGGAAAGATTCGAGTGGTCGCAAATTTCAAGAGAACCCTCAACAAGGTGTTAGTCGATCTCGACCCATACCCAATACCTACCATTGACTCGACATTCAACAAGATTGGCCAAGGTAACAAGTACTTCTCAACACTCGACCTCCGCAATGGCTATTGGCAAATCGTCATTGACGAACTTGACTGCCATAAAACGGCCTTTACTTGGAAAGGACGCTGTTTCCAATACACCTGTCTGGCCTTCGGTCTAAAATCCGCTGGACAAATCTTCTTGCGATGCATAGCTGAGGCTCTCGACACAGTGGCCTCACGCGTGAAAATATCATCATATATCAACGATAATCTTGTCCACGCCAAAACCTTCGAGGAATATGTGACAGCGCTGGAGCAATTATTTATTGCCCTACGCAAGTTCGGATTAAAACTAAACCCGGAAAAATGCATTTTTCTTGCGTCCGAAGCTAAATTTCTCGGTCGCATCGTGAATAGCAACGGGTTCAAGGCCGACCCCGAATATGTCTGCGCCATTATCGACATGAAACCCCCGACAACGAGAAAAGAACTACAAAGTCTCATCGGACGTCTCGTATGGATTCGGCAATTCATCGAGACATGCCTTAACGAGAGCATCAGAACCGACATGTTCTCCAATCTAATGGCCCCCATAAACGAACTAAACAAGCCCGGACGGACATTTGTCTGGACCGAAGGGGCCAACAAGGCTTTAAATAAAATTAAGAAGCGCCTCGCTTCACCACCAATCATTTCATTCCCCGACTTCACCGGACTCTTTACCCTCACCACCGACGCCAGCGATATCGCATGTGGGGCCATTCTCATGCAAGAGGATAAACACGGCCAAAAGAAAATAATAGCAGTGGCCTCACGCACTTTTAACGCGACGGAATGCAACTGGTCAACAACTGAACGCGAGGCATATGCGATAAAATGGGCCATCACCAAATTCGATTACTTCTTGCGTAGTCGTCCCTTCGTCTTCCTCACAGATCATCGATCTCTCACGTACTTGGATCAATGTGAATTCAACAATGCGAAGATACGACGATGGCAGGAGGAAAAGTCGTGCTACAAATTCGTCTTGGAATATGTAGAAGGCGAATCAAATGTCTAGGCAGACATGCTCAGTCAGAGATATGGCCACAGCAAGGACAAGCTTACGGCAGACCCGACACCTGCAGGGAAGCATTTCAAACTCCAAGGCTCCAGTTTAAACATCTACGTTCCATCCTGGTGCATGGACGAAATCAAGAGCTCCCAGCTGCTCCCTGGGACTCACACAACACAGAACATTCAGCATCATCTGCAGGCCATCGACGCATTCCTCGCGTTTCATGCCACATCGACCATCCCGGTTGAAGAGATAGCTGACCACATGGGTATTGCAGTGGAACAAGCCTCTGATGACACACTTTCAAAAATCATCAGAGCTCTTCAGTTGGCAACCCCAAGACCAGACGCTACCCTACTCGGCCCCAAAGATCATCGTACCGGGCTATATAACAAGCACATGCACCAATTCTACTTGGAACCTGGTACATCTGTATTGATGATCAGGGATACTACAAACACACCAAAACTGGTAGTACCCTACAAGCTCCGGACAAAATATCTCCACAAAGCCGATGACTGTGTCAACCACTCAGGGATCTCCTGCATGCAGGAACACCTATCCAGCTACTGGTGGGAGTTCAAAAATCGCGATATCAGGGCGTATGTTCAGTCATGCCAAACCTGCGCTAAACGCAAGGGAAATTACGGCATGCGCCGAAACTGGTCCACAGGCCATTGCAAGAGAGGCAGAAAACCATTCGAGGTTGTCTACATAGATTTTGTCTCAATGCCCCTCTCAAAGGGCAAGCGGTACATCCTTACTATTCTAGACAGCTTCAGCCGCCACCTCATGGCCATACCATGTGCCAGAGACCGCGCAATCGACGCAGCCCGCGGACTCTACCAGTTCTTTCTTTGTCACCGCGAGATTCCCTGCATTGTCTCCTCCGACCGAGGAACCCACTTCACTGGTGAGGTCTACAAGGAATTTTGTGTCCTAACCTCGATCACCCGGGAACTTCACTGCCCGTGGCGACCACAAAGCTCGGGGAACATTGAGAGGCAACACCGGACCTTAAAAAACGCCCTTTACATGATCTGCGAAGACAGAAACTGTGAATGGACGGACATTCTCGAATCGGCAGTTTCCTCAATGAATGCCACAGCCAACACCGCCACTGGTGCATCCCCGCATTACATTATCACCGGCCGCCAACCAAACATTGGTCTACCGAAGATCCCCTGCCAAGACATCGTTAACAACAACCCAAGTGCTTACGGTATGCAGATAAACGCTTTGCTCCGACAGGTGCATCAAAGAGTCGCCTTGGCGAACAACGAGGCTGACCACAAAATGGAAGCCAAACTGAACCGCAGCATCTTCAAAGACCCGATACAAGTCGGTGACAAGATGCTACTCCACCAACCGCAGTCCGCAACAGCCCACTTGTCTCACCTGCCTTGGATAGGTGACTTTGAGGTCACCAAAACGAACGGTTTGGTGGTCCAAGTGAAAAACGAAAACTGAAACGCATTGGGTTCACCGCGGACACGTCCATCGACTCGTACCACGACCAAATGACCTGCAGCACATGCATCGACCAGCCCCACCTCCAGCTCTATCCCCACCTCACCAAATTCCCAATCACCCGTCGACATGACCACTCCTACCTCTTTGTCCACCCCGGCAACCTACCCATCACCCGTTGTCACGACTCCCAACACTTTCGTCAGGGGAGCATCTTGTCGCAAATGACTGCAGTTCTGGAGACAATACCCAAAACCCAACGAAACGAACAACACGCGGGCAACTCCCAGCACGCTTTAAAGACTTCGTTATGTGCCAAAAAACAAAATAAATAATACACACACCAACAAACAAAACAAAAGCACGCAAGCAAGCACTAACAACATAGCAACCTCAAATCATGGTAAGATCTAGGGGAGCTGTTACAAGGCAAGATCTTGCCTTGATTTGAAAAAACAAAAAGAAAGAAAAGAAGAAAAGAAGAAAAGAAAAAAAAAAACGGAAGTTACCACTACGAGTTCTCGACTCAAAATGAAAAGTTAGTCGCTCACGCATGGGCTCCGCGCAGAACTTCCGTTTGCGATAAATTAACAAAAAAAAAATACATTAATAAATATCCAATCGGAACGCTTCCCACGGGGCACAAAAATTGCCGTTTCTGAGCCTACAGAAAATATATAAATAGACGGACCAAATAATTATCACCAGACTTGTTCCTTCACACGACTCGTGTTAAAGATTCTTTGCCACCGTCCGGCGCCTGTCATCCGATACATCAAACGATCGCAACCGCTAGGAACGCTGCCCTAATTCCGAGAAAACCATCCCTTCACCACGAGACAAGGGCAGTACATGAACTTTGTAACTACTACCACTGAATTCATTCTTTAACTGTGAACATATTTCTCCATTCTATTCTCTGTACTAAATCTATTTATAAAAATTTTCTATAACATCATTACTGTGTTATTGTGAGTATCTATACGTTCTTTGTTTTGCAACCATACGCATTTCTCGCCCACAACATTCATATCACAGATATCAACAACTCAGAATATAACACAAACATATTAAATATATATGATTTGTAAACACAACTTGTCGATAAATTTTTTAGATTTTTACTCTCAGTTAAATGGTTGCAAATATTGCTATGTATCACAAACAATTCAATGAAACATCAGTCATATGTTTACACACAGTAAAGTAAACAAATAGTTCTATTTCAAACAATGCAGTTTAGCATAATTCATTTGTTTGCACACAGTCTAAATGTCAAACAGTTCTATTTGACCGATAGATAGGACCCTATCAGGAGCTACCACTCTGGGCCAGAATGGACCTGGGAGCTATGGCAATGAAGAGGTACTCCACATTCCCCAAAGCTCTAAAACTGGAGCCTCACCATCATATTGTTTAATGTCATATCCAGGACACTCATAGGGGAGGTGGGGGTTCTTACCCTTCTACAGAGATGAAGTCGATATATTCTACTGCCCCAACTGACTGGGCTGAATTGCACTTTGTGACAAGTAAGATCGTTTTTATGATTTGATCCTTAAGTTAATTCAAATAAGTTATAACTTATCTCAAAATTTTATAATTTGAAAGTTTTTTCTTGTTTTATTAAAATAAAGCTGCAATTATTCTTTACATTAGAATGTTTTTTAATTATCTCTCAACAAAATGTCTTAATATATAATCAATATACAAAAGTTCTAATAGATTTCTTTTCTGTTTAAACATGAAATCGATTTTTCAGTTGTTTCTACACATGTTTTAGTGAATATCAAAGTCCATTTGGGATGGAGGTGCATGGTTATCATTGTAGGAAATGGACACACCGACTTGAGTTCAAATTCTGAATGAGGTTGTTTGTGTTTCATTTTCACACTAATGCTCTAGAGAAAGGCATGAACCAATTTACTCTCTCCAGCTATGGGTGAATAGGATCTTTAAGCTTGGTATGGAAACTCGTCTAAAGGGAAGAAAACTTTGAATTCAAACATGATTTTGGCTGGGAACCACATTCAAAGAACAACCTCCAAGAGACTCCACATGTGAATACATGTCTGGAACTGGCATAGCTTGCATCAAATGAATTCTATTTAAGAGTGAGAAAGAAGAGAAACTCTATTCTGACTTATTACAATAACCTTTATCCTAAGTTAATAATAATAACATAAAACAAAGTGAAAAAGCTTTCAATTATTTTTCCAGTATAATATTTTGATAAAAATTGACATCATGACATATAACTTTTTAAAGGCATTGTTGTTTATCTCCCTTGATCTGGAGTTGTGTACCTTTGCTCATTATAAATAGACATCATCTTGAGTAAACTGGTTCTTACTCAGCTCTTGCTTTAAAGACGTGATTAACAAAACAAAAACTAAAGTAAAACTAGAAGTTAAAAAAAAAAAATTACCAGCAGAATGTATGAAATGAAACTACACTAAATTCATAATCATGAATTTTTTATTTTTTTTTAAATCAGACCAAAAACTTAAACCTACCTTTTCTCAGGAGACGGTACTGGCTTTGAAAACCATCCAATCAAAATGCCAATGACAAGGCTCAAAATACACCCAAAGCAAAGAACAAGGCAATTTTGCTTGTTTATCCCATGGGAAGACATGATTTTGACAGATGGATGCCGATCGACCGGATCCTCCGTCTCCAAATTTGAGAACCTGAAACAAGATTGAAATGTAAAAAAATTGTAATAAGAATATTTTGATTTATTCATACAAAAATTAAATTTTCTCTCTGTATGTCAGCATATGTGATTGAATCAGAAAAATTTCAAATAAGGAGTTGCTGGCTATAAAATTTCATACCCAAAAAGATATTGAGACCCCATGGTGTAGAGGCTAACATACTAGACAGCTACATGGTAGTGAATTTGAACTCCACTTATGATATTACATTCACTTTAGGCTAATACCCTAGGGAAAGGCACGAACCCTTCTTACCCGACCTCTCTGCTCTTGGTTAAATAGTACCTCTACTGTTATTCTGCAAGAATGGCTTTGGTGTTGAATAACTCATACAATTAAAACCAAAGATATTTCATTAGAAATTATTTATCATTCTTTTTTCTTTCTTTAAAGACTTGAAGAATTCAAAGTCACTATGAGTATCAGATAAAAAACATAATACTCACTAATAATCAAAGAAGACATTAAAATTTATGTTGGCATCAATATAAAAAGTTATTTATTAAACTCTACTATATCTGGAATACAGTTCTTTACAGAATCTGTGATGACAACATCAAAAGCTGACTATAAAAATAATGGTTCCATCTTCACTAAAATGAACTAGAAAGTACTTTTTAAAATCTATATTGATAAATGGTAAGTTTGTTGGTCTGTCTTTTATAGATGGAAATAGTTTGATGTTAAGTGACTAAATTTGATAGTCATCATTACAAGACCTAGGGAGAGGTTTTAATATTTTGAAAAAATTGCAGGTTCTAGGTAAAAAGTGGAGTTGCTCATGAAGAACAGGCTTCTAACAAACAAGAATCAATAAGAACCAATGTTACAGCAAGATGAAATGAAATGTAGAGAATTTAAGTTTACAAACTTTGAAAGGAGAAAAAATAATAAAGGACGTAGTTCAAAGTTCCGTGTAGGTTCCTGAGTTCGACAAACACCTGAAGAAGACCAGAGGACATATAGGCCGAAATGTTGTGGAAATAATAATAAAGATGAAGACAATAGTTCAAAAACCCTTAATGATAAAAATCATCAAGCTTCGTCTCAGAAATCTAAACAGCTAATTATGGTTTGTCTTCATAAAATAATAATGTACATTTTATTGAATGTTACTAATGGTTTTATGGACAGTTCTTCAAAGTGGAGGTGTAAAATAATTATGTAACATTATTGTGTAGTTAGGACAAACAATCCAAACAAAAAACAAAATATTTAATCAATAAATCACTTAAGAGTTTCATAAAAAAAATATAATTGGTAAATATCTTTTCTGTTATGTGGATTTGTATTTTATAGAAATAATTACTGTTTGTGATTGGTTGGTTGATGTTTTATGGCATATCAACCCTTAAGGGTTATTTAACACCAAATCTTTTTTATATATGTGATTTGTAAGCAAATAATTTGTAGATAGCTTTATTTTTAAACACATTTTTAGAGCTCATTTGTTTGCTCACACTTAAATGGTTTTAAGTATTCCAATCTAACACTAATAATTCTATTTAATGTTTGTTTACACTCAGTTAAATGGTTTTCATCATCATCATATCGTGCTGGCAGCACGGATATCCCTGACCCTCTCTCGCCACTCCTCCCTATCGTTCATCGCCCTAGGTAGGTCTTCAGGACAACAACCTGTATCCTCACATAGCTGCTGAATGTACGTTCGTGCTGGTCGTCCTGCTTTTGCGCGGCCATGTGTGGGGATCCATAAGAGTACATCTCTTATGAGTTCATCTCTGCTTCTCCAGCAATGTCCTGCATGTCTGGTTCGCCTAACTTGAATAGTTTTCGTGATAGGGGGCAGGTGGCCGTACAGTTGGTGTCTTGTGGGATGTTGCTGCCAGGACTTGTTCAGGATTGCACGCAGCATTCTTGTGTAATTGCCATCTAGTTTCTTCTCGAACCGTTTTGTTAGCGTCCATGTAGTGCATCCATATAGCAGTATCGATGTGACCGCTGCCTGGAAGAAACTGCGTTTCATTTTATCGGTTAGGTCTGATTTCCATATAGTCGATAGCCTATTGATAGCTGTCCATGCTTTTGTTAACCTCGTTTCGATGTCCTTTTCGGTTGATTCGACGCTGCTTCCTAGGTACGTGAATTTGTCTACTAGTTTAAGAGGGGTTCCTTCTAGAGTGGAGAAGTCCCCCGTTTGGTTATAGCACATATATTCCGTTTTGTGTGCATTAACATGGAGGCCTATGCTTGCTGCTGCTCGTTCCAAACTATGCATCACTATCAGATGCAGTTTAGTCTCATGCCCAGGATATGAGGAGTGAGTCTTACTCCTCTGTGGAGGTGCAGCAGGTGTATTCTATAGCTCTAGCATTTTAATTATTTATATGTACATTCTTAAATTGTGAAATAAATATTGTTTTCGATGATCTTCTTTCTGGGTGAGGCTTAGAACCTTCTGAACGAGCCTCCTACATGAAGTGAATGGTGTTTCTAAAATTCTATGTGAATGCTGTTTGTTTGTTTTTTTCCAGGTATAAAAATGATATTCAGTGGAAAAGAAAATGTTTAAACATTAAACATAGAATTTTGAGTTGTTTCAATACATTCTGTTAGAATCTTAGATTATTTGAACAAAAACTGGTCAAGTTATTAGATTATGAAAAGATATCAATATTTCTGAAACAACCAAATACATCTTAAAATGATATATTTTTTGTAACATTTGGTAAATCAGATTATTTATTATCCTTATAAATGTTTACATCCAAGAAATGGTGTGAAAATGAAAACCTGTCTAAAATATGATAATTTAAAAACAAAAAAGATAAACTAAGTAAAATTACCTTAATTTAACCTGAAAACAGCCTTAAGCTTAAACAAATTGTTTTAAGGACCAAAACTGGTTTAATAAGTCATCTGTTTGACATTTTGATATCTAAATAGGATAGGTTCTTTCAATTATTTTCAACTCATCTGAAATGAATGCTGATAATTTCTATAAAGTATTTATCCTCATTTAATACTGCCTTTGTTCTATAATAGTAGTAATATTTTAAGTAGGAAATTTATTTGAAAATGCAACAACTATTATGGAACAGAGGTAGTAATAAACACATATATATTAACTAAAAAGTTATCTAGCATAGTCCAGAGTGGAAGTGCCAGGGGTGAAACAGTTATTGTCATAGGTAGTAGACTCAGCTATCCAAGTTCAAACCTGGACAAGGCTGTTAGCAATTCCCATAGAGCTAATACCTGCAGAAAAGGGTATGAATACAACAATGGATAAACAGTAGAGCAGACTGGGATCTTCAACATTGGTATGGCAACCAATTGAAAACAAAGAAAACTCTGAATTCAAACCAAGTGTACACCAAGGGAAGGATGGGCACTGAAAAGATATTCTGGGCCAAGACATGCAGCATGAATAGCACCAATGATTAAACCAGGTAAAAAGATAAGTGGTCATACATAAAAATAAAAGAGAAATCACCAGTTTACATAAAATGAATAAATAAATAAATAAATAAAGATTAAAAAGAAAAGATATAAATTCAAGGCTTCTTACCAAAGGGTCACAAGTTCAGTCTCTGGAGCAGGTAGTTTAAGTTATATATTTGGATTCAAATAGCAAAAATTAAGTGACATAGAATATCCTCTATTAAATTCCGTTTGAATAAATATATATTCATACAATTTGAAATTCTCTGAAGGGAATGCGTAGTAACATAGATAAGTTTCATCAAATAATAACTAGTCTTCACTGGATTGTTATCTTTCGACATCCAATAGGAAATGGCAGTTAAATAGATATGATTAAGTGAGATTTTAAAGGAAGGGTATCTGAACATTGTTTGGTTATTTAACACAAAATCCATTTTTATATAAATAATCTGTTCTAATGAAAAAAGTTCAGTTTAGCATAAGTACAGTTTAATTGTCAAAAACATTTCCATTTTAAACAATTTAAGCAGTTATATGTAATAATTCAGTTAAGTGTAAATACAGTTTTAATGTCGAAAAACAGTTCTATTTCAAATAATTCAGTTAAGCATAAGCACGCAGTTTAAGTGTAAGTACAGTTTAATTGTCAAAAACGTTTCTATTTCAAGCTATTCAGTTTACTCAATTCATTTTAGCATAAGTATGCTGTTAGTTCTATTTAACCCATAGATAGGGCCCTACCCGGTGCTACCACTCCGGGCCAGAGTGGACCTGGGAGCGATGGCAATGAAGGGGTACTCCGCATTCCCCAAAGCTCCAGCATTGCTGAAACCTCACCATCAGATTGTTTAGTGTCATATCCAGGACACTCGTTAGGGGGGGGTCTTACCCCTCTGCAGAGGTGCAGTCAGTGTATTCTACAGCCCCAGCTGACTGGGCAATACACAGATTTAAATGTCAGACAGTTCTATTTCAGATAATTCAGTTCAGCATAAGTACACAGTTTAGACGTCAAAAACAGTTCTATTTCGAGCAATTCAGTTCAGCTCTAGAACGCAGTTCCAATGTCAAAACAGTTCTATTTTAAACAATTCAGTTTAGCATAAATACGCAGTTTAAATGCAAAAGTCAGTATAGTGAAAGAAGCACGGTTTTGTTGTATTTAACTCATAGATAGGACCCTTATCAGGTGCAACCACTCCGGGCCAGAGTGGACCTGGGAGCAATGGCAATGAATGGGTACTCCGCATTCCCCAAAGCTCCAGCATTGCTGGAACCTCACCATCAGATTGTTTAGTGTCATATCTAGGACACTCGTTGGGGGGGGGTCTTACCCCTCTGCAGAGAAGCAGTCAGTATATTCTACAGCACCAGCTGACTGGGCAAGTCTCAATGTCAAAACAGTTCTATTTTAAACAATTCAGTTTAGCATAAATACGCAGTTTAAATGCAAAAATCAGTAAAGTGAAAGAAGCATGGTATATAGTTCTATTTAACCCATAGATAGGACCCTTATCAGGTGCTACCACTCCGGGCCAGAGTGGACCTGGGAGCAATGGCAATAAAGGGCCACTCCGCATTCCCCAAAGCTCCAGCATTGCTGGAACCTCACCATCAGATTGTTTAGTGTTATATCCAGGACACTCGTTGGGGGGTTCTTACCCCTCTGCAGAGAAGCAGCTGGTGTATTCTGTAGCCCCAGCCGACTGGGCAAGTATCTGAACATATATATATATATATATATATATATACACACACACACAAAGACAAAAAGAAAAATAATTGTCTTTCTTTTTTTTTCTTTTTGTCTTTATATAAAAGGATTTCTTCTTTTTTTTTTTTTGACTTATATAAAAAGATTTTTTAGCTCTGCATATTGAGTGTTGATGTATTATTAATCCCAAATTAATTATACATCAATAGGCATTAAAATTGAGCACTCAAGTTGGATACTCCTACCCCTTGGATTATATGTATATATATATATATATATATATATATATATATATATATAGGTATCATACAATGACTGATGTTTATACAGCAGCATTGCTTCCAACAAAGCCTTCATGAGATGATGACTCTGGGTTCAGGCATGGTTTCAGGGCTGAAGCATCATTATCACTAACCCAGAGCGCCTCAGCAGTAACTCATGATACGACCAGACTTTGTAGGATTGACATCACTCTGTGGGATTGTCATATCCATGCTGATGCAGTGAGAGCCTTATGTTTGATCTTTTTTATGTATTTCCTTTTTTTGATGGAGAAAGTCCAAGATTAGTCAAGAATATGGAGGTCAAGTTGGTAATGAAACCTCGGCACTTAACTTCGATAGGAAATGCGTTGGTTATCCAGCCACTTCTGACACATTGTTCTTGCAGATCCTCATATTTTTCCAAGTTATGTGCCCAATCGAAATTTTTTTCAATAGGAACTGTTAACTTAATGACAATATCTGGATGCTGAGTTGTTAACACTATTTCTGTTAGAAATACGAAATGATTTTCTAAATCAGTTGTGATGAGTCAGTCCATGCAGCCATTGAGCAATGATGATCTGTGCTTATTTTTGCACGAAAGTTTCAAAATGTTTCCTTCTTTAATAAAATGAATTGCTCTATTGGTGATATCATTTAGAACTTTATTGGCAGTCTCACAACATATCTTCACGGCCTCAGTAAAAATCTCAAGGACTTTGTTATGTATCCACATGTAGTTTCTTAGAGTATAATCACATCTACTGAGAATATGATTTAGGCTGGCAGTTTTCCCACATGCTCTGCATCGGTTAGATGTAGTTAACCCACAAGCATGAAGGTCAACTGCTGTTGGTAAAACACTGTGGACTGTCTTTATAAGGAAACTCAATTTTTGGAGTTCCATGTGCTTAAGGTGGCTCCATGTGACAGCTCTGTTTTTTGCACTCTCCCACTTGGTCCATGCGCCCTGTTTCCTTTGTCCTACAGCTGTAGCAATACGCATCACTTCCTTGAGATGATGAATTTCTTCCCAAAACATTTTTTATTTACTGTAGATTCCTTGGACCCCCATCGTCTTATAAACCAAAAGTGTATATTCAACAATAATTTATCAAATTGGTATAATAATAACTGCAGGGATTTTGGTACCTTTCAAAGGAAAAAAGTGATGACATACTAGAATTAAAATTGATAATTTTTGTTGGAAATAGTTGAAATGTGGATATGTATTACTGTAATTGCTAAAGTGTTAATTGTGTCGATTTTGTAGTTGTCTTAACATGAAACAAGAAGGGACCAGAACAAGCCTTACATGGGTAATGGCTATATATATCAGAAATGGATTTCGTTTCTCCCTCTCTATCCTTCCTTTGACTATACCTCCCTCTCTATCCTTCCTTTGACTATCCCTCTTATGTGGTTGTAATGTATTTTATTTTCCTATTGGATCTGATGAAGTCCTGTTAAAAATTATTTAAGAGTCTTTGATTCATTTCAGTGCTCTTAACAAGATGGAAATAAATTTATCATCTTAATGTGGCCGAATATTGTTTTTTCTCGAAATAATATGAGTGTGTATATATATAATTTCAAGAAAAAAACCAATATCTGGTCACATTAGGTTAACAAATTTATTTCCATCTTGTTAAGAGCATTGATATAAATCAAGGACTCAAAGATAATTCTTAACAGGACTTCATCAGATCCAATAAGAAGATTATTTTGTCTGGTGGTAAATTTATCTTATTTTCTTGTTGGATCTGAAGAAGTCCTGTTAATTCTTTTTAGAGTGTTGATTTATATTAATGCTTTTAACAGGATGGAAATAAATTTATTATCATCTTAATGTGACCAATTGTTGTTGTTTTTTTTAAGAAAAATTATTTGGCCCAGTGGATTTTATTTACATTGAGCCCTTAACCAGGGTTATTTAAATTTAATATTCTATTTTTGAATATTTCATTTGTCCTGATTGGAATTATTCTCTATTCTGGATTTACTGGATTGAATAATATCTTATATATGAGTATACATATATATATAATTAGGGGGAAGAGAAGTACAAACACACAAAACACACTCTAGAAAAAGAAAAAAAGAGAATCAACATCTGCAGAAATGAAAATCATTCACAGAGTTGCAAAAGACCAGCAAAGCAGTCACCACCAAAATCAATAAATGCTTTCTGACAACAGCAAGAAGCTAGAAACATGTGTAAGAGCAAAAAAAAAATTATTTAAAAACATCTCTTTGTAGATCTATTCATTTTAAAATATATACGTATATCAATTGAAGGACATGCTGTTCCTTTTTGGTTTTAATGTACCTCTGACAGCATTTACTCTTATGCTGTGGGTTATTGCAGCTCTTTCACTAACTCTTCCGCATACATAGACCTTCCTATTTGACCCAAAGATTTTGACCTTGGATTCATCAGTCACAAAGATTTTATTCCATTCCTCTGTTGTCCAGTTTTTGTGCACCTTCACCCACTGGAGCCTTTGGACTTGGTTTTGCTTCCTCAACATTGGTCTCTTGAAAGCAATTCTGCCATATAGGCCATCTTTAAAGAGTCTTCAACTCCCAGTGGATTTTGACACATTTTTTCACATTTGTTCAGTTGTGCAGAGATGTTTGGAGTAGTTAGCCTTCCATCATGCAAGCTGGTGACTGATGAAATTGACCTCTGCTCAGTAGCTTTTGGTCAACCAGCCCTACTTTTGGTCATGTTTTGTTCCATTTCTTGATGTCTCCTAACAGTATATTCATGCTTATTACTAAAGATGAAAAATACCTTCAAATCAACTTGTCCTACCCTTTGGCAGAGGTTCAGTTGATACATTCTACAGTCCCAGCCAATAAGGCAGAACAAAATGAGGTAGCTGGACATAACTAACTTAAATTTTTAAAAATTTAGAATTCTTTTTAGGGGAGAAGGAAAACTCACATTATGAAAACTTTACAAGAGTAGCATTGAAGATAACTCTGTGACAATAAAAATACAATCAAACCAGAGAGGTCATGCTGTCTGGATAATCACTTATTTTACTTTGGCTTGTCACTGGATAGCATATTTTGAGTTTGAGTTTAAGTTTTGCTTAACAGCATATCAACCTCTGTGGGTCAATTATGCCAAGAAAGTTTAGATTGGTTTTGTCTTCTATGTGGGTACATATGATTTGTAAATATTTTGCTAATAACATTTTTAAACAAGCTTGAGTTTATTTTTCTTCACAATTAAGAGATTTCACAAACCTCCATCCAATATGAATCATTCTATTTACTTTTAATCATTTGTTTGTATACAGTCAAACAGTTTGAAAAACTCCTATGAAACAGCAACAACTTAACATCACTCATCTGTTTGCACACATTTAAATAGACATTATATATAAGAGATTAGTTCAAAAGAAAAATAAAATTACTAAGTGGGTGGTTTGTTAGTAACATTTAAAAAAAAAATAGATTGAGCTCATCTGTTTGCACACAGCTAAATAGTTTCAAGTACTATAGTTATTTGTTATTCCTTCCACATAAAGGCTCGTAACTATGTGGTCTGTGTCACAATCAATTCTTTCTGTACTATAGGATCTTTGTAGGGATTTTGTTGATCTCTGAGCATTGAACTGTTTATTCATTCCCATAGGTGACTTTGTTCTTGATGCTGAAGAGACTGCATCGAATTTGGCTGGGTGTACTTTGAATGTGCCCCCTCATCTTTCAATGTTTACTTTGGTGTTCATATGTACTCTTCCAGCCTGGCCAATGGGTGCCTGTGCTTTCTGTTTAAGTTGCTCCGGCTTTTTGATTGTGGGTGTAGAGTCTATTCCAGTTTCCATTTACTCTATATTTTTTAAATTTGTTTTTAGTTTCTATAGGGGGCGTTGGAGTTGGTTTTTGATTTTCTTCTTTTTCCTTTGTTCTTGAAGTTGATCTGTATCTACATTTTGCAGGTTATGTTTCATTTTTTTTTTTTGTAGTGGTTGTTGGAGTGTTGTCTGGTTCATTGAGAAGGTTTTTTCTATATTAGGTATTGTGGTTTTTAGGGTTTTAATTAGATTTTGTAGTTCATTTATCAGGTTTATCAATTCTTCTTGTATTTTTTGTTTTTATTTGAGTGTTTATTTGGTTTTCATTTGGAGGAGTTTTTGTGATTTTAGCAAAAGTTAGTTTAATGAAGGCCATTTCTACAACTCTTCTTGCTTCTAGGAAGCTAATATTTTCTTTTTCCCAGATTTGCAGAGTTTTGAATCTGCTCTGTGATTTTCATTGCAGTTGCAGTTTAGATTATTAGTTAATGTATCTTCTGTGCGGTCTGGTTCATGTACAGCACATTTTACACAGACTGGTTTTCTTGAGTGAGCTTCTTTCAAAATTCCATATTTCTGACAATTGTGGCACGTTCTGTAATTCGGGATGTACTTTACCACTTTTGCTAGTATGTATCTGATTTTTATTTCTGGTGGGGGTTTTGGGTTGTTAAAAGTTAGTATATATGTGTTTGTGTCAATGGTTTGGTTCAATTTTTTGATTGTGATTCTTTTGACGTCTATAACATTTTGTTTATTTTTTTAGTTTATTTTTCATTTCTGTTATTGAGCATAGGGAAAGGTCCTTGTTCTTTACCACATCTCTAGAGGCATTTAGTCTCTCATGAGGATAGGTATCGATATTTATATTGTGGAATTTCTTCAGTTTTAGTAATGTCTCAGCTTGTTTTTTGTAGCCACCTCTATGAGGATGGTTTCATTTTTTAGGTTTTTTTTACCAAAATGGGGGTGATTATAGAGAAAATGTTTTTTGATAATAAAAGAGGGATAATTTTGTTAGCAGGTGTTCTTTTGACTGCAGTACAATGAATTTAGGGTATTGTTCTTAGTCTGACTCAGATTCATAATAGGGTCTTTTTGCTTGTTTTTTTTGTTTTTTGTTTCATAAGCCATAAAAATAAGTTTTGAGTTTCATTGATTATGCTCCCCACCTATCACAGAGCCCCATTTGGAGATATGTCTAGAGGAGAATTTATTTGCCAACAGATATCAGGGCTACATAATCAGTATACACATGCTGTAGATAGACAGCCACATTAGGGTCCTGTGTTTTCATTCCTAAGGTAATTACTTATCCAGGGACAAGAAGGAGTATGAGTTTTTGCTCAGAACAACTGACCCTACAGCCACAGCCTTCTGACACAGATTTTAGCAAAAATCTGAAAGAGGGCTGAAATGACCAGCCGATTGATTGGATAGGGCCTCTCCAAACTCCTGTCTAGCCCAGTAAGGGCCAAAGTGGAGTGTTTCAAGTCACATGACCTCTTCGGTTGCCAGGTCAAGGACTGCTCAGCCACCAGGATCCCATCTTCAGGCATTAAATTGCCACCCACGGTCAACAGGTAGCTTCATGGAAGAGGAGGGGTCTTATCTCTCAGCAGAGGTGCAGTCAGCATATTCTACTGTCCTAACTGACAGGGCAGGCAAATTCTGAGGAAGCAGAACATTATGTGAGCCATAAAAGCATATATCATTAGAAACCACTGGATGCAGCATGGTAAATGTGAAGCAATGTGAATGAACTGAAAGGCAAGTCAATGGAGTGCTTCACCTTATGTTGGGTGAAGAAACCTCATAGGTCAATAGCCAGGATAAAATAGTTCAGTAAGGAAATTACTGTTACTCATCTACAAGGGTGGCATCAATTCATAAGAAAAATAGCCACCAAAAGATAACTATGATTAATTCAAACCATACATCCAAAAGACATCACCATTAAGGTGATTGAACAAGGAACAGTTCTACTGAGACTGGAGCTCTGTCTATATGTGTGTTTATATATATATATATATATATATATATATACACACATACATGCATGCACAGATGTGTGTGTATGTGTATATATATATAGATATACAAGAACAGTTTTAGGCCAGTTAATTAGATTTGTTTAAATTAGGCCCCGGCAAACACACTTGAGAGGAGGACATCAAGATGAATTTTTAAATAACTTCCAAAGTTTACAAAAGACAGAAATTAGGAAGCACATTGCAGATCTTGAAGCAGTTTCAACTAAAAACACCAAATTGATACAGGGTAGAGGGACCCCATAAACGATTTTCTAATAGGACCCCCCACTCTTAGCACCAGTCCTGCATATATGACTTTCCTTTCATAAATGTGTTTTGTGTCTTCTTAAAGATATTTACACATACGTGTGTAACAGTTAATTCTTAAAAGTGATTTAGATGTCACCTAATCTGTATCATTTCAATGTTAGATCTTATTCTTAATACAAGTGTCATAAATCCTGTTTAAGATGATGGCTACTAAAATTATTTTTAACCTAAAATCGAATAAAGTTATTTCAACCAGGGATGGAAATACATTAATGATTTGTTTTATTGTATTGAATTAATTTAGAGGGCAATTGCAATGAGAAATAATAATTATCAGAGATATTTTTTTATAAATGAACATGATGTTGGATGTTCAATTTTTTTTTTAATGTTGTAAACATGGTGCCATGTTGGGTGTTGTAACCATGGTGCCACATAGGGTGCTTAAATGCCATGCAGAATAGACATGACATCAGTTGCCCTAATCAATTTCATTTTATTTTTATTTTTTTCAAACTTAAATATGTATTTATTTCATTTTACAATGTTCAAAAAAAATTTGAACATCCAACTTCATGTTCATTTATAAAAAAAAAGTCTCTTATGATAAAGTTTTACTTTGAAATTGATTAGGCTCAAACAATTATTATTTTGCATTGCAATAGCCTTCTAAATTGATTCAATACAATAAAATAAAATAATCCAGGCAATGTTTCAAGCAAATTACAAAATAATTTTATGAATGATTTGATTTTAAAAAAATTGTTCATGAGAGTGAATTATCTAAAATAAATGGGTAAAAAGTTTATAGAGTGTTTATTTCTGACTCTTTTGGTACAGTGCATTTGGCAACAGATCTGACAGCTGAAATGGTACAGTGCATTTGGCAACAGATCTGATGGCTGAAATGGTACAGTGCCTTTGGCAACAGATCTGATGGCTGAAATGGTACAGTGCATTTGGCAACAGATCTGACAGCTGAAATGATACAGTGCATTTGGCATCAGATCTGATGGTTGAAATGGTACAGTGCCATTGGCAACAGATCTGATGGCTGAAATGGTACAGTGCCATTGGCAACATATCTGATGGCTGAAATGGTACAGTGCATTTGGCAACAGATCTGATGGCTGAAATGCACTTTTAACCATGAATTAAAAAATTTGCAAATAAAACAAGGTATTTAAGCTTCAAAATTACAATGCTACAAGACACTATTGGCATTGGTGGGTAAATTGTACAAGAGAATTTTTTAGTCACTGATAATTTTCTAAAATAACTGTTTTAGTAAATTTTTAGAAGTAATAATTTAAAAAAATTTTATTGTAAGAGGCTTTTTGCAAAAGATCCAAAATGTTTAAGCAAAAAAGCTTTAAGTTGCATTTCAACATCATTTGGGTGATTCAAGTTGCTCTTTTCATCATAAGTGTTGAAGAATTAAAATAAATGTGATGAACAAATACTCTAAACTCAAAGAAAACAAGCCAGAAGAATTAGTTAAATAAGTCAATGCTCAACATTCCATTAGTCATAATGAAAATTCATTAAAAACCTGAATGCAAAGAAAATACAAAATTCTAGAATGATATTCCTTAATGCTCATATTAGGATAAACAATTAATACATTGTCAATGTATTGGAGATATATTCTATCTTTAGGTAAGATGTATGAGAAAAGACTTATTAGCAAAAATTTCATTTACACATAGGTTCTCTACTTAGCAGTGTTTTAGCATGTCTCATTTTAAAATTACGAGAATCTGGTTCTCTCCAGCACATTTTACTTAAAGACAATATAGCTACATGTATGAATTAAAGAAAAAAACAATTCCATTCCTTCTTTATCTTATTAAATAATACTAAACCTTTGTTAAGAATTACATAAAACTGAAAATGAAAATTCAAAAAAGAAAGAAAATAGCAAAAACTGTCACTATCTAACAAAGAATCATTCAGATGTTGTCAGGTTAATAATGACAGTCAATTCATGAAGTCTAAAATTTGAAATAAAAAAAAGAAAAACATAAAAGATTTTTTTTTACTTCTTTTGAAAGTCTTTATGACTCAAGCAGAAAATACTCAACTATCAGAATTATTAGATGATGTTAATTTGACTTTTAGATTATGAGGAGAAAATTATGAAAATGTTCAGGTGAATAATATTTATCAAATACAACTTATTGTCAAAGATTATGATTTTATATAAAGAGAAAGAAAGATACACATATCAGCAAATTACATATAATGAACTGTGTAGATATAAAACAGATTAAACTTGCAGCTCCTTCCAGGTATAATAGTTCAATCCATCATGAATTTAAAAAATTCTGTCTCAGTCTTAATTTGAAGACACTAATATATTTCTCCTAATAAATGACAATATTTATGCATCAAAGTTCAACAAGAGATTATTGTTAAAATAATTACATGCATTTAGATACTTTTTCAAGCAAGTAATTACTTTAAATTTTATCTCATTTTTAAATACATGTTTAAATTTCATGTATTCTTCCAAAACATTTACCTTTTAATCATGTTTTTAGCATTCTGTTTAATGTCACATCAACTTTCATAGGTTATCTTATGCCAAGGCCATCCATGTAGGACAGTAGTAGTACTATTTAACTAATAGTTGGAATCATAAAGTAGTTCATACCTTTTCTAAGGGTTTTAGTCCATAAGTGAATGTAATAGTAAGACTGGTGTTTTAATTCAGTATGATGTCTCAAACTAGAACATTAGTCACTACAACACAAGTATAATTCTCTTCATACTTTTTGTTGAATACTTAAGTTATATATTTTAAAGAGTGTTTTTAGAATGTTTTTAAACTACATTCTGAGAATTTCCTTTTTTCTTGTAATTCATTTTCTGAAGCTTTTGCTCTTTAATATGGAGTAAGTATTGTTTATAATAACTAAAGTGACTAAATTATATTTTCTTTTTATTAGGCTTCCTTAAATGAGAGGGAGAGAAAGAGGAATAGCTCCACATTTAGTTACATGTGAAAAATCCTCTTAACATTGAAAAATTAAACTAATGAAGAAGGATGAGATCTTGGGTCAATTTATCTAGACTTAAAGACACTAATAAGAAAATTGAGTCAGTTTACTTGACTGACAGAAAGAAGACTAAATTCTAGTAGACAATAAAAAGATTAAACTTCCCTTTTTGGAAATTTTACAAAAATTGTTCAGCCTTAAAAAGAAACCTAAACAGAAAAGACTGAGTTCTTTTGAGAAAAAAAGAAGGAAAAAAAAAAAAAAACAACCTAGAAATTTAGCAGTTACCTCGCGATATCACAAAGGAGCACCTAGCTACATAATTTCAACAATTCAGTCTTATTTCTACAGTCCCTTCTACCTTTTTAGATACACATGGCCAAAAATTACCAATTGTATTAGCAGAAAAACAACATATTAGGTTTGTAGATCAACTAGTCCTCAGATCACTGATTGACATGAGATCTAAGTTACTTTTCATCATTATCATCATTAAGCTATATGGACAGCATGGATTCCTCTGACTTTCTCTAGCCCTCAATCCTTAATAGCCATTGCTCTCTGTAAATCCTCTAGGCTGCATCCCGAGTCAGCACAGAGCAGATTAATCTAACTTTTTGCAGGTCAGTTAACAAACACTGGTGTGTTCATATGTAGGAGTCCATAGGAAAACATTGCTTATAATTTTAATCTTCTTTCTTCAGCAGGGCCCAGCACAGTATGTCTTGCTTATCTTACTTGGATGGTTAGTGAAATGGAGGCTAAGTGGCTGTACCACTGCTGTTTTGTCAGAGGCTGCATCCAGGATTTGTTTGAAAAGTATGCAGCATCCTTGTGCAGTTACCATCTAGCTTTTTCTTTAAGCATTCATGGAAGTCAATGTGGTGCAGCCTTACAGTAGTACTTACATGGCTACAGCCCAGATGAATTCACATTTTATCTCATCAGAGAGATCAGCTTTTCATATGGTCAATAACCTGTCAATAACAGTCCATATTTTACCAATGAATATGCTGACATCACTTTCAGTAGATAAGATGCTGTTACCAAAGTATATGAATTTGTCTCCTAAAGTCAGAGTTCTACCATCTAATGAGGAAATGGCACCATCCTGATTAAAACACATGAACACTGTTTTATAAGAATTCACATAGAAACCAATGCCTCTTGCTAGCTGCTCCAGCATATGCAGCAGTGATTTGTCTTCAACAAGTCTATCAGATCACGATCTATAAAACTTTCCACAATTGTTGCAATGAGTCCTACTGCAAAAATTATCAAAACAAATTCTTTTCTTTTTCTAAACTTTGCAGGACAAGAAGGTTCAAAACGATGCTTAACATTGTTAAAACAAAAATGATAGTGAAGAATACAGCAAGATCAATCCAGGAAAAACTAATAATATATTTCAGCAAAATGATTTTCAACAAACAATTCCTGGCAAAAATTATGGGATTGGCACGTATAGATGATGTTCATCTTGGACTTTTATCTAGTAGTAAATAAACTAACAGTTAAGATGCAAAACATTTTTCTTTAATAGCTGAATATTCTGGCTTTATAAAATGTTTATTTTACAAACTAGATTAAATTATCTAAATTAATGGCATCATTTTTTTCAAAGTCATACAGAGGAAAATATTATAGAATAGCCCAATATAAAGGAAAAAATTTCTGATGCATTTTTAGAGTGAAAATCATTTTCAATGCATTTTTATACTATCCAAGGCAAAAATTATGGAATTAGCAGATTTAGAGGATGTCCACTTGGGATTTTTTTTATTTAGCAGTAAATAAACTAATAACAAGTAAGATGCAAAACAATTTTAATAGTAGAACATTCTGGTTTCATATAATATTTCTTAAACAGATTAGAATGATTTGAATTAATGGTAGAATTAATTTTTTTCAAGTCATTGAGTAGAAAATATGAAATAACCAAATATTGAGGAAAAAATTATGGAATTCATTGACCAAAAATTAGAATACTTAGTTGTCCTCTCAGGGATTTTATGACAGACTTCATTCTTTCACACAGATTTTACTAATTTAAATCAATATTCTTTATGAAAGTAATTCCAACTTTCACAAATAACAGTTGATAAATTTTTGGTAGATGAACCATTCAAAAAATTTCCACCTTAAATTTTCAACTTGATCTACTAGAGTGTTTGCTTACCATGTCATTGAATTTATATGGATTTTCTGAAGAAAAACCTTTAATCCCTTTTGTGTCTTACATATTATTGATTTATTTATTGCAAAACACCAAAGCGAAGAATTTATCCAACCTCCCGCAAAGTTAGATTTGACATGGTCATTTTAATGTGCATGAGATAGGGGGCACATGCAAATTGAGACTCAGGCACAGAGAGGAACTTAGCTTTGATAAGCAGGTACTGATAGGACTAGGTGATCAACTAACAATGCCCCACCCTGTACAAATGCCAAACAGACCTTCCCAGGGAGAAGTAAGTATTAATCAAGATGTATATACACTTAGTGTGCTAATTTCATAATTTTTACCAGATGATTAAGTGAAATAATAACACAGAAATAAGCACTTGCAATGAAGAGTCAACAAAGAAAAATAACACAAAAAAAAACAGCAAAGAAATTAATAGTAAAAGCAATTAGAAAATCAAACAAAGGTGATAGCATCAAAGTAGATCTGTACTTGACCCTAATGTAAACTATGAAAATTTATTTGCCCCCTCCACACGAGTAGGGTGTGACACAAGGTCAATTTTTTAAGTGGAATTTCACAGGTTCGAATTTAAAGTTTTCCTTCTTTTAGACCAATTTATCATATGAGGGTTTAATAGCCCCATCTGCCCAGCTATCGAATCATAGCTGGAAGGTGAATAGTTGGATGCATACCTTTCCCAAGCACTATATGAAATACCAACAGCTTTGTTGAGGAATTGAACTCAGATCATCACATCCATTTCCTATAACAATAACCATTATATCATGAATGTCTCTTTCTAATGTAAATTGATGATTCTCTAGGGTGGATGAGGAAAAAACACAGATTGCAGTCTCAGAATTAATATCCCTTTAGAAATTGTAAAAAAAAATATACAAAAAAAAGAAGCCCTACTAAAATAAATTCTACTTTATGATAAAATTACTCTATACTTAAAAAAAAAAAACTGTTTTTATTGTTTTATTATGATGTCATTGTCCATTTTTTTGAATTCATTCAAATCCAAATATGTTTCTGTGCTCTACAGAATGCTTTGTAATTTCATATTTTCTTCTATACTTTACCTCATATTTTTGTACAGCCATTGTAAACAAGTATACAAGTCACTTTCATAAGTTCAACAAGGAGAGAGATGAGTTTGTTAATAATTGGAAAGTTAAACAAATATCTTCTAATGCTACAAAGGAAAGTATTCTGAAAATGTAGGCCAGTTCTTTGACAATAATGACATTGTGGTCAGTTACCAGCTTTTTTTCACTGCCCAGTCATTGCAGAAATTTGTTGAAAGCTTAATGGTTCCCATGCTTCTCAAACAATTTTAAATTATGTGTTTTTATCCAGCAATCTTGTGCAACAACAAGGAACAGACATTGTACTTACTTGGCAGGGCAACAGAATGGTGTTTGTGACTAAATAAGCTGTTGTTTAAACATCAAACTTAAAGACCAAACACAAAAGGGAAAGACAGATTTCATATAATTAACTGTTTGTACAGTGTGAAAGGATTTAGTAGTATAAGACAGTAGCATAGCATAGCATGGCAAAATAGTGGTGACAAGTCAATACAGTTCTAAAGAAAAGTCTACATTCTCTTTCTTTTTCTTTTTTTTTTTTCATTTAGGAGTGAATGAATTTTCAGAGAGCCATATTTAAATAGATTTCTAATCTTTCTCATGAGATAAAAAAAACAAAAAAGAAACAAGCAAGTCTTTTTTAAGCATCAATATTCCTTTGAATACAAATACATAAAAGCATCTAGATTTTTCTAATCCATTAAACAGCTCTCCTCTCATTGGTGTGAGAGAACAAATTTATTTTTTTGCATAAATCGTTTATTCATAACTCATTTCAAGAGTACGTTTTTCATGATTCTTTTTCTATTAAATTTTCCACTTCAAGAGAATAAATTGGATGATTTTCAAGAATTTGTGAACCAGTGATATTGTGACAGTTTTGTATGAACAGTATTTAGATATTAATATCATTCCTACTTTCATTCTCAGGATTTATTATGTATCATACCAAACCATGCTTTTTTTTGTCAGCAGGTAAATTGGGTTTTGTAATCAATCCTTAGCACATCCATTCTTTCTATAACAACTTTGCAGGAACATGAACACCTGTCCCAACCAACCATTTTCCAGAATGTTCTCTCACTTTCACTGAAATACTACAGCAATATTGAAATTCTAACGACTTTTTTATAAAATTCTTTTTTAATTCTATAAAAATCAACTGTTAAAAATAGGCAAAGATGTATACATCAATCTAATGGAAAAATAATCTTATATTTTCAAGTTGTATAGTGCAACAATGAAAAAAAAAAAGAAGGAATTACTTATACTAAAGATACTGTTTATCATAAAGTTTTAAACAAGCAACAATCTCATCTACTGAAAATAAAGTAAATACATGCAGAAGTAAAGCATGAACTGCTACAGACAAGTTTTTGACCATATAAAAATCTGATCTCTCTGATAAAATAAAATGAGAATTTTTCCAAGATGTAACAATACAGTACTACTGTATGGTTGCACCACTTGAACTCTAATGGAATGCCAGGAGAAAGAGCTAGATAGGAACTACATTAAAATGCTGTGTGCTATTTTGAATACATCCTGGATGCAGCACCCCATAAAATAGCAGCTGTACAACAAATTACCTCCATTTAAGCATCCAAGTAAGATGAGCAAGACAGCTGGATGAATAAGGACAAACACATAAGCGACAATCTCCAAAGGGATCCTTACACATTGACAAAACAGTGCTGGCCAATTAGCAAAAGCTTACATTTATCAACTCTGTATGGACACCTGATGCCGCCGAGAGGACTTGCCAATAGGGATGAATAATAAGAGAAAGTCAAAGGAATCTATGCTGTCAATGCACCATGATGATTTATCAGTTCAATTTGTTTTATAGTAATTCAATTTTATTTTATTAATTTTGTATATTACTGTTTATATTAAAATAAATTATGGAATTTCTTTAGGTTCAGTAGGTCCAGTGTAGAAATTGTGGTGAATTATCCACAGTGAAAGTGACAAACTAAATTAGTTTAGGTATTATCATGATGAACATATCTCTTTCTCTCCTGGGGCATCTCGCATAGTGTAATGGTTAGCAAGCTAGATGAGCAGAGCAATGTTAGTGAGTTGGATATTCACTGAGTGCCCCATATTTCTGGCCTTGTGCCACATCTATGTTATACTAATTAACTTCTCTTCTCCTTCAATCCAGTGGACCATGAGCTTTATGAAATTTGATAAGAGCTAAATATTAAGTGCTATCTCAACTTGAATTTACGAGCAAGAGTGGTTGAAAATATTTTTTTATCTATTTTTCTTATTATATGCTTTTTCAGATAATTCTTGTCCCATAAAAAAGTAACTGTGACACAAAATTGGTATTTCAAGTGTTTTACATTTTCCTCTTTCTGGCAAGACAACTTCATACATTTATATTTTGTTATGCAACAATATAAGGCAAAGTATTATCAAAATTAACCCCTTATAAAAATATTATGACAATTTTTTGACTGATGATAAAAGCTATAAGAGCAATGAATCCACTCATTGTTATTCACTGTTTTATTCGAATACAATCATCAAGTCATAAATAAAGAAGTAAAAAGTAAGATTTCAGACAAATAAACTTAAATACACATCATAAAATGATGAAAGAAACAAACACAAATTTGCTTTACATATCATCAAGGAATGCTGACATCAAGGATTACTTTAACTGCCTATTCACCATCACTTTTGGTAAGTCCTCTAGATGGCATCGAGTATCCAGAGGGCAGGTGTATGTAAATTTTTGCTGTTCAGTCAACAGTGAGTCGATGTTGGAATTTAGGTAGCCATTTTGTCATCTAGTTGTGGAATTCTTAATACAAAAGATACGTCTTGTCAGTAGAAAACTGCAATATGGTGAGATAATGAGAATAACTTGCACCTCTTCTTATATGCCTCTTCACATCATTGATAGGCCAATCTCCTCCTGCTACTGACCAGTAAGTCTATGAATACAATCTACCAGATTGTGGATGGGTTGTACCCTCCTTAATCCTCCCCCAAGCAATCCAACAGTCCATGCATAGGAGTCAATAGGAGAACATCGCCTATGAGTTCATCTTTGCTTCTTTAGCAGTGCCCAGCATGTCTTGTTCGTCTTACTTGAATGGTTTGTATGATGGAATGCAACTGGCCATACAACTGCTGTACAACTAGTTTTGTTGGTTGCTGCTTCTAAGATTACATAAAAAAAAAGCATACTGCATTCTTGTGAAGTTACCATCTAACTTTTTCTCCTAGTATTATGTTAGAGCCCAAGCGGTGAACCTATACGGTATTACTGACACAAGTACAGTTTGGAAGAATTCTTGTTTTATTGCCAATTTATTCGACCAACTCTCTTCAAAAAGAATTGGTCAGCTAAAGAATTAATGAACTAATTGAAGACTTCTTCAGTATTCCAAGCTTTGTGCAACTGTTGAATCCCAAATGTTTATAAAGTAGAATCTAGCTGTATTGATCGATGTGCATTATTTACTAAGCAGAAAAGGTCAATGGAAATAGAATATGATGATTAGTGGCCCAAACTCACAAACCTGCAACTTAATGTTTATGATCTCCTAAGTGTCCATCAAACTCATCCTTTCCATTAAAAAGAATTCAAGAATTAAAAGGTGTGTTTGCATTTATAGTTTACTGACTCTTTTCTCATGTAAATTGTACTGAGTGTGAGTTAGAATTATTTATAGGGCCATGGCTAAGTAGATGGGGGGGGAAAGGATGTTCCAAAAATGAATCATACTCACAGCCCATAACCACTGCTGCTACTACTCTCTCTCTCTCTATCCTTTTCTTTCCTTTCTGTCTTTCCTTTTTATGATCCATCCCTCTTTTTCCTCCTATCCTGAACTTTAGAAAAACTTATTCTGATGAAGTCTTTTTGAAATAAAGATGAAATATCATTTTTAAATCCATTGTCAGTGTTTTGGTTTATCCACTTTCCACTTATTTTTTCTCATCTTATCAGATTTACCAAATCTATCATTTGTCAATATCAAGAATGTACAACAGCATATCAACAGTTTTATGGTTTATTTAATGTGGAAATTTGATTCATTTTTATATTTTGGATTTTAATTATAACTATATTTTTAAGAAATCCCTGTGGCAAAATGGCGAAGTCAAATCACACGATGATATTCTCTTTCTAACTAATACTCTAGGGAAATGTATAAACTCCTTTATCCCCCCACTCTCAGCTACAGGTTAAAAATTACCACTATTGTTCTTCTACAGGCTGACTTTGGCATTAAATAACCTTTAAAACTTGATATGCAATTAAACAAAGAAACCAAACCAATTTATATTACTCTTCAATAATAATCTTCAATTATATTTTATAGTATTATTAATGAATCACAATTTACATCTCCAACTGGTGGTGGTGGTGGGGTAAATAGTACCACTACTGTTCTTCCACAAGAATGGCTTTGGCATTAAATAACCTACAAATTTTATTATTACATTAAAAAAGAAACCAAATTGAACTTTTTTATTAGTTTCTAATCATTTTTTTTGCATACACATATGGTCTCATGCATTTCATCCAATGCTAATAATTTTTAAACAATGCATCAGAGTAGACCAAGGAGTAATAGCAATGAAGGAGTGATTGTTGTATATTGACCCCCGACCCAGCCAAGCAGTCAAAATAGGAAATGTACCTGTGTAAATAACAGGTGCATCCGGTTGAGGAATATCAGGATATAACCTTGACTGTGGACGGGTTGAATTGAGTGCGATTTGTGATACTCACAAGAAGAAGGTGGGCGTCGAACAATTATATAACCCGGGTGAAGACAGGAAGTCAGTCAGTTGGAGATAAGATGCGGTAGAGAGAACCAGCACCCAGCAGAGGGGGCCCTCAGGCCCTCGATTGAGAAGTTGCAGTTGGAGTTCAGATCAGTTGGAGAGAAGATGCTGGAATGAGGACCATGTCCCAGAGAGGTTGGGCCCCCAGGCCCCCGGTTGAGCAGCCCAGGAGAACGGGAAAGAAACGCTGTTATGGCCATAAGAGTGGGGGTCAATATTTTGCAATTCTGTTCAGTCTCCAACTCACCTCTCACACAGTAAAACCTTTCGAACCCTTTCAAATAAAGTGAGAGGTATATTTTTCTAAAGAACTGTGTCACTCGTCTTTATTGTGTTGTCGTTATGATTCTGCATGCATATGTGTATGTATAGTGGTTGTGACTATACAACATGATTTCATACTCCCCAGGTTTATGGATTCAAAAATTAAGAGGCATTGGTCTTTACATGAACTAAGATAAAAGTTCATGAATTTTAATCAAGATAATGCCATGTCATTGTTAAATAGGAAACCACTGAAATTAGTGAACAAGTTCCTATACCTCAATACCAATATCACATCGACAGAAAGCAATGTCAACTTATACACAAGACATGGAGAACCAATGATTAAAAACAATATGGAAGTCTGATATCTGATAAAATACAACTGGAATTCTTATAAGCTGTAGCCATATCAGTCCTACTGTTTGGATGCACCACTCAAATGAAACACCATAAAAAAAAAATAAATGTTAACTACACTAGAATGCTGTGTGATGTTTTAACAAATCCTGGAAGCAGCACATTACAAAACAGCAGCTGTGCAACCACTTACCACTCATCTCACAAAACATCCAAATAAGACGAGTGCTGTTGAGATGACTTATCAAAAGCAATGGCCGATGCAGATGGAGGGTGAGAGACAGCCAAGGAAAACTTTATAATCATCACACTGTAATGATCATACCTTTCAATTAGATTACAGAAGTTTTCAGAACATTCTTTCCTTTTAAGATTTTACAATGTGTTTAGATGTAGAGTACATACAAAATAGTCATCATCATTATCATGTTGTGCCACTAGCACGGATATCCCTGACCCTCTCTCGCCACGTTTCCCTATCGGTCATCACCTCTGGCAGGTCTTCAGGGCTACATCCTGTATCCTCACATAGCTGCTGTATGTATGTTCGAGCTGGTCGTCCTGCTTTTGCTCGGCCATATGTGGGGGTCCATAGGAGTACATCACTTATGAGCTCGTCCCTGCTTCTCCAGCAGTGTCCTGCATGTCTGGTTCGTCTAACTTGGATAGTTTTCATGCTGGGAGGCAGGTGGCCGTATAGTTGGTGCTTGTTGGGTGTTGCCGCCAGGACTTGCTCAGTATTGCTCACAACATTGCCGTCTAGCTTCTTCTCCAGCCATTTTGTTAGCGTCCAAGTGGTGCATCCATATAGTAGTATTGACACGACCGCTGCCTGGAAGAAACTGCATTTCATTTTATCGGTTAGGTCTGATTTCCATATGATCAATAGCTTATCGATAGCTATCCATGTCTTCATTAGCTGCATGTCGATATCTTTTTCAATTGATGAGACACTGCTTCCTAGGTAGGTGAATATGTCCACCAGTTTCAGAGAGGTTCCCTCTAGTGTGGAAATGTTGCCTGTCTAATTAAAGCACATATATTCAGTTTTGTGTGCATTGACATGGAGGCTAATGCCTGCGACGGCTCGTTCCAAACTATGCAGTAGTGTTTCGGCTTGGTTGGGTGTATTTGCCTGTATTGCTATGTAATCAGCGTAGTCGGGGTCGGTAAATGTCAATACATACAGTCATAATTGACTTACTTGTCTGGCTGTAATTAGAGTATTCAGAATTTTAAAATATTTTGCCAATGATGATAAGAAATTATCCTTATTTATATATATACACACAAACACACACACATTCATCCAATCTCACTACAATGGACAAAATATGACACAAGGTCAATTTTTAAAAGGAGTAAACATGGTTTAAATTCAGTTTTCCTTCTCTTAGAGTGACTGTCAAACCAAGGCAAAGAATTCAGTCTATTCTACTATTTACTCATAACTGGAAAGAGAACAGATAGATCCATGTGATTCTCAAGGGTGTCACGTGGTCTACCACTGAGGGGAGAGAGGTAAGATCAATTTCCCCTACCCCTCTGTGTTTGAATTAACAGGCCCCAAAGATTGACTGTTAAAAGAGGAATAAGGAATGTAGGTCAACTCCTCGGCCTGCCTATTGAAGGAAGTAAGGAATCCAGGTTAGAATGAAAGCCAAGAGATGTCTACACTCTGTGACCGGATGGATAGAGATGGGGACATAAAGGTCAGTATAGTAGCCTGAATGAATGGCATGACAGAGGGAGGTGGAGGAAGAAGAAAGAGGCCAAATGATTGGCCAGAACCCTAAAACCAGAAGTAGTGCCCTCTTTGTCAGAGGAAATAGGGATAAAGAATTTCAGTTTTTAGGACGGAGATCGCCGTGAGAGGACGTGCTGACCTGATGCCAAACAAACGCCCGGGTACTTAACCGGTGAAAAGAAATGGTAGTTTTAGGACAGCAGTTGGTGTGACAAGATGTATTGAAACTGTCACCGAAACTCTGGGGAAGAATAGAAAGAATTTTGGACAAGAAGTTAACAGATGCCTTCCTGCTAAATTCTATAGAACACCGCTCGCCCGCAAAAGAAATCTCAGAAGAAACCCATCGAAAAAGCTAAGTAAACCTTAAAACCGTTTTCTCCCTCCACCCTTCCTAAGTATTGCAATTATATGCCCTCTCTCTCAATTTAAAGAAAGAAGCATAAAAAGAATCATATGCATTAAGAAAAAAAGAAGAAAAATAGAATGAAAAGATTAATTTCATAAACTTTAAACATAAGAATGGACTTTGCTACCTTTTCAAGGTTCAAGAGTAAAGACAGAAAAGAGATAAAAGAAAACGAAAGAGAGACATTTGTGTTTAAGTCTGTCTGCTGGTAATATAGCAGGCACCTTAAATATTTGTTTGTGTCTGCACGTATTAAAAACCTTGACTAGAAAAAAAATAAATTTTTGGTGCGAAATAAAGTTCTGTATTAGATTAGTAGCAATTTTTCAAAAAATTATCAGAATCCAGAAAAAAAAATGAGGGGAGGAGTTTAAAAACTTTTTAAAACTTCAAATACCATTAACAATGGTAGTATTCTAAAAATAAACATTTGTGCAGGAAAAAAAAAGAAAAGAACAAAGTATTTTATGTGGATAGTTAAAACTTATTGGTAACGGACTTTTCTCATTGAATAGGAAATTAAAGTATTAAACAATTAGTAAACAGTATATTCTGATCTAATCCAATACAAATAATTTTTAAACAGATCTATTTGAACCATAGATGGGACTAACAGATACTATCACCTCAGGACAAAGTAATCACAATGAAGATGTACTCCACATTCCCCAGAACTGGATTCTTATCATCAGATGCAGTTTTGAATCATATCCAGGAGAACGCTTTTTAATGGTGCCACATTTGACATATTCTAAGACCCACAAACAGGAATTATTATCAAGTAGGAATATTTGAAAGTATAGAACTTTAGCTTTGAGTAACTATTCTTAATACAAATAATTTACAGTGTCACGTGGTGTCCCATTGAGACGATAGAAATATGATTACTACTATCCTCTTGTTTGAATTAACAGTAGCAAGCCATCAGAGAATGACCATTAAGAAAGAATATGGGTCACAGGGGAGACCAGATGTTTATACTTGGTGACCTCACTCGGGTCGCCTGACACAGGAAGGTAGAAGCCAAACGATTGGCTGGGACCCCAAAACAGAAGTGGGGACTCCCTCCCGTCAGCGGAAATAGAAAAAGAAAAAAGTTAGTCGTTGGACAGGGTTCGTAGCGGGCAGAACCAAAGCCAAGTACTCCGGGTAGAAGAAGACAAAAAAATATCTCGGACACGAAGGAGCCATTTTCTTCAAGCCAGTGTTAAAAATAAGATAAAGTCTATTAGCCCGTAAAAGAAGAAAGATTCTCCACAGGACTCCATCAAAGAAAAAAGATAAGTAAACTTTGAGACCATTTCTCCTTATAACCAATTTTATATACCCTCTCTCTCTCTCTCTCTCTCAATTTGAAGAAAAACGAAAGACAAGAAAAGAAGAAAGACCTTTATGTTCATGGACTGTTCATTTATTATATATTTGACACGTTGAAGGTGTATATTTTTGTGTAGAAAAAGATTGATATATTTTTATGTTCCCACGTGCCTGAAGTTGTTATTTGCAGTGTCTTCTATGAGTTTGTTATGTCATATTTCTTTTCCAGCTTCACGTCGCCTTATGTTATCTTGCTTAAAATTGTCTTATAAATTCCTTTAAAATATCACACGGGAAACCGGAATTGCCGACTACTATAATTAATATTATTACGTCTCAACCTAGAGGTCCATATCTTCTATTGTCTAGGGGAGGAAGACTAGTGGCCTTGGTGGGTGTGTGTATAGTGTGAAATTTGGAACCCCTTGCCAGCGGCGGTCAGTCTAGCCATAAATTAATCCCCCACATAATATGCCAGTTCTTATATGCCTGAGAAAAAAACTCTGAACGAGGACTTATTCTACAAGGGATCAAGTGCCAACCTGCCCCGTCTTCACACGTGCGAAAATAAAGTCCTGTTTTGGGATTTTAAAGAATTTGCCGTCACAACAGTTATACAGTATCAAGTATTCCTATTGAATATGAATAATTTTCAAACAGATCAATGGGACCTTAATGGGTACTAACATCCTGGGTCAGAGTGAACCTGAGAGTAATGGTAATGAAGGGCTACTCCATATATTGAAATATACAGGCAACATAATATTCCTACATTTATTCCCCCCCACATGCTATACTAAGCTAAGTTTTTAAAAAATGTAATTCTAGAATTAATCCTTCAAATAATCTACATTATCCAACGGAAATAATACATGCTAATTGTGCATATAAGTATGTATATACTGGGGTGATTCCAAAGTTTTGCAATATTTTAGTATTTGCTTGTTTGTGGTATGTGATTGACGCAGTTAAAGCTGTGGTAGGTACCTGCTATGGTTGGTGGTTTTTATCATTAAGGGTTTTCAGACTATTGTCTTCATCTTTATTGTTATTTCCACAATGTTTTAGCTAATATGTTCTCCGGCCTTCTTCAGGTGTTTGCCTGTTCTGGTTCTGTTAGCCATAACCGGGTGCAGACGAGTAACAATACAGGAATACTTAACACTTGTACTCGGTTATGGCTAACGGAATCAGAACAGGCGACCCCTGTGGATTCAATAAAGGACGTAGTTCAAAGTTCTGTGTAGGTTTCTAAGTTCGACAAACACCTGAAGAAGGCCGGAGAACATATCGGCTGAAATATTGAGGAAATAACAATGAACATGAAGACAATAGTCCGAAAACCCTTAATGATAAAAGTTTTGTATCATTGAAAAAAAATTTTCATGCTGAAATTCCTTCAAAAAGTACCTTTTAAAAGTTCAGCAAGATCTTTCATTAAATATGAGATTAGTTAAGTAGAAGCTAAGACAAAACTAATTTATTTAGTGAATATAACCTGCTTATTTTTACTAGGATAATTTTTTTAATTCTAAAAAAGAGAGAAATGATTCTAAGAAAAATGCCATGCTATTCATATGACAAGTAACAGAATGTGGTATATTTATAGTAAAGCAGGTTTCACATTAAACTAAAACTATCATAATTTTAAAGGAGTAATCTTATTACAAACAAAATATGTAAAAGCTTGTTTTCATATTTAAATGAATTCATGTGGTGACAGCAATGTTGTTGTACACACACGGAAACCTTGAAATTTACCTTACATTTCTCTGATATGATACACTTAAGTTGTAATAAGTTTATTTTGATAAAAAATTTTCTTCTAACAAATTAGTAAAAGAATTAAAATCACTTCATTTGTTTAACAGTTTTGATATTTTTTAAAAATTGAAATCATTTCAGCTTAACACAAAACTGAGGTTATCATAAATACCATACATTTCATTAATTAGTTTGGTTGGAAATTTTTTGTTTAATGGCATATCAAACTTTGTGGGTTATTTAATGGCAAATTCATCCTTGTAGAAGAACAGAAGCAACAACCCATACCTGGGGGAAGGGGATAAAAGGGTTCATACCTTTCCAAAGGATATTAATCTGAAAGTGAACATGATAGCAGGACTGTAGTTTGAATTTGTATATTAAGAGGTTGCAACTCAGTAGGTTAGCCATTACACAATCAGGACTCCCCTCCATTCAACTGATACCAGCACATGTTAATGTATTCCCCAAGAAACTATCTCTTCTTTAAAAAGAACTTTATATATTCCAAACCTTTTTAAACATCTTGTGCAATAAATTTTATTTTAAAACGACTAACATTTAAGAATAATTCTTTCTTAATTTTAAATCGGCAACTACAATAATTCAATATATTTTGCATCAAACAATTAAGCTAAGTATATTACAATTATTTGTGTTTCTTTTAATAATTTGAAAAAAAAGTCTCATAATCAATATAAATTTTTTGGTTTCTGTATATCAATTATGAAAAAATACAAAAAGAATCAATATTTTTTTTCTCTCCAAAGATTACAAAAAGAGTCTACATGTTTTTAATCCTCCACCTAAAATGAACAAGGTCATTCTAAATGAATATCATCTTTATAATATTTAATGTCAAGGAGAATGTACAAAATCTACTTTAAATCAAGTTGTTTTTTTTTTGTTTCTTATTCACTTGCTTTTATGAATAATTCTTAAAATAAATAAAACAAAATAGAATAATACATTCCTTATTAGGTACATTAGTCAGTTGAGATTTGAAGCTCCCCTAACACCACAAGATTTCATAATTGTTATGTCAACCTTTCTTCACTTTTAAATATCATGAAATAAGTTCATTTATATTAGTAACTTTATCCCATCCACTGCTTGATTAATATCAACATTATTATTTTGAACTTTTTGGCCTTTTCGCTAAGAGTGACACATTCAGGGACTTTCCCCCTCGCCCATAAAGAAGCAGGTTTATTGCCTCGTGCCTGAGGGGCCTCTCAAGAAGAATGCCAAAGGAAACTAAGCAGTTTTAGGAAGCCAACTTTATCAGTGGCATCCTACAATAAAAAAATATTGTGTGTCTGTTTTAGCTTGGTGGGAAGCTGAAAAAAAAAATCAGCTGAACTATTCATTTATTCCAGATATGCTTGTTACTCAAAAGATATGTTGATGCGTGGATCATTTATTCTTACTTCTTAGATTATTACTTCACTTTACAAAACCCATCTCTTCTTACCCAACCCAACTATGGATAGATAGTAGGGCAGACGAGGCTTTTTAGCTTAGGTAGGGCAATAAGTTTTTGAGAAAGTAAACTCTTAAATCAAACCAGCTGTACTCTGCTTAAAAACTGACCTTGTGTCACCTCATTCCAGTGGCCAAAGGCTTAGTTAAATACATACTTAATTGAAAAATTTTTTTCCTAATTACATGCTGGTAGAGAAAAGTAAAAAAAAATGTTTTTATTTATTCAACTTAAAATAAAACCTTAGGAATGTAAAAAGAATTAACTACTAATTACTTCTTCCATCAGACATATTGTTATTTAGTTGTGTCAGCAGAGGAAATATTTAATGCCAATATAACTGAACAATAAAGAGTTAAGAAATTGGTAAATGTTACAAAAGAGATCCTAAAAGTTAACTTTAAGTATTTTTAATGCAGTTGATTTTGTTTTTATTGATTCATCAATTCTAATGGCATGTCAATCTATTTAGGATTATTTTATGTTCAAAGGTTAGGGAACTGCATTCATTCATATTTGAATTTTTTTATATGATTGTTTCTTCAGAGATTTTCGTTTTGCACACAATCCAAACAAATCTAAATAATTTTCAAACAGATCTATTTGACAATAGACGAGACCCTAATAGCTACTACCACTCTGAGTCAAAGTGGACCTGGGAGTAATGGCAATAAAGAAGTACACCACACTCCTTAGATATCCAGAACTAAAGCCTCACCATCAGATTTAGGGTGCATAGGAGGCATCTTTGGCGGGGAGGATCTTATTTCCCTACGTGAGATAGTGTCGCACCAACAAGTTGAAATTTCTTTTTAAAATCAATAATTTAAGTAACAAGTAAAATGTATATCCGAGAAGAATTTCGTTTTTTCTTTTTTTTCTCACTTTGAATTAGGTGAAAAATTGAGAGGTAAAATCTTATTTTGATTGGTACAATAGTACATGTGTGGGCCCAATTTTCAGTGTCATCAACTTTTATAGTGTTCAAGCGCACCTCATTTCTACCGACCATAAAAGCTCTCTCTAGCTATACCTTTCACAAATAACTTTCTGATTTTGCATTCTCTTACCATCAATGGTATTCCCAAATAATTTCTGATAACAATGGAAATGCACATTTGTTTTTTAGTTTGTCTATTGTTTTAATGTTTGAAAATGATAAAAAATTTTTACAAGTTTTATTTTGAAGTGCAAACTTAGTGGATAATTTTTGAAACCACAGCCAGCTTTTTACTAAGCTTAACAGGGCACTTAGCGAGAATCAAACTCACAAACAATGGGCTGTGAATCCATCTTGCTAACCATTACACTATGTGAGATGTCCATTTTAAGAACAGCATATGCAAATTCTGAATTATTCTACATTCTTATGAAAAAAAGAAATATTAATATTCTGAAAATTCATTGCGGAAGTATTATTCTTTCTTTATGCCTAAGGTAAAGCATGGACTGCAATCAACAGGTTATCAACCATATAGAAATCTGATCTCTTTGATAAAATATAGCTGTAGCTGCACAGTACTATTGCATGGTTGCACCACTTGGACTTTAATGAAACACTCAAAGAAAAAGCTAGATAGGAGCTACAGAAAAAAGATGAACTAGACATGATGGAGGCACCCCAATTGACTCCGACTGAGACCACCGAAAGAGAAGGCCTAGTCAGTGATAAAGGGGAAACATTTGACATCATCATCATAAGTCCTTCAACTTTCAACAAGTGTGTCATTTGTGTATTAGATTTTTCACAGTGTTTTTTATTATTTGTTAATTTTTTTCTTTTAAATATTGAATTTATAAACAAAAACAATGCACCAAATTGCAGAGAGAATTATAAAAAGAGCCCAAAAATTCATGTATTTGCTTTTCCTTTGTGTTGCATATTGACCCCTGACAGACCTGTCAACTTAGGGATTTCAAAAACTTCCAGCTGTTAACAAGAGAACAGCAGAAGCAAGACACATATATAGGTTGATAGCCAGGAGATCCGTAAGATACACAAAGGCGTTATGAAATCATACACACAGGTACCCACAAAATTAACAAAAGAAGGGAAAGATTAAAAAAAAAAAAAGGTTAGTCAAAATTTTTATCAAGAATAATATACGTAACCTAAATAAAGGTGCGTATCAAGACTATTCCAAAGAAACATTTTTTGAGGTTGTTCATCAGCAGCTAGTTTCGGCGGAAAACCTATTTATGTAAAATTTGTATATCCATAAAGACGAAGAGGAGAGACTCTTGTTCTTCGGTGAAAGAAGAAAAAAAAAAATACTTTGTCTTATTGGAAGGACCTAGTCAGATACTATTGGGAGCGACTTGTCCTCCACATTTCTGTACATTTTTGTTGTATTCGTTTTGTTCTTTGTTTATCTGTTGTCACAGTTGTGCTTTCTTTTAAATGAAAAAAAATGTATGAATGATACATATATAAAGAAAAGGAAAAAAAACCAACTCCGCGTTATATTGTTTGTCCGGTTCAGAATACCCCACGTATTCATTCATATCACGTTGACCTCTTTAACCTTCAAACCCTCATTCGTCCGTGGTCTTAGCAACCCACACATAGGACTCCGTCCATATCTCGAAAAATTAAAAATACGGGTGGAAACTCGTTACAATATTCAAACTTTAAAGAATGATTATTAAAATTGAAATAAAAACATGCACATTAAAACAATGCAGATGACGATTTTTTTTAAAATTTAAATTTGAAACAAATAAAAATAATGATCGAATTTCAGTCTTTAAAATTTAATGAAATGTAACGTGATGTTTAGTTTATTTACTTGAACGCGGTATTCAGCAACATTTTTTTTTTATTATCAATTATTTAAAAAAAAGTTAATATCAAATAAAGTTCTGTCTGAAATTCAACCCTGTTTTTTCTTTTTTTTAAAGTGATTTTAAAAAGTTTTCTAAACCATTTTTTTGTTACAATTATTTATAACATTTATGATTAGTGCTTTTTTCACTAACTTCGTGGACTACTTTCGTGACGTCACAATCGAGCAGGCATTTTATTTCGGTTGTCTCGCTTCAATACGTGTCAGTTAACCGGCAAAAATTTACATTTGCCAGCTCTGTGCGGATACTAAATGTTATCAAGAGGACTGACCAAGCGGCGAATAGGGATGGATGGCAAGACAGGGTCAAAGGAATTTGTGATGTCGAAATGCCTTGATGATGATTAGAACCCGGTAAACCTTTTTATAGAGGTAAAAAAATAAAATTGATACCGCTGTTAAGTTTTTCTGTTGTTTGTTTTTTTTTCATGATTTATCTTTTTTTTTTTTTTTAAGTTAAAAATCATTTTCTGTTTTTCTTTTTGTCTACTTGACAATTTAACAGAATGAAGGAAGAGTTTTTGTCATACAAGAATTGTGTGTGTGTGTTTTTTTTTCTCTTAAACGTCAGGAGGTTAAATTTTTTATAAAGAGAAACTCCTTTTATCAGGAGAAACCGGCAGTTTTCTTTACTTTTTTGAAAAATCAGCGCAATAAATTTCGTCCTTCCAATTTGTGCGTTTAACAATATTATTGAATAAAATTCGGCAAAAAAGTAACATATCGAACCGCTAATGGAATTATTGTTATTATTGATGATGATGATGATGATGATTTCCTTTTATAAGAAATTCCTCTTATAAAAGAATTTAACAAATCTGAAATCACCTAATTGTTTTAGGGAGTTAGACAATGGTTACAAGACTTTCATTAAATATGTATACGAGTTAAAGGGTTAGAGGATATTAAAATCTGACGACTAAGACATCTAAATTTTCTTTTTAATGTTTAGGGAATTATAAGGCAACTTTATCCTCCTCTTAGGATTATTGATAAATAAAAGTACAACGAAAGTAGTAACTTACTAAGCTTTTTTTGCTTACATGTGGCACAAGGGAATATGAAGAGGGCACTTAAAGAGATTCGAACTCACTTGTGTAGATTTGCTAATCGTAATTTACTAAACTTTCTGCTTAGATGTGGTTCGAGGCCGCTTGAATGGGCCACCCAAAGAGACTCAAACTCACATGGGAAGGTTTGCTACTTTTGCTTGCTAACTATTTCACCACCAAAAATGCCCACAACGGAAGTAACAAAAAGGTTACTTCAAGTTGAAAATGAAAACAAAGGGCGGATAACTTGTGTATCTACCTTTTGTATCCTATCATATTGTATTCATAAAAAAAAAAAAAAAAAATTGATAAATAAATTTTTAAAAATTCAAATTTGACAAATCCTCTACGTAAAAACACTTCTTCTGAATGGAAAACAAACAAAATTAAGCACGAAAAAATCCACTTATAAGTTTTTTTACGAACGGGACCCTATGATGATTTGTGCACCTCCTTTAATTAAAACCAAAAAGTCAAATAAAATAGTACAAATTTTTGTTTAAAATGGAAAAGTTCATCTTCTAAAATAAATTATTCAGTGTAATTAGACACTGGGTTACTTATGTAACTTTGTTAAAAATACTCTGAAAGTTTCATATATCAAAACTTTTAGAGTTTAACTTTTCGCGATATACAAGATTAAAAATTAGTTGAAAATAAAATCAATTGATATCTGACGACTTTTAAAACATTAATATGAAGTCACATTCCCGCTCTAATTTTGATTCGAACTTGATCAGTAGACAGTCATTTCCAATAAACTTATGATTATCGAATGATAAAATCAAGGCAGACGAAGAAAAAATCCTAAAATATTTCTTAAAAATCGAAATGAAACAAAACAAAAATTAAAAAGAACAATAATGTTTAAATCTAATCTGAAAATAATATTTACATGTATAAATACTTATAAATGTTTTGTTATGTGTTTTTTTTTTCTTTACCTTTGGTACTCATACTTGGAGAGATCTCTTAGTTGAGTCATTTATACCATAATTTTGTTCGCATTTTTTTATTCCCGGAAATATTTGTCATAAAAGGTTTCTGAGTAATCGTTCTTGATTTTTAAAAGCTGGCATCGTGTCAACGAAACGGAACTTGCTTTAATGTGAAATAATATTGATATTCAATTATAATAATTATATTTTCTCTTTTCTTGTCATTAAATTTTTTTTAAAAAATCTTCTAAAATGCAAAATAGAGCGCTATTCTTTAGATATACTAATGCTCTAAGGTATCTAGGGATTGAATAATAAATTCTAAAAAAAAGACAATAACATAAATAAATGCAAAAGTAACAGTTTTTCAGATGACCTCTGACAGGAAGTGTAGTCTGCGCATGCCTTAAAAGATTGTTTTCTTGGCGCCAAAGAGAAACTCTTTCTCTTCATCTGAGACGGACGCACCTTTTTGTCTCGGCAGTCAGTGAGAGCGCACTCGCTCGCTCAAGCCAAGGGACTGAGCGGCGCGTTGTGTCTCCAGCTAGTAGCAGCCTCTGCTGAACGTACCAACTGAACACAGACACATGGTTCACCCTCAAACTTATAATTTGTTACAGATGATTCCATCATGTTCTTCAAGCGCTTTGTCTTTTTTTTCAAGGCGCCAGCCAGTTGTCTAGTTTGGTCCAAATTTTGACCGGTTTTTTTTTTAAAAAAATCAGTTTATTTTCAGCGAAAACATTCCATCGGATTTACCACCTCATCACGACAACTTCTCCCGGCTGGGCTGAATTATACTGACCTGGTTAGGAAAATTAAGTTAAGTTTTTTTTTCTTTTCCTTTTTTTTACACTTTCACCCCTCCCTTTTTGTCCCACATAGCCTATCATTTATGGCCGGCCGGCCAGACGGCTCGGCCATAAAGGCTTTATTTTCCCCTGTTAAGGGCGACCCTCCCCCTCAGGTAAAAAAGGGGAAAAAAGAGTCACCTTGTGACAAGAGTGCCCCTCCTCCTCCTGACCAAAAACAACAACAAAAAAAAGAAAAATCACCCCCCAAAAAACAACCCTCCCCTGACAAAGATGAAAAAGTAGAAAAAGAAAAAAATGAAAATAGCTGGACAGCACCCCCGAAAATACAGGTCGATGTCGACGACCTGCTCCAGCGAGCAAAGGCCATCTCCAGTGAAATACAGGAGCATGGCCTTATGTTCAATTTGGAGGAGGTAAGAAAAGACCAGATAAAAAGAACGGTGTCTGTCTTTTTAGTGGACAAACGATCCAGAAAAATCGTTAAGCCCGCAAAAGACATGGTCCTTCGTCAAATTTCCAGCCTGGGCGTAAAGGCACAAGCGATAATCGCTGGTGCTTCTTACGCTTTCTGGGATATATTGTTACCGACCACAGAAGAAGCCGTCGCCCTAACAAAAAAACCCTTGAAAACAAGGAATATTTTTTTAGAACAGAATATATGGGGCGACGGCGGACCACGGTTTCAGTATACGAGGTCCCTAGCTTCCTTCGAGACGCAAACTTAGCCGCCTATATGCTTCAGTTTGGTGACATCGTCTCAGCAACACACGATGGAATGCGCGGGGAATGGAGGTTCGATATCATGTTGGATATGAAAACCTTCTACTCCGTTCCCAACTGGTTAAAGGTGGAAGGGCGCAGGCTTCCCGTAATAGTATCGGGAAGGAAACCCGCCTGCTGGCACTGTGGCGAGATTGGTCACCTCTCCGCAGTTTGCCCGGGGAAGAAGGCCCCGAAGAAGCCCGACCACAAACCCGGTACCCTCTCACCTGTGGTTAAAATAAACACGGAAAAGGAGGCTCCCGTAGTCTCGCCCACACCAGCGGGTAAAAAAAACCCCACTCCCCCTTCGTCCCCTACGGTTAACTCCGACGAGGCGAAGGCTGAGTGGCTGACTGTGGGAAAAGGTGGGAGGAAGCTCCAACCTGAGGATCCTCGCTCCCAAAAGTCGTCCCAGGTGGGCACCGACAGTTCAACCCCCCCTCAAAAACGTCCAATACCAACAAGTTACCCACATATGCCCAAAAATCATCCCCCCCAAAAAATAAAGGCCCACTCAAGACCCCACCCAAACAACACACTCCTCCCAAGGTCAGATGCTTCAGCCCAGGCCGGGAGAAGTTTGAAAAATTACTGGAGTTTAAAAAGAGGCTGGACCAGGAGCGAAAATCGTCTCCGCGACCAGGACCCCCTCATTCCACCCCTTCATCACCGAGACAACCTCGAATCATCCGACCGCCACCAACCACACCACCTCATAGACCCATGCCTCCACCTCTCATGTCGGTTTTAGCACCAAAAAAAAAAGGGACCCTTCCCCCCTCCGCTGCCGTTGGAGTCACCACCATCCAAGCCAGAACCACCAGTAACAGCAGCAGCATCACCATCCACAACACCAAAGAAACGGCAGCGGAGCTCATCCATCGACAGTTCGGGGGATGAGGTCCCAAAACACATAAAAAAAAAAGAAAAACCACGCCATAACAGCGGCATAAACATTTGTCGGGTGGATGAGGGGGCCCTGGATCGTTTGCACAAGGTCCAGCCTCAACTTTTAAAAGAATTGAGGGTCCTCCACAACTTCAAGGAAGTAAACGGACATAACGTGGAGGACCCCAAGAAATTTCCAAAAGCATGGGTCACCACCGTCATCCGAAAGGGCCGAGGGTCGGAAGGCGTGATGAAAATGCTAGGAGAGGCTAACGAGGCCCTCGGCCCTATATCATTTTTTAAAGACAATCTCACATCATGTAAGGGGCTCGTTGGGAGGGTCCCTGTTGTTTTGCACCCCTCCCTTTATAGGGCTTTAAAATTAACTTTTCCGCGGGACGTCGGGGGTCTCGCTCATGACGGAGCCATCAATAATGAGATGGCCACGGGATCCATGAGCCAGACCGTCGGAGTCCTGACCCCAGCCATGTTTAGTCCGGGCACTCAACCCCTGTAATGTTCATGATGGATTTAAGATTGGCGAGTATAAATGGCCGCGGCCTGAGGTCGGAATCGAGAAGATCCCACCTATTTTTATACCTCCAGCGTCGCGGCATTGATATATGTTGTTTGCAGGAGACTCGTTTTGATTTCAACTTCCATGAAGATATTCTGTCGAAGGACTATTTGTCCTTCTCAGCATGTTTTGATGGTCGTTCCAGAGGTGTCACCTGGCTGATAAGTAGACGTCTGGGCGCCACGTGTGCTCTTGTTCTTTCAGATCCGGCGGGCAGACTTTGCGTGGTGGACGTTACCATAAAGGATAAGGCGTTTCGGCTGATTGGGGTTTATGGACCCAACGCTACTAGTGAGCTCCCTGCGTTTTTCCGGTGCATCGAGCCGTACGTCTGTCCGTCGAAGCGGGTAATTTTAGTGGGAGATTGGAACGCCGTCCTTGATCCCAATTTAGATAGAGGGGCTATTAGTTCGGGTACTAACACGTTGGATGCCAGATATTTTCGCGAGTTTGTACAGCGACTTGATCTCGCTGACAAATTTCGCGAAAGGCATCCAAATAAGCTAGTTTGGACTTGGACCGGTAGGGGCGCCTCGGCCCAGCTTTATAGCTATTTGGACCGAGTGTTAGTTAAGCGAGTCGACTTAGACTATTTAGGTGGTCCAAGTTTTGAGCCATATAAAGATTCCGACCACAAATTTTTATGTGTGTCGATTAGGTTAGATAAGGCTAGATGTAGGATGTCTGGTTACTGGAAATTCAACCTTTCCCTTTTGGCGGAGGCTGACTTCCGGAACCAGCTAGAACTAACGATAAAGCGGGAATTGACGGGGGCTATTATGGGAAATAGGTGGTGGGCTAACCTTAAGGATAGCATTAGATCCTTTGCTGCCGACTATAGTAGGAGACTCAAGTCAGCTAGGGTAGCGGGGCAAAGGTCGATTAAGGATAAGCTAGATAGGGCGGTGTTGGCGGGAGATAGTGGGCAAGTTAACGTAGCTAAGGCCGAGCTGGCCTCCTTGCAAATTAAGGAGTACCAAGCTCTGGTAGTTAGGGCTAGGTTAAAAAGAATGTCGTGCGAGGCGACGAATATGGCCCAGGAATTACGGGCCGAGGAACTCAGGCATGCTACAGATCGGCATATCGCCAGTGTCACATCGCCGGAGGGGCTCCGTCGAACTACAAACGAAGCCATTTGTGGGGAGTTTCGGCAGTATTTCTTGAAGCTTTTCACCAGGGAGCCCGGACTGAGTTCTGCTCAGTTCGACACCTATCTTGCCGACTTTCCTCGCCTTTCGGCGACTGAAGCGGCTGGGTGTGAGGGGCGCATAAAGGAGGAGGAGATTCGGGATGCACTGAAGTCGGTCGGGCTGGATAAGTCCCCCGGAATTGATGGTCTGCCCTACGAAGTGTACTTGAGGTTGTCGCACATGTTTGTCCCCTTGCTGGCAACCATCTATAACAACTGGATGAGGCAGGGTACTATACCCAGACGCTTCACCAGGGGTATAGTGAAGTTGCTTCGTAAGAACAAACATGGTGGGGATGGGATTAGTAACTTTCGCCCTTTAACGATGCTTAACACTGACTTAAAGATTTTGGCGAAGATCCTGGCAAACCGTTTGCAGACTGTCCTGCCTAGTCTGATTTGCCCCGAGCAGACTTGTGCTGTGAAGGGTAGGACTATCCAGGACAGTCTTCATCTGGTCCGCACGATCGTAGAAAAAGTCGACGGAAATGCCGCGCTGATCAATTTAGATCAGTCCAAGGCCTTCGATAGGGTTGACCATGCTTTTTTGGAGGCTGTCTTGTCTTCGGCCGGCTTCGGGGTTGATTTTCGCACCTGGATACGTCTCCTTTATGCGTCCCCCGGAGTCATGGTGGAGGTGAATGGGGTAAGGTCGGAGCCCTTCACTCTGACTCGATCGATTCGGCAAGGTTGCCCGTTATCGCCTATGTTATATATCCTGGCGTTAGAGCCTTTTCTACGCAGGATAAAGGCGAACCCGGTCCTACGCGGCCTCACGCTACCTGGCGCCAGTGAGGTAGCCAGGTACACTGCATACGCTGACGACGTCAGCGTGCTTGTAACGAGCAGTGCCGAGGTGGAGGAGGTGAGCAAAGAAATCGGAAGGTACGAAGCTGTAACAGGGGCCAAGATTAACCGCGATAAGTCTGTCGGCTTGCGGTTGGGCTCGTGGAAAGGCTATGCTCTTCCCGGCCCCTTCACTTGGAAAGACGGTCCGTGCAAGATACTCGGCGTCTGGTTTGGGCCCGACCTTCAATTGGAGAAAAACTGGTCGGAAGTACTGGATAAGGTCGTAGCCGCAACTGAGTTGTGGCTGCGTAGACGGCTTTCCCTTAAGGGTCGGGCTGAGGTGTGCTGTTCGCACATCTACTCCCTAGCCGTATACCGACTTTCAGTGCTTCCTATCCCGGCCACCATCCTATTCAAGCTGGAAAGGATTCTCTTCCAGTTTCTCTGGGCAAAGAGACATCCTTTGGTGCGACGGGAGATCTGTTACCTTCACCCTTCTGAAGGCGGTCTAGGAGTACCTAACGTCGAGGTACGGCGCCATACTTTGCGTCTTACTTTCCTAGACCGGATGTGTTCACGAGACACGGCGGCGGGAAGCGTCTGGAAAGAAGACGCTAAACAGTCTTTCCCGTCGCTAAGAAGTGTGCATTTTGCTGATGGGGAGGCCCATCGGTTGCCCAGACGCGAATGCCCTTTCTATCGCGAGTGCCGGCATGCTTTGAAAGTTCTCTCTCGGCTGCAGACAGGTCTCTCTGACAGCCGGCCGTTGTCGAGTAAGGCATTATATCGTTGTTTAGTTAGGGGGGCCGCTAGCGATGGTCTGATTGGCGAGCTCGGTGTGACGGAGGCGGAGGGTCGCTTACTGTGGCCTTGGGCCCCCAGGATGAGGTGTCTCAATAATGACGAGGCTTCCCTCACCTGGCTGGTCATTCGGAATGCCCTCTGGGTCGGCAAGAAATTGTTTGCAGCGCAACAGGCCATTTCGCCTGAGTGCGGCCGGTGCGGTGATTTGGAGGAGACTATTAGTCATGCCTTCTTTCATTGCCCGGTCGTACGGCCGCTGTGCAAGCTTCTTGAAGGCTACATGGTCCGCATCCTCAATGGAAAGTTTTTTGTCCTGGAAGCCAGTTCTGTGTGCAGCAATGTGGTACCGAGGTTGAACAGACAGGAACACTATGTGTTTCTCTGCTTACTCGGCGTTATGCGTGTCGTGATGTGGACGACGAGAAAGAAGGAACTCTACGAGGACGAGTCTTTTTCTTCTCAGACCCTGGTGGCATTTTATAAACACCAAATCAAAGTCAAAATCCGGTCTGAGAGAAAGAGACTCTCTTCGCTGGAGTTTGGCGAAAGGTGGGTGACTGTTGCGCGCTTGTGTCGCGTGGTAGGAGCCAACCTTACTTTCACTTTGGACATTCCAGGGACTTAAGAATTTTGAGTTACCGGAAGGACGTGACCACCCAGCCCAGGTAAGTTAGAATTTTTTAGGCCATTTTGATTTAGTTTGTTCCTAATTTAGTTAACTTAGCTAGAGTATGCAAGGTCATTGGGCCCCTCTTTTTTTGTCCCCTTCTTTTGTTTCACTCTCCCTTCCCTTCCCCCTGTTAGGTGACAGGAATTGGAGTTCTCCAGGAGTGCGATGGAGGGCTTATGTTAATTCATATTTATTGTTTACTTATATTTAGTACTATTTATTTATCTTATTTGATTATTTTTCCTCCTTCGACACTATTTTCGACTGGTTAACTCCTTTTTCTGCCATGTCTTAGTACGTGGGGGGGGGACCCCATACTAACCATCATAATGTATATATGTTCTGTTCATTTTCGTTTTTAGGGGTCATTGTAAATAAAGATGTATATAGCTTTCACTTGTTTTTTTTAAATTGTTCCCCTCCCCCTCACATTGTAAATATGGGATTAAGTTTAGAAGTCCATGGAGCAGTAGTGTTGTTTTGGTGATTGTTGTTTTTGGTGAATGCAGTATGATAGTGATATGTTTATTTGAGGTATTTTGGTGTTTTTTAATTTGGAGATATGTATTGGTCAGTGAATGAGTCTAGTTAAGTTAGAGATTAGGATAGTGTAGACCAGCCTTCCCCACCCAATTTTTAGGCCTTGTGCCAAATTTGTATTTCCCCATATATTTTTTTACAAATACAATAAATAATTTCAAGCGCTTTGTCTGGAGAGCACGGCTGTTTTTACTGGTTCAAGAAAACATATCACCACAAAATAGTCGTAAACTCCCAAAATAATATTCGAGTCGAAAAGTATCTCTGTTTATTTCCTTCCATCCTTAATTCTTTTACAATTTCGACAAACGATAAGATAACATTTCCTATTTTTATAACTACAACTATTTCCCCCTTTACATTTTACTTGAATATTCAACCCGAATCAGAAGAAACAAAACTGGAAATTGCTTAAATCACTTTTATTGTTGGTTCCCATTTTTTTGTCCAACATTTAAAAAAAAAAATCAAAATTTCAATTTGTAAAACTATTCTTTATCTAATAACATATTTAGATTTAGACTGTGATTGGAGAAAAATATGTTAAATTTTGATGCAAACTTAAGCTGAATAAATATTGATACAAAATTATTTCCTTAATAATCCAAATGAAAATAATATTTTCTATTAAATCATCGTGCTAAAAGCTCTCAAAACATTTAATTTTTTAAAATCTAATATTCACATTTGGGGTACTATTTGCTTCCAACAGCCTTCAAATTTTTTTCTTTATTCGATTCTACCTTCAGACATTTATCTTTTTATTCTATGCAGAAAGTGTATGTTATTTCATATATCAATACCAAATAAATAGCGCCATACACTTGCGGGTAAAACTGTGTAGCCTAAAATATCAGCAAGTTTTTTTTTGATAAAATAACTGATGTGTTATAGAATTCATCAATTAGTAAATGAACAATGACAATTTAATTAAAATCGGATAATTCCCTGATTTTTTTTCAATCAAGGGCAATGATTTGTTACAGTATAAAAGGAGCATGGTAGCCATTTTACTACTATCTATTCTTAGGACATAGTGATCCTGATAATAGGCCTAGCAACCATACATCTCAGGTGCAGACATATGAAGAACTAAATTACTACTAAATAACAATTCCCAAAACCCTTTTTTAGTAAGGAATTTGTAAGTAAAGTAGGTGACCGTTGTCGAGGGTGACCCGAAGGCTCCCTTTTCAATAGCTACAACAGCAAGGTGTCGGGAAAGGTGCTACTACCTTTCCCTGGATTGTTCCACTTGACCATTGATCTATACCTTATAATGTTAAGTGTTAAGCAAGGAGGCATCAAGTACGAGTTTTTGAGTCTTTGGTATGACGTCCTGGGATTGAACCTCGATCTCCCAGGCCTTTGGCGAACCCTCAAACCGTTTGGCCAGTGGACCGGTCAATTTGTTTGTAACACCCAGTAATTAGTTAATTTGCAACTACTGATTTACTTCCAAAAATCAAATGTACAAAGAAAGGGAAAAAAATAACCTCCCATACCATAAGTTTACAACTTGAAAAAAATATGAATTATGCAGTCTAGAAAATGATATAAACATTTTTATTCTATAAATAAAATTTTAGTATAATTTTTAAATTTTTATTGCTGGTTCTTGAGTTATCTAAGGTGAATCAAACAAACAATAATTTTGTTAAATATTTTTTTACAAAATGATCCCATGCTCTCTTTTCATATTAAAATGATCCATATCAGAAACTGACAAAGATTTTTGTCCAAGAATTTCTGCAAGTCTACAATCTAACATCATAAAACCGAACAAATATCCATTGAACTGGCTGAGAAAACGAATGCTTCATTGATCTAAGACCAGTACTGAAACATTGATATGCGATTTTTGAAGGAAAAAACATTCTTCTACACATACTAGCATCTAGTATGGACTTTATGGTTCATACACATTTAAGAAACACCATGCAATTTTTACAAAATAATAGTTAATTTTTTTTTTTTAATTTAATACCCCCAAATCTTTCTGATAATGATCAAAAAGTGCTGTGTGACATATTGCCATGGAAATTACGATGATCAAAATAAGGTTCATGTTTTTTGACTTCCCATGATCAGAATGAGCGAGAATAATTGTTAAAGTCCAATTTCAAGGTCTGAAAGGTTTGGTTTGATTTCATTTGGTTTTATGGCACATCAACCTTTGTAGGTTATTTAATGCCAAATCCATTTTTTATACATCTAAACAGTTCTCTTTAAAACAATTCCGTTTAGCATAAGCACACAGTTTAGTTCTATTTGACCTATGGATGGAACCCTTTCAGGGGCTACCATTCCGGGCCAGAGTGGACCTGGGAGCGATGGCAATAAATGGGTACTCCGCATTCCCCAAAGCTCCAGTATTATCGGAGCCTCACTATCAGATTGTTTAGTGTCATATTCAAGACGATTGTTGGGCGTGTCTTACTCCTCTGTAGAGAGGCAGTCGGTGTATTCTACAGTCACAGCTGACTTGGCCATAAAAGGTTAGGATTTAAAAATTTAGGTTGGTTGGTTGGGTTTTATGGCATATCACCCTTTGTAGGTTATTTAACGCCAAATCCATTTTTATTCATGTTTGTTAAAACAGTTCTATATGTATAACAATTCAGTTTAGTGTAAGTACAGTTTTACTGCAAAAAACAGTTCCATTTCAAGCAATTCAATTTAGCATAAGCACGCAGTTTAAATGTAAGTCAGGTTTAATTGGCAACAACATTTCTATTTCAAGCTATTTGATTTCGTCAAACAGTTCTAATTCAAACAATTCAGTTTGGCATAAATATGCAGGCAGTATAAATCATTCTATTTACTTTTCCTCATTTGTTTGCACACAGTTAAATTATTACAAGAGTTGCTATGTAACAATAAGAATTTAACATCAGTCATTTGTTAGCCCCCATTTAAATTGATACGCATGATATGTAAGAGATTAACAATTTAAAAAAGTGATTGAGCTTATAAGTTTGCCGACAGTTTAGTGGTTTCAAGTATTGTAGTTTTTGGTTATTTCTTCAAAATTAAGGCTGGCAACTACGCGGTCTGTGTCGCTATCCTTACTCTCTATACTCTCCATCCTTTGTAGAGGTTTTGGTAGCAGTTGAGCATTGAATTGTTTGGTTCTTATTGTCGACTTTGTTGTTGAGGGTATTTTGAATATACTTCCTGGTCTTTAACTTTGGTGTTCATCTGTATTTTTGCAGTTTGGCTAATGGGGAGTTGTGATTTTTGTTTCAGTTATTAAGGTCTTATGGGAGACAAGTTTTTTAGTCTATCTTTAATGCTTTTTGGTGGACGGATTGGTGATTTATGTAACGGCTGTTTTGATGGAGATTTTGCACTTTTAGGAGTAGTTCGTGTTGGAGTGATAGATCCTACGTGTGTTTTTGTTTGGACAACAACATTGGATCTCTCCCCATTCGCAACTTGTTGCTGAGCTGGTGCTTGGTAAAATTCAACCGAGTGTAGTTTTTTCAGGTGCTCCTGAAACTTTGGCCAATCATTGGCTTCCAACTTGATCAATTTCTCCATGAGTGTTCTATATTTGTAGTCGTCATTGGTTCTATCTGCCCTCCGTGCAACGGAGGCGTAGCTACTTTCTCCCATATAGCTCCCCACAATTCTCCTAGCTTCCAGAAAGGAAACATTCCTCTTGTGTTTAACCTCAATTATTTCTTTTTTCTTTTTGATAAACAGCGCAAGTTCTTGCGTAAGCCGGATGATCTTATTCGCAGTTTGCACATCGAATTTCTTTCAAGCAATCTTCCTCTGCATGGTCCGGGTCCTTTTCACGGTATTTGGCACATGTCTGTCGTCCTCAACAGGCTTCCCTGTGGTGTTCAAATTTTTGACATTTGAAGCACTCCAGGGGAGCTGGGACGTACTGCTCAACTCTCTCAAGACCATAGCCGATCTTCACCTCTTTTGGAGTTCGGGGCTTATTAAATGTTAGGATGTAAGTGTTGGTCTGGATTCGTTGTTCACCTTTTCTGATGGAGATTCTCTTTATATTTGTAACTCCCTGTTTTCCCAGGGCTGATGCTATCTCGTCTTCTGTAGCCAATGCCAACTCTCTACTCCTGATAATTCTCTTGGAAGTGTTGAGTTTCTCATGCGGGTACGCTCTGCATTTGGTCGTACGAAACGTTTTTATTTTTAATATGTTTTCTATCTGTCTCCGGCTGTTTACCTCGACAAGCAAGTTACCATTCCTTGTTTTCTTAACAGTTTTCGGACTAGCTCTTGTAGGTATTACTTTTTCTATTAGGAAAGGCGAGAATTTGGCTAGGCAGACTCCCTCTAAAGATTCAATAACAATGAATCGTGGGAAGTCTGCCGCCTCATTCTCCGAATCTGATTCTGAGAGGTTCCGTTTAGATTTTTTGTTTGAAGATGCCATATATGCTGAATATTTTTCACTGGCTCTGCGCTCCACCACTCACCACGGAGTCCAACTTGTGTTGGGAATGAACCAAGGGGGTAACTCATTCGCCTTGGTTGAGACGGGGAATACGCGACCAGTATACTCGAGTAGGCTTCCGAGCCGTTGCTAATTTCAAATTCTCCGCACTGGTCAAATTCCTATTCTCAACACAATTGACCCTCAGCCACCGCCCTCTAGCAATTAATAGATAAGGATTGGGAACTTGCTGCAAGTGCAGATTTAAAAGTACGGTCGGGAAAAATATATAGGTGCTAGGGCTTGACATGACCAGCCGACTGATCGGATCGAGCCCAAACCCGACCGCCCGTCAGACCAAGTAAGGGCCAAAGTTGTGTGTTGCAAGCCATTGACTATTCTGTCGCCGGATCAATGACTACTCAACCACTAGGGATCCGTCCTAGAGCCTTACGGGTCGCCACTCACGGTCAACAGGTGGCCTCATTGGTGGGGTCTTACCCCTCTGCAGAGGTGCAGTCGGCGTATTCTACAGCCCCAGGCAACAGTGTGAAGAATTTAGGATTCAGAATTGAGGATGTTAAGTTTGTATCAATGTGGGATTTTGCCACCTTTTAGTGGCAAACATAGATTTTTAAAAAGACCTGGAAGAAGAAATTTGACATTCAAAAAAGGAATTTTATCTTTTCTCGGGGATGGGAAACAAGTAGGAATATAGAATCTTTACACAACACAGATTAGTTTAGTGTTAAGTTTTCTAAACTGTGAATTGTCTCACACATTTATAAAATGATCAAATTTCTTTTACGGTATATTTTTTACTATTGGCATTTCAGTCTCAGATGATTATGCTAGAGATGTCCCTAAAGTAAAAAAAAAAAAAAACTCTTGCAGCAACGTCTGTTATGATTGTACAGGCTGATACGCGAATAGTAGTCTCTGTTGCAATTTGGTACAAATGGAGCAAGAGGTTCAGGTTGCAAAAATTGTGACAGCACCATTTCTCTGAGCTCTTGCCTTTGCTGCGAGTTGACCCCTCTTCTTGTCGGTCTCGATAATGTCCCTACAGACAATATGATTGTATGCAGGACGATCAATGGACCTGATGTTTAAGATCTGATTTTAAGAATGGTGGCAAAATAATTCAGATTTACTCATGATAATTATTTTATCTGTCGAAATTCTTAATAAATGAATTTTTTTTTATTAATTTTGCAACAGAGAATTTTTGACATAATTGTCTTCTATGACGAAGATACCAAACAACTCCTCAGCTCGTGTAAATATTTTGTTAAAATCTTTGAAAATCTTTTCCAGTTTATTAATATCCATCTCTTTCTTTTTGGTGGGGGATTGGTTTGGTTTCTTTGTTTAATGCCATATCAACCTTCATAAGTACTGACTTGAGTAATAATTTCAACATGTATTCCTTTTTTACTACCCCATTTCTTTTATATTTGCACCAAATTTTAGACACAGCTGACTAGCAACAACCAACATCTTTCGATACACTTCCTTATGGATTGCCTTCCTAAATGAGTTTTCGATAATTTCCATTGTTTCAATTGACAGTTATTTTGTAGGAGTCACGTTTCCTTTCAACTAGTCAAGCCTAGTCGCTTGTTGAGGTCTTGTAGTGGATGGAAAAAAGACAAATAAAATAAAATAAATTCAGTAAGTGTAGAAGTTCTCAGAAGCCCCTAACAGACATTTGGAATTGTGTATGCCTGAAACGGACTTAAGGGCACGAGAAAGAAATTCGTCCTCATTCAGCAGGGATCGGTTAGATTGGAAAGGCCTATTTTTCTCACGATGCTGGTAAGGTAACGATGTGACCGCCTAGCAGCATGCAGGCTCGTTCTTTCACCAGTAGTAGCCGTCTCTGCTAACAGCAGCCAATATCAAAAGCACCAAATGGACTTATCACCCTTTACAAAAACACCGAATTTGGATAAATCAACCCCAAAACGATTAGTGTATCTTTAACACCTCATTTAGGAGACACAACCATTTCATTTAGAATAATTTCCTCAACCCACAGAATGGTTTTTGAACCAAAAAATAAAGTTAAAAATAACAAAGTTATCGTCTCTTTTCTTTCCTTCATTTAGGAATTTTTTTGCAGCGTTTACAGATAAGAAGATACCAGCGAATTAAGATGGTGCAAGAAGGAACCAACGGAGTTGTTACAAGACGAGATCTTGCCTTGATTTGAAAAAACAAAAAGAAAGAAAAGAAGAAAAGAAAAAAAAACGGAAGTTAACACTACGAGTTCTCAACTCAAAATGAAAAGTTAGTCGCTCACGCATGGGCTCCGCGCAGAACTTCCGTTTGCGATAAATTAACAAAAAAAAAAAAAAAATACATTAATAAATATCCAATCGGAACGCTTCCCGTGGGGCACAAAAATTGCCGTTTCTGAGCCTACAGAAAATATATAAATAGACGGACCAAATAATTATCAGTCAGACTTGTTCTTTCACACGACCCGTGTTAAAGATTCTTCGTCACCGCGAGATTCCCCGCATTGTCTCCTCCGACCGAGGAACCCACTTCACTGGCGAGGTCTACAAGGAATTTTGTGACCTAACCTCGATCACCCGGGAACTTCACTGCCCGTGGCGACCACAAAGCTCGGGGAACATTGAGAGGCAACACCGGACCTTAAAAAACGCCCTTTACATGATCTGCGAAGACAGAAATTGTGAATGAACGGACGTTTTCGAATCGGCAGTTTCCTCAATGAATGCCACAGCCAACACCGCCACTGGTGCATCCCCGCATTACATTATCACCGGCCGCCAACCAAACATTGGTCTACCGAAGATCCCCTGCCAAGACATCGTTAACAACAACCCAGGTGCTTACGGTATGCAGATAAACGCTTTGCTCCGACAGGTGCATCAAAGAGTCGCCTTGGCGAACAACGAGGCTGACCACAAAATGGAAGCCAAACTGAACCGCAGCATCTTCAAAGACCCGATACAAGTCGGTGACAAGGTGCTACTCCACCGACCGCAGTCTGCAACAGCCCACTTGTCTCACCTGCCTTGGATAGGTGACTTTGAGGTCACCAAAACGAACGGTTTGGTGGTCCAAGTGAAAAACGAAAACTGTGAAACGCATTGGGTTCACCGCGGACACGTCCGTCGACTCGTACCGCGACCAAATCACCTGCAGCACATGCATCGACCACCCCCACCTCACCAAATTCCCTATCACCCGTCGACACGACCACTCCTACCTCCTTGTCCACCCCGGAAACCTACCCATCACCCGTTGTCACGACTCCCTACACTTTCGTCAGGGGAGCATCTTGTCGCAAATGACTGCAGTTCCGGAGACAATACCCAAAACCCAACGAAACGAACAACACGCGGGCAACTCCCAGCACGCTTTAAAGACTTCGTTATGTGCCAAAAAAAAAAAAATAAATAAATAATACAGACACCAACAAACAAAACAAAAACGCAAGCAAGCACTAACAACATAGCAACCTCAAATCATGGTAAGATCTAGGGGAGCTGTTACAAGACGAGATCTTGCCTTGATTTGAAAAAACAAAAAGAAAGAAAAGAAGAAAAGAAAAAAAAAACGGAAGTTAACACTACGAGTTCTCAACTCAAAATGAAAAGTTAGTCGCTCACGCATGGGCTCCGCGCAGAACTTCCGTTTGCGATAAATTAACAAAAAAAATACATTAATAAATATCCAATCGGAACGCTTCCCGCGGGGCACAAAAATTGCCGTTTCTGAGCCTACAGAAAATATATAAATAGACGGACCAAATAATTATCAGTCAGACTTGTTCTTTCACACGACCCGTGTTAAAGATTCTTCGCCACCGTCCGGCGCCTGTCATCCGATACATCAAACGATCGCCGCCGCTACCAACGATGTCCTAATTCCGAGAAAACCATCCCTTCACCACGAGACAAGTACAGTACATGAACTTTGTAACTACTACCACTGAATTCATTCTTTAACTGTGAACATATTTCTCCATTCTACTCTCTGTACTTAATCTATTTATAAAAAAATTTCTATAACATCATTACTGTGTTATTGTGAGTATCTATACGTTCTTTGTTTTGCAACCATACGCATTTCTCGCCCACAACTCAGAATATAACAGAGTCAAATACTAAAAACCTAATACCCAAACTAGACTAATAACCCAACAAAATCTTACTAACCCCATAGTTTCGCGTCGAGCTCATGCTGGTGAAATTTAACCATGCTGAATTTGTTACCGAGAAGAAAGTCGAAGCCTGTTACGCAAGAATTTTTGCTACCAATATGAAGCATTATCATCGATTTTTAGAGGCCCTTGGGTAGGGACACAATAAATCATTATTTTCCTAAAATAACTGGTAGGGGCTCGCATGACAGTTCTGAAAACTTATTCTTAACCTCTTCACTTCTAGTTTTTGAACTTTAGAAATGTTGTCCATGGCCCACCTGGTCATCTCATCAAGTTAGCCTTTTTTTATTTAGTACCCACTTTTACATACTGTTTCTTCATGGGAACATGTGTCTATGATTCTTGCTGTTGGGACGTTTGTGTATTCTTTTCTTTTAATACTCCTTGTAGGTATATTGTGTATACAAAATGTTGAATGTTCTTGGCATATTACAAATGAGTTTATCGTATATTTCCTTCCATTGTATTAAGTGTTTGTATATCACGGATATTCTAATGCTGATATTGGTCTTTTGAGAGTGAGAAATTCGCTCTCTTGTCTGCCAAAGAGTTCTACTAATAGCCGCTGATGTGACCAAACCTGTATGTAAAAGTAAGGTGTTAAAATCAATGTCTATTATCATTCAACAGTGAATTAGCATACACATTTGTGCTTGGCCAAGCAACTTGTGATGTCAGCTTCTTACAACATCTGGTATGCTTTGAACAGACTATACTCTGATCCCCCGAAACAAAGGGCTCTTCACTTCCAATATACCCCGTGTAGCATTGAACATGACGCCATAGAACAATACACTTCCTAAATATGTAAGTCTTCGAAACTTTTATTTCTCTTACACAAACATACACTCAGGATTTTCCTACCTACTCTAAGGACATTCCCTTCCACATACACACACTATGTACACTTTTGTATCTCTGTGGCGAATAATAAGACTGAAAAGAATAGCTTTAGACGATTTAGGTTTTATTCAACTCAAAGAATGCATGTGTGTAAAGGTACTATTTACCAACCCCTCCGCTCGGGCAGGATATGACACAAGGTCAATTTTTAAGCGGAGTTTAACAGGTTTTAATTCAGAGTTTTCCTTCTCCTAGACTAGTCGCCTCACCAAGGCTGAAGAACCTAGTCCGTCCTACTATTTACCCATAGCTGGAGGGAGAATAAGGGGGTTCATACCTTTCCCAAGGGTATTTGCCCGAAAGTGAACGTAATAGCGCGACTGGAGTACGAACTCGCGTACTACGATTCCGCAGTTCATCGCTTTAACCATTACACCACAAGGACACAATGCATGTGTGTAAAGGTGGAGAGTTAACTAAACAAGAGGGATAAGCCATTAGAAAAGGACAGACAGCTACGTTTGCTCTGGCAAAAAAATATTTTTGTTAATTTGTTGCGAGTTTTCCGTACAAGGCAACCATATTCAAACAAATGCCAATGCTCCACAAGTGGTTCGTATTGTTACTTCTCATTCTTTTTCTGTTAGCTATACTCCCTAAAGACAACAAACGTACAACACCGTCTTTAGCTGTCAGTACTATAGCGCCCGCTCTGTATATAATATTGGTTTACTCGGTATTATCAAGCTTTCAGAGATTGTGATCATTATTGTAATGTTTTTTGTTTTATGTCGACGGGTTGAATTGAGTTTGACATGCTATTCGGTATTTTGGTTTATTTACTCCTTAATATCCAACTCTATTTAGTCAAACTGCGTTCAATTGGTGAGAGACTGTCCAGTAAATTAAATTTTTGTGTAAATTTATTTTTGCACTGGAGTAAGTTGAAAAATTAACATTATTTTGATTTGGGTTGTATTTATTTGTAAATGTTTTCTTGAGTGATCCACATAGTGTTCCCTTGTGAATTTGGTTGAGTTTTGTTGCCTGTAACAAAGTCACATATTTTCTAATGATTGCTATGTATCACTAACAATTTAATTAAATATCAGTCATTTATTTATACAGAGTTAAATGATCAAACAGTTCTTTTTCAAACAATTCAATTTAACTAAAGTGATTTGTTTTCTCCTAGTTTAAATGTCAATGAAGGGGTAATCTACATTCCTCAAAGCTTCAGCATTACTGGAGCCTCACCATCAGATGGTTTGATGCCATATCCAGGACACTCATGGGGTAGTCTTACCCCTCTGCAGAGATGCCATCAGTGTATTCTACAGCCCCAACCAATTGGGCTGGAGCAAAGCTTTAATTCTTAATCTAAAATCAGAGTTAGATTAACCATTAAACAAAATTAGGATCAATGCTCAGGACACCAAAATTTGTTTTTCTATGATAATATTATATCATATTGTGACCAGATCATATTTGCAGTAAAACTGAGTAGGCTGATGTAAAACTGCTCATGAAAAATGATATAAACAATTTATCCAATTTTGTTTCTTAACTCTTTCTTGCAGGATTTTTAAACTCAGAATACTTCACTTCCAGGGTGTTTTTTTTACACCAGCATTCGCTGGTTGGTTTTCATTGGAATCTGAGCAACAGCAAGTCTCCTCAGTCCTCCAGGACTCTTCTGTCTGAATTGTCTTGATTCTCCCATTGATGTCTAATTCCCCATGTTCCTTCTCCAAGCCCTTGGTGACTGTTCCAAGTGCACCAACTACAATAGGTATCACCATCACCTTCATGTCCCACAGCTTTTTTTAGTTGTCTAGCAAATTCTTAGTATTTCTCTAACTTTTCAATTTCTTTTATTTTTACAGGAAAAATCCATAAGAAGGCAGCTTCTCTTTTATTTTGTTGATTAACATTGGGTCTGGTCTTCCAGCTGGAATTAAGTAAGTCATTTGTATCCCAAAATCTCAGTGAATTTTATGAGTCTCCTTCTCTGGTATGGATTCTGGTTTGTACATATACCATTTGGTTATAGATTTAAATTTCAATCTTGTGAACAATTCCCAGTGGATCAGCTTTCCCACCCAGTTGTGCTTCGTCTTGTACTCCTCTTCTGGTAGTCTACTTCATTCATTTATGATGTGATTGATTATTCCATCTTTTCCTCCCAAAAACTACACTCGTTATTCTGTTGTATATTATAGCTTTTTACTTTAATACAATTGATCCTGATGGCATTGATTTGTGCTGCTATTAGAAGAGATTCAGTTTCTCTCTTAGGGTTTCCATTTTGTAGACATGTCCCAGTCTTCTCTTGTGTAATCTTGCAAGTTTGTCACTTGAAACATCCATACACTTGTTTTTCCTCGTTTGTTCTTATTTTGCTATTGGTGTTACTATCTGCTGTAATTCATCTTTCTTTGCTCTTTTTAATGTTGTCCTCAAGTTCTTGTATAAATGCCTCAATACTAGTGAGTCCTTTTCCTCCTTTTCTTGATATGTAAAGTCTGTCAGTGTCATCTCTTTGATGTAAGGCCTTGTGTATAGTTATCAGCTTTCTTGTCTTTTGGTCCACTTGTCAGGGTTCTTTCCAGGCCCATTTTAAGAAAAGTGCTCCCTTAGAATAGATTTTTGCCACAGAGCTTGGTTTTGAGAAATTTTCTCGTTCTTCTAAGTCACTCTTTTCTTATTTTTTCTTTCATCTCAAACGGATGGAGTCCACCTCTAATATCCCCAAGTACTTGTAATTTTCGTTCACTCCAAGTGTTTTGATGCTTTTCTGATTTGGCAATTCTATTCCTTTCATTGTCTCTCTTCTCCACTCCTTTCATTATCAGCATGGCACATTTTTCAAAGCCAAATTCCATTCCTATATCCTGCTTGTGCATTCTTACTGTTTGTATCAAGGTCTCCTGTTCTTTTTCATTTTTTGCAAATAGCTTGACATGATCCATGTATATAAGGTGATTAATCTTTTCTTGTGATTTTGTCTATTTTGTAGTTCTCCATTCACTTCCTAATTGAGAGGCATTATTGCTATAACAAATAGTAGTGGTAAGAGTGAGTCTCCTTGAAAGACACTATTTTAAATTATCATTTTCACTAGTTTATCCTTCTGCAGTTAATTCCACTTTCCAGTCTTTTGTGGCTTTCATGATGAAATTTATGACTTATCAGATATTTTGTACATTCTCAGACATTCTACAATCAAAATTTGTGTTACTATATCATAGATCTTTTTGTAATCAATCCATGCCATGGATACATTTTTCTGCTTTGTTTTTGACTCCTTGAAGAGGTACTGATTTATATATAGTAGGTTGTCTATTCCTCTTGTTTCTTTATGGCACCCTGATTTAGGGACAAGTATCCCAAATGATAATGATTTTATTTCATACACATTTATTACATACATATGTAAAAACATTGCTGGATGTCTGAAACGTTTTCAAGAAACTGTTCTTTCATTTCTGTACTTAGTCTCTTACTGTATTTACAAAATGTATTTATTTTAATGTATAGTATGAAATGGATTGTGTAAAATAACAAGATTCAGAGTTGGTCATTGATAAATGAGTTTATATTTTGAACATAAATGGGTATATGTTTTAACTGAATGACCTTGTGTTACCAAATTAAAGATAGTAACTTTATATTTGTTGTTCTAAGTATAGGAATAATGGAGGCATCATTGTTCAGCTGGGTTTATGGTATCAATGGTTTTAATTCAATTCAGTCAAAAACTAATGCTAATCTTTTATAATCATAAACCTTTGATAATTTATTCTAAAACCTGTAAAAACTTTTCTTGTGACAGATATATTTAGAGATCCAGTTAGTTATTTTTAACAAGTTTGCAAAATACTATTTGGTAATCTGACTCATATGAAGACCACTTGTTCAACATTATCATGTGATTATTTGTGTTACTTCTTAATTTAACTCATGTAAAGACCCACTTTTATACATTATCATGTAACTATTTGTGTTGCTTTACTTCTGAAAGCAAAGAAGGTGCAGTATGGGATGATGTTACAAAAATCTGATAAAGGTTTATTTCGTGTGATTAAAATACCAGTAATTGTTGATTAGTCTTACTTAAAGAAATATCTGAATTGATATTTGTAGATAAAAATAGTACACATACACATAAAATGGAACCTGATATAAACTACTTTTCTGGAAATTTGGTACATATTTACTCAACCCCTTCCCCCATAAGCAAAATGGGACACAAGGTCAATTTTTAAGAAAGTAAAATTAGTTTGAATACAAAGTTTTCATTCTCTTAGAATGTTTTCTTAAGCAAGGTTAAAGAACACAGTATATCCTACCCAGTATAGCTGACAGGAGAACTCATAGATTCATACCTTACCCACAGGCATTAGAATAAAGTGAAACACAAAGAGCTTTCCCCAGGATTTGAACTCAAATTGCCATATCTATTTCCTAATCATTATGCTAAGTATATCATCATAAAATTTGGTTTGATGAATATTTTTATAAAGAGTAATCACTGAAAATAAAAAATTTCTTCAAGAGAATTATTACCTGCAAACAAATATTAAATTATATATTGATGTGTCACCATTATATTCTCAAAAATAGACTTTTTATAAAGAACACCAAAAAAAAGCAAAAAACTTACAAAGAATTTTTAAATAAACAAAATTCAACAACCAATTGAAATCAAGCCTCCATTTTCTCTCATTTTTCTCTATCATATATAAACTATTTACATGCAAGTTACAAGCCAATCAGAAGATATTGATTTGTAAAAATCAACCAATCACAATATGAAAATACAATGAACATTTCATTCAATTTTGGTTGGTTCAAATTTTTGTCTTTTCTGTGAAAGTGACACTATTTAAGATTCATTATCACTTCATGTAAAACATAGACATGCATATACATACACTCACACATACATATGCTCATACATTCATAGTTATACATACATATTCACATATACACACATACATACATGCTCATAAGTATATATATATACTCATACACGTATACATACATAGTTATGCGTACACACAAACACACACATTCATACATACAAATACAAACACTTACATATATATATACACACACATACTCATGCATATATACACACATACATACATGCTCATAAACACATTTATATACTCATACATATATTCATACATAGTTATGTATACATACACATATATACTCGCAGATACACACACACATAGATACATGTTCATAAGTACATATATACTTACACACATATTCTCATATATGCATATATACATAGTAATGTGTATACACAAACACAAACACTTGCATATCCATACACACAAATACTTGTACACACATACACACACATAAAACATTGTCCGTAGATAAGGTTGGTTATTTGGTTGTTTTATTTTATGGCATATCCACTTTTTTGGGGTCATTTAACAATGAACTAAATTTCAAACAATTCAGTTTAGTATAAGTATGCAGTTTCAATGTCAAAAACAGTTCTATTTCAAACAATTCATTTTAGCATAAGTACATAGTTTAGTTCTATTCAACCTATAGATAAGACCCTCTCAGATGCTACCACTCCAGACCAGAATGGACCTAGGAGCAATGGCAATGAAGGGGTACTCTGCATTCCCCAAAGCTCCAGAATTATAGGAATCTCACCATCAGATCATTTAATGTCATATCCAGGACACTTGTTGTGGGGGAGTCTCTGCAGAGAAGCAGTCAGTGTATTCTAAAGTCCAAGCCGACTGGGTAATCCATAGATAAGTACATCCCTACCAATTTTCATTTCCTACTTTTTTCAACATCATTGAAATTCTCTTACCAAAAATATGGATAATTAGCAATCCAATAGTAAATACTACTTTTATATTGAAATGAGATTACACTTGTCATTTGTTGACAAATAATTGTCATCTGTTACTGTTGCATATTGACCTTTGACAGAGCCGTCAAGGAAAGATTTTTTGGACAGGAATTTCCCGCTGTGTAAACAGGAAGACAGTGATGCGAGGGTATAAGCAGCTCACGAGGTTGAACAGCCAGAAGTTGGTCATGTGGGCTGACAATTGGAATGAATAGGCATTATGAAATTATATGTACACAGGTACCCACACACATATAGGCTCTCAAGTTCGACAAGAAACACCCAAAGAAGGCTGGTGGACACATCAAGTGAAACATTGTGAATATCACAATAAAGATGAAGACAATAGCCTGAAAAGCCTGAATAATAAAAAATATGAGGTTGTTTACTCTGACATTGTTAATTAAATGTATTAACAAATAAATAACCTATTTATGAATATTGATATAAAAAGAATAAAAGCAGCATAAATTTATTACCTGTTTGTTAAATTTATGCATTCTATTCATCAATATTAAATAAAAAAGATGTAAATATTTAAGAATAGTTTTTTGCTTAAAAGTGAAATAATTTCTTTATTTTAGTTTCACAATTATTTTCTATCCAGTTGATCACTAATTTTTATTATTTATTAATTAATGACAAGAGAAAGAGAAAATTTTAGTGAATTACAAATCAACAGAATAAGTAATTTTCAGTTTGGTCTGTTTTTTGTTTAAAGGTATATCAACTTTTGCAAGTTATTTAATACCAAAGCCATCCTTGTAGAAGAACAGCAATGATATTTAACCCAAGCATCGGGGAGGGATAAGGGGGTTCATACCTTTTCCCAAGGGTATTGGTTGTGGGTGAAGTTCAAACTTGTTTACTTTGTGGCTGCTATCCAACATGTTGACAATTATGCCATGGGAAATCCCTAATTAATTTTGACTTTTAATTACCATAGATTCTCATTGGGTGTCCTATTCATACAGCCTTGTGCCACATCAAAGCAAAAAGCTTAGTAAATTACAATCATTGCTTATAAAGATGGAATAAAATTTCAATTGAAACTTGACCCTTTTAGCAAGGATTAGAATACACTTACTGTATCCCTGGCAAGAAGAGATATTCCCCCTAACAAAAAAAGGGTGTTCTGAGTAGGACACTTAAATGTATCTGTTGGTGAGTCTCCAGTTTTGGAGCTCTAGAGAGTGTCCACTCTGACCCTGAGTGTTCATACCAGTTTGGTTTCTATCTATGGGTGAAATAAATCTGTTTAAAAATTACTCATATTCAATAGAACCGTTTGCAAAAATATTGTAAACAACAACATAAAAAAATGTAAATATGAACATACAATGAATAAGATTTCCTAACCTCTAGACATTAAATAAATGGGTTGACATGCCATTAATATCAATTACTCAATCAACTCCAAATGAAACAAATGGTTAGGAATAATGTAAATATCATCATCAAATACTTTTAAGAATATTGTTCCACAGATCAAAATAAATACATTGAATCAATCAGACTAGTAATGGTAGGGAAGATACTGACAACTAAATAAAGTTTTTTTCATTCTACTGTATTTAGAATTATTTGTCTCCTTACAGAAAAAATGAAATAATCTGTAAAACTTTTAAAAGTCAAAACTGTTTCTGCCATGTGAGAATAATTGAATACTTAATTTTCAAAGCTATCTAAAGAGATCCTCTCCTTATTGTAAAGTACAAAACTGAATGCCAGAAAAACAATTTAAAAATATCCATTTTTACTTATTTGAAAATAGAGGAAAAGCAAAAATGTAGGTTAGGAAGTCAGTTGTTCATAAAATATTTTATTCTTTAATGGATTTAAATGAGATTCATTCTGAAATGACTGAAGAGAAAAACATGCTGAATAAAAAGGAGGATATTTCAATAAAATCTTTAAAAGAAATTTATGCAGAAAACAAAACAAAAATATGACAATGAAAAGGATAATAAGGCAAATGTCAAAATTTGATTAATACAAACATGGATAAAAGTTTAAGATAAGATGAAATTCTGAATGATTTTTACTATTATTAAAAAAAAAGATTAAATCAGAAGGAAAGAAAAAGATGAAAATTGAAGAAAGATAATAAATATTTAAAAGAAAAGGAAATAAAAAATGTAATGAAAAAAGCTAGAAGGAAGCAACAAATGAAGATGTGAAAGAAATTAAGGAAAAAATTATAAAAATCAAAGAATGAAAAAGAAATAAGTGATAAGGGAGGAAGTAAATATAGAAAGGAAGAAAAATTAAGAAATTATTGATAAATGAAAAGGAGAAGAATAGACAGGCAACATAAGATCAAACTGCATTGAATGAAAAATATTTTTGGTAATTAAAAGGGTTAAGCAAAAAATAAAATAAAAGGAAATTAGGAATAGATACTTGTTAGTAAGATAGAAGATAAAAATAGCATTCCAAAAGAATATAAAATCTTCAGTTAAAAAAAGAGTTTAAAAAGAAGTAACATTAAATTAATTGAGGCAAAAGAGAAGAAAAAAAAGAGGAAAAGCAAAAGATTAAACCTCAAAATATTGGAGAAAAAGAAACCAGATCATAAAATAAGAAAGATATGGTAAAAGAGAGAAAAATTATTAAATAAAAATGAAGAAACAAATTTTTTTTAAAATGGTAAATATGTAAGGAAGATGAATGAGTCATAAATTTATTCAAGAGGTAAATGAAGAATAAATTACACAGCTAAATCAGACGGTTAAAAAAAAGAAATAGAAAAAAATGAATAAAATATATGAAAAAATTAGAAAGAGAAAAGTAATTGAAAAAATAAGATAAATTGTGAGCGGGGAAAAAGAGTTAGAATAGCAAGATTTCCTTTACTAAAAGATGTTTAAAAGTGCAAAATAAATATTATATTATTTGGACAAAAGGTTCTATGAACAAAAATCTCATCTTAAAAACATTTACTGAGGTTTCAAAACTATTATGTATATACAAAAGCTAAAAATATTGAAATTATTTTTATCATTCAGTAAATCTGATTTATTTGAAAGAAAAAGTTAAGTCACTTCTATATTTTCAACTCTTTTAGCTTGAATAAATAATTTTTCTTTTAAATCTAATTTGAGCTCACAAGTCAGGGCAGTGGGTGAAAAGTGTTCTGGTGGTTTTTGGTAATAGCTTATAGCAATACAAAATATAACATGAAATATATGTATTTATCCAACCCCTCCACTATGGCAGGATGTGAGAAGGTCATTTTTTTTAAGTGGAGTACAGTTTGGTTTGAATTCAGTGTTTTTCTTCTCCTAGACTGGAATGGGATCAGAAGGGATGGATAAATGCCTTTCCTAAGGGCAGGGGTGAAAAGTGAAATTCAAACAGCCTTATCCAGGATTTGAACGCAGGTTACTGATTTCATTTCCAAAAAAGATAATCACTACATTAATGAGCCTCAAATAGTTACTTGATGGAATCTAATTCACTAAGTGACAATAAAAACATACATGATTATATTCATAAATGCATAAATACATTGATTTCAACATTTGAGAAAAAATCTAATGGAACTGCATTAATTCCAACTAAAATAATTTTTCAAGAAATATTTTAAGAGATACAATTACACTGGCCTGCAATGTTTTCAAGGTTGAATATATAATAGCTGATTTTTGACAGTTTTTTATGCTGAATCCGAAAATCATACTCATTTTTCTAATCAGATCAAATACAAGCTCTTACTTGAAATGCATCAAACAAGATCATGATTCTGTTTATTTTCTTGTTGAATTAAACAAATAATGCTAAGTTGAGGGCTAATGTATTTGCAGAAATCTCACATTGTGCCATAGTAAATTGAAAAATTCACAAAAGAAGGAAAGGAGTTTTCAAAAATTTTTCTCCTGTGCTTGGCCGCCACCGCATCCTGTTTTAAGCACCAGCAGTAGTCAACAAGAATGTTTATATCCCACCAGCCTTGGTAGTGCTCTTCCATAAAGCAAATGTCTGGGTGAAAGTGCTCACCTAGTGCTTCACTCAAATCTCTACACTTCTTTGTAAAATAGTTTAAGTCTGAGCACAGAAAGTGCAGTTTGACTGACATTTGTGCTCTGAGTTAGCAGAAACTCTTCAGTAGTTCTTCATTTCCCTTCTTATATTCCACACTCTGGTAGTTTCCCTGGAAGTTTGTAACTGCTGACTTCAGTGACTGCCAGGTGGACAGTTCAGTTTTGTTCAGTGCATTGTCAAACATATGGTCCTTATGAGTTCTCTTATTTGAGGGCTGTCAAATATACCAGCCTTGAGTTCCTTCATGCTGCTGCTTTCCATGTCCATTGGCATCACAAAGTTCGTCATTGCCCCAAACTTGATATGTAAGAGTAGAAGCAGAATTTTGTTTAGTTTAATGAGAGGGTGAAATTAAATGTTACGCAAGCCAGATTTTAATAGCCACTCTTGTCTGACAATGTTGGTCTTCAGCCCGGCTGTCCCAGACACACATAAAACAAGGATAATTTGTGTACCCATCTTGGAGCACTAGGACCAGTCCAAAATGATTCATGCTGTTGTGAGTTTCTTTCATTTGTACTGAATGCTTCATAGGGATGAAAAAACTATTCCCATTATGCAGAACTGCTTTGAGACTTCTGCTGGATGAGTCAATAAAAAGTCTTCATTCTGAAGCATCATACTCTATACCCATTGATTTGATCAATCCAGAAATGTTTTTGGAATAAACCAATGATGACTTATCCTGGAACGTGAAAAGCTGTCTTAATTCTCTCTCATGATCTCAATACCAGTAGAACATTGTTTCTGGTGCCAACTGATGTTGTTCTTTGAGATGTTAACTTAGCAGCTGAGCAGATTCCTTTAAAAGTTTCAGTTCTTGTGTCAGTTTGTTGACTTCTGCTTGTGTCAAGGATACTGACTGGTCATTCTCTTCTTGCATGTATGTGTCATTCCTAGCAACAAAAATCATGTCATTATATTCAGAATTAGAGCTATATTCAATGTTACCATCAATGCTGAGGAACAGAAATGTCTGGGCCACAAGGGATTGGTCTTATGGCAGAAGGAATTTTGAGGTATTGAACATAGTACTTGTTCTTGTGATTTATTCCTTTTAGATTTATCATAAAGAAAAAGCAGTCTGTAATGGGATCTTTTCCTTCCCTCCCGATGATTGAAGTAGCAAATGGAATACTTTTCCTTCTACCACTCCTTCAATCCCTCAAGTTCTCCTCGCGTGTTTTACAGCAAATGAGGAGAGCAAATGTCTTATCCTGATCCCTTTTTTTGACTCCAAAGTAACTGCATGATGCCTTCTTCACAAAGTCAATGATTTTTGCTTGACAGTCAGGAAAAACCACATTACTGCAGATATAACAGAAACTGTCTGGATTATTCATACACTTGCGATCCATTCTCACAGCAATACAAATGTCAAGTTAAAAATAGAAAAAAAAACAAATCAGCACTCAGCTCATTGTTGACTCTTGACACAGTAAATTAAAATCTTTTTAAGCAGAGGGATAAGCCCTATCCTGTCAAGGTATGTGAGTAGGGTGGTACACTGTAGTTAGGTACATGTACAACATTACATGCTATTCTAAACATCAAGCCCCCAGCTGTGACAAGTAGAGTCTACATATTTTTAAATAATGGTTATTATTGTATACAACTTGTGAAGTATTCAAGCACATGTCATAATATGGCTAGCAATGGCACTAAATGTGGTACTGTTTGGCCTTGGTTCCATGACTACACATGTGTTTCCGAGTAATCATTTATCAATCCTCTCTGTGCCCACATTGTGTTTGAAAGATCTACAGATGGGGAATGACACAATCTATTCAGAACTTCTGACAGTTGGGGTGGTTTGTTGGAACAAGTTGCTTTCAAAGACAAGAAAAACTCTCTGTTAACAATTAACAATTATTCATTGAAACACAATGGTGTAATAATAATGTATACAATATATTTATAGAAATTGTCACTTTTGGTGTGTTTGAGAGACAGACAACTGAAGTATTTGGCTGATACAGTTTTTCAATCGTATTCAATTTTTTGGAGAGTGAGGCTTTTACTGGAGAGGCTTTAGTTCTTGGAGAGAGGTCTTTTCTTATTGTCTTGTCTTTGGTATGGGTATCTCTTCTCTCATCTAACCATAAAAACATCTATTTTTTATAGAGGATTCCCCTAGGAACAAACATTCCCGATTGGCAAACCAATCACAGATCATTTTGTATACTTCTACTACTTTTTGATTGGTCAACCAATTAGATGTACTGATCTATCAGTAGGAAGAGTATCCCTTCCATGTATCAGATTTTGATTGGTCATTCAATCAAACCACATTATAGGGGCTTGCTTAATTAAGGATCCCAGCCCACTTGTTGGGTAGTATTTCTATTCACTTTAACCAAAACAAAAATTAAAGATCTGATCTTTTAACCTCAATAGGTGGGCAAGAGATGTCACCATTTAAATTGGATCAATGCACTGACAAACTCAGAAACCTGTTTACCTTCCATTTTGACAATCTGAAAGTACTGACCTTTGAAATTGACTTTTCAATTTCTTTCAAAGCAGATAAGTTTTTTATGCTGTTATAAAAGAAAAATTATATTCACCCCACAATACTCTCCATAAGTTTTTAGCACCAGTGAATACCTAATATAGTCATACACATCTTAAAAACTAGACCTGACCCAACACAGTAAGTGGTATTTTGGGATTCAGCATTAAATGACAATCATATATCACATGATAAATCTTTGGAAACATTTTTTTAACACAGCCCAGTGTTATCTATTTTCCTTTGCGGGTCCTGTCTTTTGGACACTCCTTGGTCACATGAGACTCTCAGAATCCATCCCAGTCTCTTTTTGTTTCTGTTAGTTAAGACATGCCTTTTTATCTCTATTTGTTGAACAGTAGAGACTTTGTCTCACCAATCGGTGATTGACATCTCTTACCTCAGCATTAAAATGTAAAGTTCACATGGTTATGACCACTAAAAAATTCAAGTACAACTTTTAACTGATTTTGTCCCCTTTTCATACAGTACTTGTTCAAAGAACAATATGTGCTCATTTTATCTGTTGAGACACATTGGTGTATTCTTGTTGATACTTCTTGTGTGATTATTATCTATGTATTAAATGTTTCTATATGTATAAATGAGCTTATGCTGTCTTTCCTTCCATTTATTCAGTGTTAGTGCATCATTTGACATGAAGTAAGTTAAGTTGGTGTCCTTAGTTGAGGACGACCAGAAGGCTCCCTTTTCTATAACTACTTCACCAAAGTGTCGGAGAGGGCACTACTCCTTTCCCTGGATTGCTCCTCTTTACCCTCAATATGTACCTTACATTACTGAGTGTTAAGCAAGGAGGTATCAAGTACCATTTTTAAAGTCTTTGGTAGGATGCAACCTGAACCTAGGTCTCCTGGATCATTGGCAGACACTCTACTTACTGGGTCACTAATGCTAATATTGGATCTTCGTGAGTCGGGGTGCAACTAAATATTCTCCCTAACACTAAACAATCAATAATGGTTATAGGAATAAAAGAAATTCCAATTTCTAAATTAAAACAATTGATAACTGATATAAACAATAAAGATAAGTATTAATCAAATGAAAATCATTTATAAATAACAGACTCTTAGAATTTTTGACAGAAATTGTTAAATGATTTTGTAACTGAAATTCTTAGATAAATTATCACACAATTTTTTTTATCCTTAGAAAGTGTCAGAAAAATTTTCAAAAATTAAACTCATAGAGGAATTATTGTCCACATTTTTGTGGTTTTTATCAGAACAATTAGGATTATTAATCCTTCAGCCTTCTTTAAATGAATAAGATATCCACTGATAATTGCTAGTGGATAGAAGCAGTAATAAAGACCATATGGTTCTTTGGGTCAGAAGACAGATCAGATCAGGATAAAGACAAATCAGTATCATATGAAGTTTTAAAATAATCTGGGAAGGACACCAGAAAGGAAAAAGGAAAAAGAACAATATATCACTAGGAATTACGCAATAGATTCTAACATAACTAGAAACTTCTAAATACAAAAGAACCTAAGGATGATTATTTGAGGATAAGATAAATTGAGATAGAGATTTGAAAGATGAAAGAAGAAATTGATTGAGTGATTTTAACTGCATGTTAACCAATCTAGGGTTATTCTATGCATAGAGGTTCGGCATTGCATTTATTTTATATTCATATTTATATTCTTTGTATGGTTGTTTCTTAAGAGTTTTAAAAAAAAATTTGTACGTAATCCAATTGAATATGATTCATTTTTAAACAGATCTATTTGATCAATAAATAGGACCTTAACAGATACCCCCACTCCATGTCAGAGTGGACCTGAGAGTACTGTCAATGAAGGGATATGCCACACTCCTCAGATTATCAAAACTGAAGCCTCACTCACACACAGTTTAGTGTCATATTCAGGATACCCTTTTTTGTGAGGTAGGGTCTTACTCTCTCTGCAGGGGAGAAACAGTATATTCTAAGCCCTGCCAATAAGGCATCCAAAAATAAATTGATCTAAATGGCCCAAGGTATCACTTAACAAAGAAATAATCACTTTAAGAGAATTAATTTTCCTAAATAAACAAATAAGATTTCATTAACTCAGTTTTTTCATTGCTGTATTTTTTAAAGTCTTAAATCAGACATTATAGTGAATAATCAAAATTTTATATGATACTCCCAGTACACCATTTTTTCCAGAACATATAAACAATTTTGCAGGTTATTTGCAGATATAAACAAGTTTTAATTGCCATTACAAAGTTGATGGAATTGGTTGTAGCTGGGGAAGAAATACACTTTATTTTATTTTTTTGTTTAATGACATATCAACAATTATAGATTATTTGATGCCAAAGCCATCCTTGTAGGACTGTAGTAGTACTATCTAAATCATATTTGGGAGTGATAAGAGCGTTCATACCTTTTTTACAAGTATCAGTCTGAAAGCGAACATAATCATATGACTGGAATTCAAACGCACTTTCTTTGATGTTCAGCACATTAACCACAACATCATGGAGACTCCTTGAAGAAATGTTGTAAGGTAAGTGGTAATATATGAAATAAAGACAACAAAATGCTTAATTAACAATAAAATTTCCTTTTACCACCCCTGGTAAAAATTGTAGGATTAGCACACTTAAAGGACATCTACTTATTTTTTTTTTATCTAGCAGTAAATAAACTAAAAACAGATTAGAGGCAAAATATTTTTTACTTAATAGCTGAATATTCTAGCTTCAGAAAAAAATATCTTATACAAAGTAGATTAAATTATTTAAATTTTTTTCCCAGGTTATGTTGAAGAAAATATTATCGAATAAGCCATGATTGGACATGCTTAATTCAATTTACTTATAGGAAAACAAATATAGATTTATACGAGTAATATAGAGTAAATACGATAAAACATATTTAATGGAAACAAAAATTTGAAAGCTAGCAGATTGTAATAAGGGGTTTCATTCTTTACTTGATTAGGTGATATATAAATGAATATTAAACATCATACAAAGTATGTAGTAGAAAATCGGAAAATTAGACAAAAAACTTAAATAATTTGATTTGATCAAAATGGGAAAAATGTGATTTACTTAAATTCATTTCTCAATAAATTTGAATAAAAATAATTTCTTATTTAAATTACATTGATTTGAATTTTGGCACAGATTAAATTGCTTATTTGATTTAATTGAATAATTTTGTACATCAGTAAATAGATATAAGTAAATTATATTTCTGTTTCAGTTAAATTAAACTGCTAAATTGTTTTGTCTAATTTCATACATTCTTGTCTTCTGTGAAAAAAAATCTGTATTAAAAAAATATATATTTATTTATTTTGTGTAAGAAGAAAATAAATGTTGATAGATTCATCAGCTCTGTGCAGAGACTGGATGCCATCAACAGGACTCGCCAAGAGTGATCCTATTTACCAACCCCTCCGCTCGGGCAGGATATAACACAAGGTCAATTTTTAAGCGGAGTTTAACAGGTTTGAATTCAGAGTTTTCCTTCTCTTAGACTAGTTGCCTCGCCAAGGCTGAAGAACCAGTCTGTCCAACTATTTACCCATAGCTGGAGGGAAAATAATTGGATTCATACCTTTCCTAAGGGTATTAGTGCTATGTGAAATGCAATCATTCTCGTCCAGGATTTGAACTCGAGTTGCCGTGTCCATTCCCTACGTCGATAACCATTACACCACAGGCATCTCCCTTGCCAAGAGTCATAGTCAATAGGGACAGATGATGAGAAAGAGTCAAAGGAATCTGTGCTGTTGACTTGCTTTACTGATGATGATGTCACTGTGATGAAAGACATGACCAGACAGTGTAGAGTATAATTGTGTCTTTTTGCAATGAATTAATAATCATTCCAATATATATCCGAGTTGACTAGACATCACTTTCTTTGGTTATTAGCACACTGATTCTGGATGATAGTCACCATTGATAGTTGTCAGTGAAAGAGGTGATCAATGTCAATTACAATGAATGAACTAAACACAAGAAAAATGTTTAACTAACAACAACATTTACTCATAGAAAAACAAAGATAAATGTAAACAACAAATACAGTCGATGTGATAAAACATTAAAAAACATGTTTGGGGACAAAAGGAAAATAAAAAGCAAGAGAACTATTATGAAAGTTTTCAGTCTTCACCCGACGAGGGTGTGTGAAGAAATTCCTAGCATCTTACTTTGCAGTTATCTTGTACGGTTTCACTTGTATTATGGAAAACTGAAGTCTTGTGTGGTTTCACTAATTGGAAAGCATCTTTTTATCTGATGCCTCCCCATGAGCAGGATGTGTGACACAAGGTAAATTTTTATGCAAAGTGCAGCTGGTTTTGTACTCAGAGTTTGCTTCTCCAAGAATGGTTGCCAAATCAAGACTAAAGAATTTGACGATTTACTCAAAACTGGGAGGGGAACAGATAGATTCATGCTCTTTTCAAGGGCATTAGAATAAAGATAATTGCAAGCAGCCTTGTCCAGGTTTTGAACTTCGATCTCCAATTCCATTTCCTATGGTGATAACTATAATGCGTTGTATGCTTGATAGTAAAGTAAGCAATGAGTGGTGAATATTATTTCTAAGATATATATGAACATAGCTGTAGACATCTAGTTCTAAATATCCAGGTTACAGGTTTTGTTTTAACTGGATGAGAAATTTGTTGTTTTATAATCATATTTAACTTATCTAAGTTAATTACATGATTCAAAATTTGTAAATTAGCAAACTCATTTCTCTATCCTTACTCAATCAATTATGTATAAGTTACTGTGTATAAAAAAATAGACTAAATAAGTGAGAAAAAAAGGCAGGAATTTAAAGGTTTAAATAATATTAATCATATATCTTATATTCAATTCCTAACTTACAAAGATTCTCTAAGGATATTTTACAAATCCTGCTTATTTTAAATACATGTCAGTACAACTATATGGTTGCACCACTTGGCCTCATGAAATGTTTGGAAAAAAGGCTCGATGGGAACTACACAATGATACTACATGCTGTTTTGAAAACATCCTGGAAGCATCACCCTTCAAAAGAATAAATATATTGGCCATTTACCTCCCATCACACAAACCATCCAAGTAAGACAAACAAGGCATGTTGGGCACTGCTGGAGAAATAAGGATAAACTCATAAGCAAAATTGTTCTATTGGCTCAAACACGTGGACACACTGACCAGCAAAAAAAACTTTCATTCATCAGTTCAGTGAGAACATTGCATGGCATCTACCAATAGGGATGAAAGGTGAGAGAGAGTCAAGGGAATCTGTGTTATCAGCACACCTTGATGATAATGAAAACTGTTAAGATTTGGAAGCAAATGTTGAGCAACAAGAAAAATTCCTAGCAGAATCTTTTTAAAAATTGTTGTTAGTCCAATTCGTATCATATCTGCATTCTCTTATTCTGAGGCTATTTTTTTTATTAAGATTTGTCAATTATTTTTTAATATCAACTTTTATCAACTTTTAAAATTTGGTAATATTGCTTAACTCTTTTGATGTAGTGCATTTTGCAACAAATCTTATGGCTGGAATGCACTTTTGACCATAGAATAAAAAAGCTTACAAATTAAAACTTTGCTGGATTTTCACAATTATTATACTACAATATTCTACTGGCATCAAGGGGTTAATCACACAAGAATCTTCATAAGAAAATTATTTATTCTTTGATACTTCAAAAATTTTAGAAGTAATAAATTTGATTTTTTTTAGCTTTAAGACAAGGGTATATTGCAACAAGAGGCACTTTTAGTGGGTACATTGTACAAGATGCAACATTTTTAAGTAATGTAGACTAAAATTGCATCTTGTTTGCATTAAGTTTATGTGGGTAATTTGGGTTGCTCTCCACACCAAAAGGGTTTGAATCAAAAACTTGTATCAGAAATATGAAATCAGCTGTAAAGAGCAATAAAACGACTACACACATTATATATACATTTTATTTTATATAATATATATGTATTATTTTTTATAACATATATGTATTATCTTATATAATATAAATGTATTATATAAAATATAAAGCAAGTTAAATGGGAGGAGATAAAGTGGCATTGCCAAAAATTCTCGAAAGAAGAAAAACTTCATTGATTATAATGGAAAATAAATATTGACATGGGGTATAAGGCAAAGTAGGGCAAACATGTTATTAGCAGCCACCGCTAGATCAGTTCTACTTACTGAGGTAAAGGGTCATATAGTGCATTGTACTTGTCTACACGACAAATAGCAGTAAGTGTACTAACTTCATAGGTACAATGCCAACCATCTGGTTATCAGTTAGATATATTCCAAAATATATCATTTTGACTTCCCCTCTCACATATGAAACATGGCAGCAAATATTTATAAATATTGAACCACCCTGTTATGTAATAGATGCCTCTATAAGAAAGTCATAAGTTGAGTGAATTTGAGAAACAATCTCTGAAGAGACTTCTTCAGATATGCATGTCAGTATAAAAAGTCAATTTTAAAATGTTCTATGATTGTAATCCAACTCATGTTTTTCTTCCTTTTTAGTGAATTGTTTTTAAAAGATTAAAGTCAAAGATTAGCAGAATTTTTTTATTTGAACCAATCTAAATGTAGGATTTTTATTTTTATCATCATCATGTCATTATTATAAGTATAATGTTGTTGTTATCATTATTATTTTACTCCTTGTGAGTTTTTCACACCAGCTCTAGCAGATGGCTTTTCACTAGAGTTAGAGTGACAGCAAGTCTCCTCAGGTCATGTAGTAGATATGTATTAGTCTCTACAACTCTTCTGTTTATCCTTGCTGATGTTAGCAGTGCTGCGGTCTACATGATTTCAATTCTTTCATAAATTTTCACTTCCTCTAGTCTCTTTTCTGGGTTCTCAGGGACCATTCCAAGAGCTCTGATGATGATTGGTATTACAGTCAATTTCATATTCCACAGCTTTATCAGCCCTCTGGCAAGGTTCAAGTATCTATGCAGTCGTTCATTTTTTTTCCACTTTCATTTTCACCAAGTGGTCTGTTGGCACAGCAAATTCCATGAAATTGCAGGGTTTTTTTTTCTATTAATTCAAATTAGGTCTGATCTTCTGAACCTGAATAGGTGATCCAGTTTTATTTGAAAGTCTCAGAGAATTATATGCCTTTCATTTTCAAGGATAGATTCTGTTTTGTGCATATACCATTTGTTAGCATGGTGAACCTTATTCGTTTGCTCCCCACGATTTTTTCCCTCTGGTAGGGTTTTAAAGGAGTTTGAGTGACAGCAAGTCTCCTTCGGCCTCCAAGAGACGTCTGCGTATTCTGCCCAATCTCAACAATGCTGTAGCCTGAATTATGTCAATTCTTCCTCCAATTTCTACCTGTTCCAATCCCCTTTCCCATCCTTGATGACTGTTCCAAGCACACCAATTACAATTGATACCACTATCACCTGCATATTCTGCAGTTTTTTTTCTCTCTGACAAGGTCCAAGTATTTATCTATCTTTTCAATTTTTTCATTTTTATACTGTCGTACACTGGAACAGAAAAATCCGCATGATATCAAGTCCTTTTTTTTCTTGTTAATCAACCCTAGCTCTAGTCTTCTGGTCAGGATAAGGTGATCCGTTTGTATCTTAAAATTCCTGAGAATTTTATACGTCTCATTCTCTAAGACAGATTCAGATATGTTCCCAGTGGATAACCTTTCCCACCCATTCATGTCTCGTCTTGTATTCCTTTTGTGATAGTTTGCTTGAATCATTTATCATGTGATATTTTCATAAGCAATACTTGCTATTCTGATGTATATTATCAATTTTTGCTCTGATATAATTGGTCTTTATAGCATTACTACTACTTATTCTATGGCTACATTACTATCATTACTGTTATTACTATATTTGTATAGTCAAATTAGATATGTGGTGGTCACTACAAAAACTTAAGTAGCAGCAAGCTTCCTTGATTTTCAGCACCCATCTCAGTATCCTTGCAGATCCCAAGCAATGCAATAGACTATAAATCACAACCCTTCCCTGAACTTCTAACAAATCTAATCTTGATTTTAGTATCTATGAAAAGATTTTAAGTGCACCTATTATTATTATTATTATTATTATGATTAACAACCTACATATTTTTGACCATTCTCAACTCCCAAGCAAAGTCCTGATATTTTTACAATTTCTCACTGTGTAGCCCATTGGTGAAACCACCCTGATCCAAAATCTGGCAGGTTGCCTTATCAATATTTACAACAATCAGATCCAGACTTTTCATCAGAAGAGACAGTCTGGATGTCAAAGTCTACTTCCTTTTTTATTTTCTGCTTTGCAATGAGACCATTTGTTTACTTGGCTGAACACAACTTGTTTGCACTGTCCCAACTTTCTTCTGTCCATTTTTTTGCATTCATTTTGAGCCAATTTGTTGCATTTGGTTAACTGTCTCATTTTTTTTTAACACAAAGCAACATTTACTATATTCAGTCTTTTCTACTTTTTTTTTTTTTGTTTTACTAATATTTTTGTTAGTTTTCTACTTTTCTCTTTTTGGTTTTTTTTTTTCCTTTACTGCTCCTTCTGTTTTTCCTTCTTTTTATTAGCCCCTTTTTTTCATTCTTCTTCCAGTTTTATATTCACTTTTTTGTTGCTTCTTAGTTTCTTATAAATTTTCTTGTTTTTTTCTTCTTCCTCTTCTTGATTCATTCCTCTTTCATCATCTCTAGTTTTTGGTCTTTCTTCACGGCACTTTTTTACTATTGTCTTAACATTTACTCTTTTTACTGCTTTTTAGTATTTTATTGTTGTCTTTTATTTGATTTCTCTTCTTTTGAAACTTTTAATTTTCCACATTTTTTTAGGTGTTCCTATTGACTCTTACTTCTTTTGTGTAAGAACACATGGAGATGCTGACAAGATGTGTCTAGAAAGTAACCAAACTTTTTCAAAAACAGATTTATTGCCTTATCTACAATTTAATGAGATTTGTCTCCTTCAAAATACTTTCCTTTACTGTCGATATAGCTTATCCAATATTTTGTCCAGAACTGGAGAATTTTCTGTAAGTAGTTTTAAGAATGATATACTGATATCATTCTCATCTCATTCTAACAGATTTACATATGGTCGTTCACCAGTCAATAGCAGTCCATGCCTTTCCTATGTGTATTTTGACACTACTTTCAGCAAGTGAGATATTGCTACTGAGAATGGGAATTCTGCCAAGTGGTAGCCATGTCAATACTACATTTTTTTCAGAACTGTTAAGTACTTTCTCTGTAAACTTTCCTGCTTTGATGTGGCCATTAATAATTTCTACTGTAGGTTTATATGTGATTTCTTTGTTTAATGTTTAAAAAAGGGTCCATTTAAAATTCCAACTTCTAAGGAGAAAGATATTTTGTTTAATGTAGGTTGTTTCATTTTCATTCAAGTATAGCTTCAAGTTTTTGGAGTCTTTTCTTTTTTACAATTAGTATCATAACAATAAAAATTGTATTTTATATACAATGTGCATTTATATTATTGTTAGAAGTTAATAGCAAATATATCTCCAAGCCATAGAACCTTTACAATGTGCAATACATTAAAATGCGGGGTGATATCACAACATATTGTCAATTATAAAAAATATAATAAAAATGAATAATTCATGACTCCAGGTTTCAAGTTTTTCCTCATCAGGTGAGCTGGTAATTTACACCTGACGATTGAAGAAATAAAACTTGGAGTAGTGAATGATTGCTCTGCTTTCTATTAATTATTTTTTATAAAAGAGGAGGTGTTTGTGGTATAATGGTTACTATAGTAAGAAATGGACATGGCAACATAAGTTCAAACCCTGGACAAGGCTGTTTGCATTTCATATAGGATGAATTCAATTATTCTCCATCTAGCTACTGGTAAATAGTAAGCAGAGTAAGTTTTTTAACTTCTGTAAGGCAACCGGTCTAGAAGAAGGAAACCTCTAATTTCAGACCTGTTAAACTCTGCTTAAAATTGACCTTGTGTCACATCCTGCTCATGAGAGAGGGGTTGGATAAATATACATATATTTCTTTAAACTGATAACATATTGTTCATGTGTGCATATATATATATATATATATATATATATATATATATATATATATGGAAGTAAATAATGTGAATGAATCCAACAGTTTGAAAATCCAAAAGAAATGAATTATTGTCCTAGCAACACTTGTTTCACCATCTTAAAATCCTGATGAAGGTTTTTTTTATAACAGAAATGGTTTAACATTGACTTTCCTTTATAATAAATTCATTATTTTTGGATTACTTTGTTTTTCTATTATATATATATATACATATATATATATATATATACCTGCAAATAATTATATACATACAACTTTAATGATATGTAAATGTATATAAATGCAATAAATTGCACTAGATATAAATATAAATGTTCTCAAATACATAATAAACACTCACTAATTTAAGGAAAAGAGTTTTTGTGAAAAAGTGAGGAACCAAATTTAAAAGTTTGTTGAGAATGACAATTTTCTCATTTGAAGTTTCTTCTGAAAACTCTAAATCAAATTTGATAGCAAATTTTGTTGAAAGCATGACTTTCTTCAGATCATATGCCAATAGGTGAAGATGTCCCCACTCATAATATTGTCTGTCTATCCTCAATTTTACTTTATACAGTTCTATTGAAATGGGATGTCCTTTGATAAGACCCTACACTGCAATGAATACTATGAATTCATAAATAACTCTGTGTAGGTGTACACACACACACACACACACACACACACACACACACACACACACACACACACACACCTATTTATGAATTTTATATACTGATTAAGGTATTGACTGTTCTGTATGAGGTACCATTAAATGTATACATTTTTAATGCATATATGGCAAAACCTCTGAATCAGTATTCAGAATAATGATATGAATGAAAGCATTTTGATAAGTATTGTTTGTATATGTGTGTATGTGCACACACACACACCTGTTTAATATACTCGCTAAGGTATTTTCTGTTTGGTACTATTAAATGTGTACATTTTTTAACACATACATGCAAAACAAGTAATAACTATGAATATTTTGCTTTCAATATATATATATATATACACACACACACACACACACACACACAGATGACTTGTTCAAAAAATACTGAGAATGAATCTGTATTCAGAATAATGATATGAAAGTATTTTTGATGAGTGATGTGGTGTGTGTGTGTGTGTGTGTGTGTGTGTGTGTGTGTGTGTGTGTGTGTGTGTGTGTGTGCATATCTATACAGAAATTAATTTTTGTATCAAATACTAAATTGGAAAAAAAATCAAACTGAGAACTAGTGTTTGACTGTTTGATTATTTCTTTATACATCAGAGACTAAAAAGAACTAACTAACATAAGATTCATATAATTTATGCATGTATCTGATATATGTGTGTCTAGTTGATAAATATTTCTTGTGTTCAAAAGAGAAAAACTAGTCACCTCATGTCTTCAGATAAGAAATTCTAAAAACTTTCATTATTACCACCATTATCACCGAACAAAACTTATGTACACATGGTAACTTTACTACTGTTAATATCTTGTTACAATTCCTTTGAAAACAAAGATTTATCTTATCTCTCTACCAGCTTGCATTTCTATCACCTTTCTCATTCTCATTCAACATATCTCTTTCTATTAACAGTGATCTATCAACCTCCCCATGTCATTTTTGAAAAAAAAAATTATCATTATTCACCAATAGTTTGTGAGATGGGAGGTAAGTGGCCGTTCAGCTGCTGTTTTGGAGGGTACTGCTTCCAAGTAGTGTAACCATACAGTAGCACTACAGCTTGGAAGAATTCCCATTTTGTTTAATCAGAGAGATCAGATTTCCATATTTCTCAAATCATCCAATTAAGATAAGCTGGGCACTGAAGGTGAAGTAAAAACAAATTCATAAGTAATATTTTCTTATGGACTCCTACATATGGACACACCAGTGTTGGTTGACCAGCAAAAACTTTAATTCATCAGCTTTGTGTAGACACTGGCTGCTATCTAGAGATATTACCTAGAGCAATGATCAATAGGGACATGTGGTGAGAGAGAGAGAGAATCAAAAGAATATGAGCTGCTAGCAAACGTTGACGATGATTATTCACTGATGTGCTTGAACTTGTATACTCATCTTGATTTATATTATAGCCATAACAATTTGTCTGTTTTACCTGCCAGCACTCTTCAAGGTGCCTGTCATTGGTGACATTCAGAGAATTTCACACTGAACCCTTTATTCAATCCACAGGGGTAGATTGTTCTCATTCCACCGTTGATGCTCAGAGGACATTTCTATTCAATTAATTCTTCCAATGAATTTGTCTCAGGGATATTGCTTGTCTCTTCCATGGAACCAGAGTAGGTGACTTTTTCATGCACTTCATGACCCAGAGATTAAATGCACAATAACCAGGTAATTAAATACACTTCAACCAATACTTATATCCAGCAAGGCTATTGTTCCATGTTCAATGGGAGAGGGTTATTGAAACTTAAACTCATCCCGTAAATTTCTATCTACTCTAATAAATTTATATTACTTTTTGTATATTTATTTATTTCTGAAGAAATTATATCTCCTGATTAACATTTTCCACATTTGCTATTCATATTATAAAGGACCAGCATGATTTCTTAACATTCCTATTGACTTGCTTTGCACCAATAATTGAACTGTGGGTAATTCACAGCTAGTCTACCTTCAAATTTAAAGTTGTTTTTTAATGCTCGATGAAACCTGATGTTGTGAAAAGGAGGAACTGGTTCATTTGAGAAGAATTTATGAAAATGAAATCAGATCAAAACAGATTATTTCTCTCTCTCTCTCTCTCTCTATATATATATATATATATACAGAGAGAGAGAGAGAGAGAGAGAGAGAGAGCTGAAGGCAAATATGCCTGTCACAACACATTTCTGTAGCTAAACAAGAAGAGATGTTGGGAGTTCAGTCAATTTGTTGGAACATCTATGATGTTATTATTCATGGTTGAAAAGAAATTTTGCATAGTTATTTCAATCGCTTTTTAGGTTTTGTAAAAGAAAAAAGAAGTTATTTTTTTTTACACAGGATGTCCAGAAGATGTTGTTGGTATTGGAATTGAATTATGTAAACTGTTTTGAATTGATGCCATTAGATTCCAATTTTGTAGGTAAATAAGAACAGAAGATATTTATCAAAACAACATTAACAAAGCCACCATATCTTATCAGTCGGAAAGAGAAATAAAAAAGGTGAGAACATGATTAACAGCAGTCAGTTGTGTCTGAAAAGATTGCAGGAGAATTTAGGCTTGAAAATTCATATAGACATTTAAAAATACTGAAAATAGGAAATGTGAAAGGAAAAAGGTTAAAATATATGCATTTTCTTAGTGAATGAAGAACAACCAACTTTTGCGTTTAAAAATACATTGGGATGATATGATCCTGGGGTCCTTAGGAATTATTGGTCACTCATTATCATACTCCTTTATGCAGATGACCTAGTCGATGTTCATGAAATACCAGCCTATGGCTCTCAAACACAACATCATAATCTGCAATCAAATAAATTATAATGGCCAACTTGGAGGCTTGCATCATGTATGAAAAAGCATTATAGACCAAATGTGAGAGTTGGTGAGTTAAAAGTCATGCTACCAACTCACAGGTGATTTCAATGTAAATCCTAAACATTTTGGAGTTGCTCCCCTCAAAAAGGAATTCAATATGCAGTTTGTAAATTGGTTTGATTTCTTTGTTTAAATGGCATATCAACTTTGGTGACTTTATGCCAAAGCTCTCCTTGTGATAGAACAATAGCTGGGAGTAGGTGGGGGGGGATAAAAGGGTTCATACCTTTCCCAAGGTTATTAATTTGAAAGGGAATCTAATAGTGTAACTGGAGTTCAAACTTGTTTATTAAAATGTTGTAGTCCAGCTCATTAGCCACTACACTGCAAGGACTACTTTTCTTGCTTATTACTTGGTTAATCCTTTTTGGTTGTTTAGGAACTTTATATATTAGTGATAACTGACTTGTATATTAAAATCTGTACATAAAGTAACTTATTCTGTCAGGAGATTTTGTTAATTTTTCTCATAAAGGCCCAGTCAACAAAAGTGAATGGATAAGTAAAAAGATTAAAGGTAATGGGCAATGTGTTAAGGTATTAAATACCAAGTATAGTGTAGTTGGGAACAAAGTGAGCCCTTCACAAAGCAGCCAAGTGTGTGAGCAATGTGACTTAGCTACCTGCAAGGACCAGCATGGTAATTGCACAAATATTCATAATTTCATTAATAATTATCTCTAATTTTCTAAGATCACAATTTAGTCATATGCATTGTTAGGAGGGGTACTTGGTGTAATGGCTCTATAGGTAATGGAATTGGTGATCCAAATGCAAAACCTGGATGCAGGTGTTTTCTTCACTACTTCATATCAACACAACAGAACATGTGCAATGTCATTACTACCTTTTTACAACTACAAGATAATAGACATTGCTATGTATCTTCAACTAGTAGGTTGGATAACTCAGACTTCTTCTTGAGAAATCTGCAGTTCTATTTAAAATAAAAGATCTTTAAAAAGTTTATTCATACAAGTCTCTTAAACTTTAAGAAGAGGCTCCCACCCTTGTCGGGCAGTCTGTGACCTGTTCTTTCCCTTTTATCCATTCAATTTGGATCTCCTTCTTTGCCATCATTTCCTTCACTCGAGCCACATCAATTCTCAGACGTCGGTTACTTACCAGATTTGATTAGTTTAAGGTCTCCAGCAGAGAAGCATTGTCTGTTTTACAAAGGACTTCAGACAACCTGGGTAATTTAAATGTCTCTAATAGCATGGCAGCTATTTACTTCAGCATCAGCTGCTTCACTGAGTGCAAGAGTCACTGAGGGTAATGGACTTTTTGTTACTAGGTAAAGTTTTTTGATGACCAACATATAGGAGCCATTCTGTTTGTCGTATCACAAACAAAAATGATAAAACCTCCCTGTGAAGATCCATCTTCCGAGCTAGTGAAAGTTGTGTCTGCATAGGAAACAATATTTAAATCTGAAGGTCTTTCCAGCTCAGGAAAGTTTATAGAACCCATGCTTGATGTCAATTTTTCTAGTGGTTTGTTAGCTTCATATTAATTTCAGTTTTGGAAACTTATCCAACACAGATCAAATGCTACCTTAAGTTGTGTCTGAGTGGATACCTATATCATTTGACCTGTCAGCTTTTTAATTCTGTCTTCTCCTCTTGGCTCAGTTCATCATTTTTTCTTAAAGACCTTCCTTTCTGTATATCTATTAGCGATGTAGGTAAAATATTCAGATTTTGGTCAATAGTAATCCCATCTTTTGTTTGCTTAACACCCAATCCCCAAAATTTAAATGTTCCACTTTCATGCATTCCAATTTTGAATATTTTTTCAATTCTTTGATCACATTTTTCTAAAACAAATTATTTCCACAGAATACAAAATCATCTATGTGCATTTCCAGAATACCCACTGAGTTACTAGTTGCATCATGCCAGTGCATTGTCATACGCATCATCATGCCAGTGCATTGTCATACGCACTAACTATTCCCTTTTAGGTTAGTTAATTCATGATTAACTCTTTTGTACCATGAGAATGGCGCATCATTTAATCCATTAATCCTTATTTTCTACTGGACATATGTCAGATGGTGGTCTAAGAAATATCTCTCTCTCTCTCCAGATTATTACCCTGCAGAAATGCTGTGGTGAAATCCAGACTCTCTAACCGCCATTTCATAACTGAGGCTGTTAACATTACAATATGCATAGCTTCACGGCTGCATGTTCGAGAATCAGTTTTCAGGTTATGTGAATCCTCTTCATAACCCTGTGTAATGAGGCAAATCTTCATTATCTTTCTTTTATCTTTGAATTTCTCCGTTTTAATTTATCTTGTTGATGTACATTTCTGACTGATGTCAGGCACACATTCATATCCTTCATGAATTTCTATATTTTCTATTTTTTTTTTGTATCGATCACCTCTTTTGCCTTTTCCTGTTCAGATGTGAGCAAAACTACTTGTTCTTGATCACTTACTTCCTCTGTCACTTGAAGTAGTTCTTTCCATTGTACAACATTATCTTAATTAATACAGACTAGATTTTCGTTTTCCATTTCTCGTTCTATATTCAGCCAATGACTATATTTTCCAGTTGATTTAGACTGTGCACTTATAATCTTTCCTGTTTTCCACAAATCACTTCCTTTCATTTTATATTCCACAACTTTGCCTCTCCTTGTTTTTTTTGCTGTTGTCTTTCAATTCCTCCCTGTTAATATGAAGACTTTTATTATGCTGTCTGTCATTTTCTTTCCCCAAGACTACTTTTACCTCATTTTTGGCGGGTTTATTTCCTTCATTCTTTGGAGTTCCCAATTCTTTGTTTCCTTCATGCCTTGAACTTTTAAATTCTTTGTATGCTTTCAATAAGTGGCATGGATGCATCCTGTAAAATACTCCCTGTCTCAAATTCTTCATCCACATAAGTCCTTATATTAGATCTCAGTGCTCTGCGACTTTTTTTTCACTTGATTCAACTTCTCTGAAGCGTTTTCTCACTACATGTAAGGCATTTAGATTTGTTCTTACCATCTAACTGGTTATTGCAGCTTTCAATGCAAGTAATTGATCAGTCAAAACTGAAGGTTTTATATTCAAACCAAACACAAGCTTATTCGGACTATGCTCCAAATGATTTTGAAGAGCATTTTTAGCACTAATTGCCCCAGCTAGTGCTATTTCTGGCTCACATTTCTCATGCTCTAATATCTTTCCCATTGCTTCAGATACTATCAGATTGTGGTGTTCCACAGTACCATTACTGAATGGACTTTCTGCAGCTGTAGTGCTTGTTTCAATTATCAGTTTTTCATCCATCTGTAGGTATCCTTCATTGTTTAATTCTCCACTTCCAATGTCACTCAAAAAACGCTTAGGAGGTTCAAATTATGATATCTACATAACAAAATATGTTGTGGATAATTTCTGCTCTTCTTTTAGTTTTGATCAGACGAGCAGCAGAGTACGTAGTAGATATCTCAATTAAGTGTGGAATCCAGTATTGGTTATGTCCATGTTCCTTTAAATCCAGACTTACAGTGTCATTAAACAGGTTCTCAAGAGTCAATCATACTACTGGTTGAAGAGGAGGTTTTCTAAACCTCAGGCTAACAGAACAAGAATCACAAACATCCCAGATCAGATCCAGAAACTTCTTATCATTAAAGGCCTTATTACTACTAACCAAGAATATCTATTTCTCTTTTGATGCATGAACAAATTGCCTATGCAATACCTTAGCCTTCCTTCTTTCCTACACTTTTGAACATTTTAAGGCCTCGTAGTATAGTACAACATTCACCGTTCTTTCAACCTCCAAAGTATATTAGTCACTGGAAGACTATAATGTCCAAATATCGTACTTTGTCATTTTATATATCTACATAAAATTCAACAGCTGTCATTTTTTAAAATCTGACAGCATTCCAGCAGTTTTCATCGATTTATAGCTCAATGATAAAGGTAAATCATTTTTTACGATGTCAGTAAATAATACCTTTTACACCCACTATAGTTACCGGAAATTTAACTGAATCTATGGCCTTCACTTCCTCTCCATCATGAAAACAAAATGTCCTGTTAGACTAAGCAGTTTTTACTAAATGTTTATCTCGGTCATTCAACGTATCAAAGAAAATATCAAACCACAAATTTTCAGCAACTGTCCAAGAACAGGCTGAATCCAACACAGCCATACTAAGTGTCTCCCTCGCAATCTTTGACATTTTCATATTTGAGTCATTTATAACATTTCGATAACGTGTATCCACATTAAACAAGGTAAAATATACCTAGTCTAATTCCATGACAGTGTTGATATTGCTTCTCGAACCAGTACAGTCACTTACAAAATGTTAAGCAGAATTACATTTAAAACAGCGCATTGATATTATTTCTCGAACTAGTACTGTCACGTGTAACATTTTAAAGCGATATATTTAAAATAGCGTTTTTGCCTATCTAGTTTATATGGGAGATTTGCGCCATTTTATCCTCAATAAGACTTTTTTCGTTGACATACTTGTAATTATTAAAATGTATTGTTTCTTTTACAAGAATGTGAATGTCTTGGAAGTGCGTGTGGAGTGCAGTCTATTTTTATTGTATAGCTGTAACATCTCCAAATATACATTTAATATCTTTGTCACTCGTCCGATTAGAGCAGTGCAAACCTTTTGCGCTTATATTCTTTCTAGATTTGATTTCGAGTAAACAATTACAGCAAAAAAAAAAAAAAAAATTTTTAATCTCTCCCAATACTCTCATAAAATATACTGAATTTTTAGTTATAAAGGTTTAGTTTGATTTAGTTTATTTGTGAAATGGGATAGGTTATTTCATTTCAAAGCTATCCATGTAGAGCCCAGTCGACTGAGGCTGTAGAATACACTGTAGAAGTGTAAGACCCCCCCCCCAGCGAGTGTCCCGGATATGACACTAAACAATCTGATGGTGAGGTTCCAGTAATGCTGGAGGTTTGGAGAATGCAGAGTATCCCTTCATTGCCATCGCTCCCAGGTCCACTCTGGCCTGGAGTGGTAGCACCTGATAGGGTCCTATCTATGGGTCAAATAGAACTAAACTGCGTACTTATGCTAAACCAAATTGCCTGAAATAGAACTGCTTTGACTTTTAAACTACGTACTTAAGCAAAACTGAATTGTTTGAAATGGAAGTGTTTGAAATAGAATTGCTTTTGATAATGAAATAGTGTACCTATGCTAAACTGAATTGTTTGAAATAAAACTGTTTTGACAAAATCTATACTTATACTAAACTGAATTATTTAAATTAGAACTGTTTAACTAAACCGAATAGATTGAAATAAAAATATTTTCGATAATTAAACTGTGTACTTGTACTAAATTGAATTGTTTAAAATAGAACTGTTTATTTGAATAAAAATAGATTTGGCATTAAATAACCTACAAAGGTGGATATACCATAAAACCCAAACAAACATAGCTGTGAGGGATAAGGGAATTGATATCTTTCCCACAGGTATTCAACTGAAAGTGAATGTCACAGCACTACAGGAGTTTAAACTTACTAAATACAATGTTGCAGTCCAGCATGTAAGCCACTACGCCATGAGAACTCTCCTCTCAGTTATAAAGGATTAAATTGACTTTTACGATTATTTGAGGAACAACGTCAACTGTCATAAACTAACCAACTCAACACAGTTCCGTAATTCTTATTTTTCATATCATACATATACCAGTATAAGATAAACATATATATGATTATGTATGCTCTTAGCCAGGTATATATCAACAATCAGAGAGAGAGAGAGAGAAAATATACATACAGATGTGTGCATTTGTAAATTGTATATTTGTGGGTGAGTGTTAAGATGTATATGTATGTTTTTATATATCCATGTAGTAGATTTAACAAAGTAATTCCTATTTAATTATAAAGTTGAAAAATACATACAAGATGGGGATGCTCATAACATAATGGTTATTGTCATGGAAAATGAACTTGGGAATCTGTTTTCAAGCCTGGATGAGGCTGTTTATACTTCACTTCATGCTTATGCCCAAGGGAAAGGCGTAAATCTATCTTTCCTGTCTTCAGATATGGGTAAATGGCAATGTTGACTGGATTCTTTAGCCTTGGTGTAGCAAATTTGATAATATTATGGAAAATACTTTTCTATGACCGCTGATGTGTCTAAGCATAATGATTCTGTGATTGAGTCTTGGCGCAAGGTACAACGCATCAGATAACTGACTGACAGTAAACTGATGTTAATGAATATATCATAAGAAACATCACTTTTTATTTAATTAATACTTAAAAACAGAAACCAATCTTGGAGAAGGGAAACTCAGAATTCAAACTGGGGATACTCCAGTTAAAAATTGATCTTGTGTCACATCCTTTGTATGGTAGAGAGGTTAGGTGAAAACATAAGTTTTATTTTTTGATTTTTGTGTATTTATAAGAGGTTAGTTCAGTGAAGCATATTTGTAAGAAAATTTACTGTTTACGCGTACATACACAAACACATGCATACAGATATGGACATCCATACAGATACATACACGCACACATATATATCAACAATTATTCAGTGATGCATATTTCCACAAAAATTTACTGCTTACACACACACACACACACACACACACACACACACACACACACACACACACACACACACACACATATATATATATATGTATAAATTAACAATTAGAAAAATAAGGCAATTTCATGTCCTCAGTTGTCATTTGAGCTTGTGATTTTTGCATCTGACATATTCAATATTGTAGATATTTATATTCTTTTTGAGTAATATGATAACAATGTACATAGTATAAGTTTCCTGACATTGCGGACTCTTGCCACCAAATCTAATTTTTAGTTTATATTGGATGTGTGGATCACCGGCTCACCTGATGATCAAAGACGTGAAACTCAATTGTGAGGTATAACCCTGCCTTGTGTTTATCACTGTTAATATATTGTGATACAGCTCTAAATATTTGCGTATTGAGCACTGAAAAGATTTTGTGGTTTGGAAACGCTTTAAGCATTGAATTGTAATCATAATTGTGTGTGTGTGTAACGAAAGATGTAAGGAGAGAGAGAAATGCAGCAATAAAGTAATAATGTAGGTTTTGTTTAATGCCATATCAACCTTTGTGGAGATAAGGAATTTCATTCCTTTCCCAAGAGTATTAATCCAAAAGTGAACGTAATAGTGCGACTGGATTTCAAATTTGCTACTTTGAAACTGCAGTCCGGCATTTTGGCCATTATGCCTTGAGGATACCCTCAACAGCAAAAGAATAATGAAGGAGAGAAAGAAATTTACATCGTAATTATCAATGAGTTCATATTTGAAATGGAATCATGGTTAAAAATTACATTCATCAGCTTCATCATCTCTGTATGAACACTAGCTGTCACGAAGACTTGGAGAGAGAAAGAGAGAGAGAGAGAATCGAGTGAATCAGTTTTGTTGGCACACCTTGAGGATGATGACTAGTGAGAACAAATTTCTATTTTCTTTCTAACTTAGTGTGAGTTCTCTTCTTTTGTTCAGTTTCAATAAGCTCTGCCAATTTTGTAAACTATCTTAAGAATTTTAGAAGATTCCACACTGGCCTTCCAAAGATAAGAAAAAGATTTTGTATGTCATCAGTTTATTTGATAATGTCTTTGTATTACAAAATGAACTCAAAGTATGGAAGGTGGATGGGAAGAAAGGTGAAGGAAGCCAGTTTGAAATGCAAATGATAGAACATTTACTGACGAACATCTAATGTATTCTCTCTCTTCAGCTGCTCCTTTAGAAACTTATCAAGATAACCTAATTAAGTTTTTAATGTTGCTAATCAAATATTCATAACCCAATTGAATTTGATACTTTACCTAGCAGCTTCCAATGTAGTTTGTCAAACTTCAATAAAAGTCAAATAGAAATTCAGCATTTATCTGCTAAAAATGTCAGATTTGTGAAAGGCCATGTTTTTTGTTTGCTATTTTTTCCAGTTGAATCATGGTTTTTTTTTTATAAAACGAGTAGAATTTTTTCAATTAATGCTATGTAATACCAATAATTCAGTTTTTGCACACTCTTAAACGTTTTCAAGTATTCTATACAAATAGTTTTATTTGCACACAGTTAAATAATTCCAAGTGTTGCAATGTAACATTAACACGTCTATTTAACGTCAGTCAATTGTTTGCACACTTGGGAGTAAAGGCAATGAAGGGTACTCCACTTTCCTCAAAGATCTAGGGCTAGAGATTCACCATCAGATGTTTTAGTGTCATATCCAGGACAGTCGTTTGTGGGATCTTACCCCTAAACAGAAATGCAGTCGGTGTATCTCCTCCAGCCTCAACCGACTTAGCTGACTCATGTTTCGAACAATTCAAAATTACCTTTGACCAACAAAGAAACTGTCAAATAAAATTTGTTTAGTCATAAGAATTTCATTTGTTTTTAAGTAGAAGACTATAATAATCTATAAGCTGCTTATTCCGTCAGGGGAAATTTTTGCAACTTTTTCCTCTTAATGATACAGTCATTTACAGTAAATGGATAGATAAAAAAGGTAAACAGTGATGTATAAAAGGCAAAAGATACCAGGTAAAAATCAAACAATTATAAATAATATTTATTATACAATAGATGATGCAAATCTGTGATAATCCTATTTACCAACCCCTCCGCTCGGGCAGGATATGACACAAGGTCAATATTTGAATTCAGAGTTTTCCTTCTCCTAGACTAGTTGCCTAACTAAGGCTGAAGAACCTAGTCTGTCCAACTATTTACCCATAGCTGGAGGGAGAATAACTGGATTCATACCTTTCCCAAGGGTATTAGTGCTATGTGGAATGCAATCAGTCTCGTCCAGGATTCGAACTCGTGTCGCCGTGTTCATTTCCTACGACGATAACAATTACACCACGGGCACCTCGCAAATCTGTGATAATGAAATGGTTATAATGTATTAAAAGTAATATGCAAGTTCTAAGTGTTTAAGGTAAAAGACAAATAATGGATCAAAGGTAAAATTTGGCCGACACAAACCAAACGAATTAACCTTTGTAAGTGAGATTTATAGCATGTATACTCTTTGTCTTTGCTTTCTATTCTAAATAAAACTGTCTTAGCGCTCTAATGCAAAGCCATGCTAAACACAGTGAATTCACTTGTGAGTCACAAAACTTTATGTTCTTATTCATACAATAATGCTCAATTAGTTTTTTTAACAGGACATACTTGTATATAGATCTTGGATATTTTTCTATAACACTGTAATTTAGTTGAAAACTTTTTGATACAAATAGAATAATTGCTTTATTCATATAAATAACAGAGCCTGAATAATCTTATCAGATCAGAAACTGTACGTCTGTCCGGAGACTATGTTATATTCAGCGTCACAATTCCCTTAGTTATTTACGTCTCATCCACCATAACTTTACTTTCATTTAAATCTCAGTTATAAAGAATTATTTTTAGATATTATTAACACTGTTAGACTTATCTTCATGCAAATAAAATGCAAATATATTTATACATACAACCAAATAGCAGTTTACAGTGTGAACAAGAAGGTTAATTTGAAAATTGATCTTAAAAACCTTATAAATATTAGCTTGGTTTTATTGATTTTTAATTGTTTGGGTGTATTTTTTAACAAGATGAACAAAAATCAATAAATGTTAAAAGACATCCATTAAAAAAAATAAGTCGTTTTATTCTTTACTGTCTAATCTAGCGAAATTCAGCTATGAAAACCGGGAGTGATAGGAAGAGCTAGCGTCTAAGTTGTTCTATACCACCTCTCTTTCAAATAATTTTAATGTCATAATTAATAATTTGATTTGGCTTGGTTTTATGGCATATCAATCATTGTAGGTTATTTAATGCCAAATCCATTTTTATACATATAAATAGTTCTCTTTCAAACAATTCAGTTAAGCATAAGTACACTGTTTAGATGTAAAAAATATTTTTATTTCAAGCTATTCAGTTCAGTCAACAAAGTTAAATGGTTCCAAGTATTGCTATGTATCTCTAACACTTCAATTAAACATTAGTCATTTATTTGCATACAGTTAAAAGTTAAAAAAAAGTTCTATTTCAAACAATTCCGTTTAGCATAAGTACGCAGTATAAATATCAAAACAGTTCTATTTCAAACAATTAATTTTAGCTTAAATACATAGTTTAGTTCTATTTGTTCCATAGATAGGACCCTATCAGGTGCTAACAATCCAGGCCAGAGTGGACATGGATGCGATGGCAACGAAGGGGTACTCTGCATCCACCAAACCTCCATCATTACTGGAGCCACACCATCAGATTGTTTAGTGTCATATACCAGGGCACTCGTTGGGGGAGTCTTACCTCTCTGTAGAGATGCAGTCGGTCTATTATACAGCCCCGCCCCCCAGCCGACTGGGCCAAATAAATAATTTATAAAGAAACATATCAAAATGAAATAAAAATAAGTCTAATCTTTTCTTACGCATTCTTATTTAGTTTCGTTAGACTTTCTCATTTAATATATTTTATGACATTAAAACTTAAATCCTAATGTCGGTGGGGGGCATGTTTTTGCTTGTTTGTTTAATACATCTTCATAAAAATAACATTGTTATTACAATTGTATAATATATTGTTTTAAATAAGAGATTGATATAATAATAGTTGTTGCATCTTAACCTTTTGGTTTTTATCAGGTGTTTTTCACCTATGTTAACCAGGAAATGTTTTGTTTCTTTCACTTTTCAGAATATCTGAAAACAGGAAAGAGAACTCAATTTTGATTGGTTCGTCTCTTTGTGAGTTTCGATGTTACTTAATCTTTTGTTCTTATCTGAATTAATACGAAAATCAAACAACTTATCACTTTGATTTTAGGAATTTTTCGTCACGTGTTCTGTTAACAATTACTCTATTTGTGTAAAAGACGCACTAAAAAGTTAGGTGTGTGTATTATACGAGAGAATTATATATTATAGTTATTTTTGTAGAAGACGCACTATTTTCTAATTTTAAATTTTTCTAAATTTTTCTGTCAAAAAGAGAGAGTGTGCGTATATCATTTACAAGAACTGATTTATTAACTTTTTTTCCAGTCACTCGCTTCGCCATATTCAGGATGGGATTATCAAAAGTAAATTGTATTTATAGTTCAAAGTAAAGTGTTTTACGCCGTCACTGAGAAATATTCACAGCGTGTTTATGATTTTATCTTACCAAATGTGAACTAATTTTCGACGAGGGCTTGTTGCATTTTTGTGTTAACATATCCGTGTATTTGCTTTAAATACTATGGGATACATATTTTTTCTAGTCTTAAAATAAGCAATAAAAACACACTTAAGAACATTCTAGAAATTTAGGATCAAAACCGCGTTAGCATTTAAGTTACATTTTTATATTTTTCAACCAATCAGCTAAAAACCTAGAATAGGTACATTCTAGAAAAATAGGATCGGAAGTCAACTAACAGAAAATGTTTAGGCTCTAAAATAATATAGTAAAATACAAATCTGATTGGTCAATAAATGTCTACGCGCCAAAATTTTAGGGCGATTCTTTGATCCACTATTACGGTATAAATAACACACAGTTAGGGAGCCATTCACACACCAAGCCTAGCATTAAGTCAGTAAAGCAGTAGCTGATACTCTGTCCGGCAAATTCCTTTTCTTCCACAACCAAAGTTCATGGCCTAGCTACAGATGGCCGCGAATCACGTTCAAAAGAAAAACCCGACAAACTTTCTCTCATCAACGCGACACGCTGTCACCACAATCATAAAACCCGATATGAACTTAATGTAAGTAAGAACGACTTATTTACGGACTCCGTTAACATGAACATACACACACCTTTAAACAAATTTATTTTCTTCTTGCCAAATTTTATTTTGCAAAAGGACATTTACACATCATGTATTTTATTTGTTTTCACATTCTGTTTTATGCATATTAAATTGTTTGTTGTTTAATGTTCGTTGTGTCCTATTCCATTTCTTTTACGCGATTGTAAAGTTTTGTGTATTTGTGGTGGAAATAATATAGAGGGCAATACCCATAAAATACGGACGCTCATCCACTGAAATAACCAAATTACATATCCATCTCCACAATACTATGTAAACTTTGTGTTTTAAGACATAATGCAAACTTTATAAATTCTTATTTCTAGTCTCTTGAACAAATGTTAAATTTACATAAAATTTTTCTCATACAAATTCTAAAAAACTCAATGCGTATTATAATGTAGAATTTTTCTTACAGAATTTAGTAGTCTAAAGTTAGGAGTGTGTGATATACACAAATAATCATGATAGAAAAAAAGCATCACACACAGCTGACTGCTAACACCTATTTGTAGGGATTACATCCCTTGCTTTTCAAATATTACTTCTTATGGTTGTTTGGTGGCGTGACTAAAATAGCATGGAAAAAAGCAACCGCCAAAGTCCGATCCCTCTTTGGTCCTAGCTTGGCGACCAGAAGCACTAACAACGATATTTAAATGGTCAAGAGTCAGCTTTGAGTGTTGTGTTGCAGAATTAGGGAAAAAAACTTAAACCCCAAACATATCTGCAAATGTTAACAAGGTCTGAATAAAAAAGAAACTGAATGACCTTGTAGGGAACGAATAAATAAATAAATAAATAAAAAATTTAAATTGAATTTTAAAAAAAGAAAAAGAAAACTCAAATTTGCAGAAACTCCCTGAGGTCCCTAACAGGAAAAAGAGATGACGCATGCGTAAAAGAAAGTCTTTAGATGTAGCGTTGGTTAGCCCCTTTCACCCAGTAGCAGCTCTCTCTCTCTCTCTCTCTCTCTCGGTCAGCATTATGCTGAAATCTACGAGACCCACAACTGAACTATAAACTAACCCGTATCGGACTTTACAAAACTTCCAAAAGAAAACTAACCCTTATGGAAGCCCGAAATACCAAATGCGGACACATACATGAAAGCGATTAACGTATTTTTGACACCTTAACTGGAGGATTCACCATTTCAACGTATTCAGGAAAAACTCCTTCATACATGGAATGCTTGTTGAACCCAGTAAATAAAGGAAATTATAAAAGAAACGTCTTCGTCTCTTATCTGTTGCTGTCTTTTCTTATGTATAATTCTTTTGGGACTTTCTTCGGCAAGGCGTTACACCGACTAACCAACGTGGGGGTAACATAAAATAATATAACCAAAATATGGAGTCAGATATTCAAACGGCAACACAGCCTTGCCCTTTGCCCGTGACCTTCAGCCACAAACCCCACAACCTAATAGTGGGGAGAGTTACTAATATCGGGCAAAAACCCTTCACCTGATAATTGTAGTTTGAACTAATTCATTTATTTATTTATCTCTTTGTGAATACCAGTCCAAATTGAGGTACGCCTGATAAGCCATTTAATTCGATAATTTGCCAGTCAGAATCACAGGGTGACTTTTAAGGGTAATCAGTTTTTCTTAAATGAAAAATTTTCCAATTAAGGTAAAAATACTAGAGCGTGCCAAAAGTTTTGTAATATTTTAGTAGTACGTGCTAGTTTGTGGCACGTATATCACGTGACCAAAGTTGTCCATGCTTTGGTAGGTACCCACTGTGGTTGGTAGTAGAGGAATTCATGGATGTGTGTGTGGTATTCATTGAAACTATCACTAGCTTTTTCCAATAATGCATTAGGCTTTCTAAACGACAACCTAACAGAATACTTCGGTAAGTAAAATAAAGTTCCTTTAGACAAACATGACATATATTTACATGCATATATAGTGCAAATAATTACACACATTGACAAAGCGTCCCAAACTACCAGAAGGTAAAAAAGCTGTTCCCCAAAACAAGAAGTGCTGATAGCAGCGGTTAAAAACTTACATTTCTTCAGGTGTAGGGAAAAGGTTCACATAGGATAATTTGCACATGGCTCTTTTCCGACTGGTGTCTGCTACCAAAAAGAAGTAGAACTCGCTTCTGGAAATGTCACCTAACCAACGGTCAGCAATAGAGGCAAATCCGGTGAGTAGCACTTAGAGAGTATCAGGCGAGCTCAGCATGTCACAGAGAAGTATTATTTGTTACCTTCACGACTTCGGCAAAAGCATCCGATACTGTTGAATTGTACCAAAATGTTGCAAAACTTTTGACTCATTCTACTTTTTAAGGATGTGAATACTTACATTTAAAATTTTTAGAATCTAGTTTTTTGTGATAAAAATTCCTTGTTTGTCAATGTTTTTCAGGCTTTTGATAACCAAGTTTTTATGAAAGCAGCTCAAAATATAACTTAATAAGTCAGTGAGTTAAAACAGAAACAGAATAAAAAAAATTATTGATTAATTCTCAGTAGTTTCTTGGCTACATTGGTTGAACGTCCCTGGGGCGAATTCACTAGACATCGGCTGCTTTCTCAGTAGACAATTCTCTGTTGTTATTTGAAAATTTGCCCAGTCAAACAACCATTGAGTGTAAATTAGTCTAAATTATATCTATCCTATGATGATACTTATTCAAAAGTAAATTCTTCAGGAAATTAACGGACATTGATTGGTACTTGAAGATGAAGGGCATTGTCTTTGAATTAACTTCAACCTGCCATAAAATGTTCTCATTAAGTGAAAACTACTTTATTTAATCGGATCATTTAACATGTACAGGGTCAATGAATCTGATCAATCAAGAATTTCCTGTTAAAAGTGCAATGTTTCCTTAAATAATTAGATATGAATTTGAGGTATTGTTTTAATAGTTTTGACATATATTTAAAAACAATATGGCCTCCAGTAAAGAGTAATTATTCTTTCTTGTAGCCGAACAAATCCGAGTATCATGAGTTGTGTGCCCTTGTTTTAAGTGTAGTTGATTCTGACTTTTATTAACAGATGGCTAAACCCAACAAACGCGTTCCTATGTTATGAGCGAGAAAGTCCTAAATGACCGCACCCAGCAAAAAATAAAACAGCAAAACATACGGAAACACTGGACAGCAGTTTCGCCCTTATTAGGTCTCATCAGCAGTGTATACTATGATCTCCACCACTGGAGATTGAACTAGTGACCACAGATAGCGGAGCTGAAAATCTACAACTGAGCCACCAATGTGCGATATGAACTGAGGGTTCAGTTGTAGAGTTTCGGCTCAGCAATCTGTGGTCACTGGTTCGATCTCCAGTCGTGGAGATCACGATATACACTGCTGATGAGACCTAATAAGGTCGAAACAGCTGTCCAGTGTTTCTGTATGTCGTGCGTAAGTGTTTGCCAGATTTTCTGGTCATGGTAATTCAATTCACAATATAATTTCCTCTACTTAAAAAAAAAAAAATGTAAAACAGTAAAACTATAATTTTGTGGCTTAAATGTAACTGTTCAGGTATGATCTTTTTCATTTTGAGTTTTTGTACCTCTGGATAAAGATGGGATATTTTGTAGCACGTGGAAAAAAAGAACTTATTTCGAAAACTCTGAAAATACGTTGGGTCCTAAGGGCACTGAATGATTACACTTTAGCGAAAGTAGAATAATGGGATATTTTGATTTCATTTTTGCATTCTATTATCTGTCTTATTTTTTAAAAAATTATTTCCACACTTATTATATGGATACACCACATAGTTGCTAACAAAATGCATAGAAAAAAGACTAGATGGGAACTACATAAAAATACCATGTACTTTTTTGAAGAAATTTTGGAAACAAAACCCCACAAAACAGCAGTTGTATGGCCACCCACCTCCTATCTCACAAACCATCAAAGTAAGACGAACAAGACATGCGGGAAACAGTTGGAGAAGTGAAGACTAACCCATAAGCAACATTCTCTGATGAACTTCTCCACATGGACGCGCCATTGTTGGCCGACCAGCAAGGACTTACACACACCAGCTTTCTGCAGTCACTGATGCAACCTAAAAGAGCGACCAGGGGCGATAGTTGATAAGAGCGGATGGCGAGAGAGTGTCAGGGAACTCTGTGCTGTCAACACGACTTGATGATGAAAATCATTTTATTTTTTAAAAATGGTAAAACTGTTAGAATTCGAGTAGTCAATTTTGGTCTTCCGTTCAAAGAATGGTGTGTTCGCAATACAAAAGATACGTCTGTAAAATAGTAATTTATTATCTGAAGATAATTGCAACTGATTTTAAATGCTTTCAGTCCTTGTCTCTGATTGGGCAATTTCCATAGCGAGTACCTGCTGCTGCTGCGGCTGACGAGCAAGTCTATAGATAGGATGGACCAAGTTATGAACAGATTTTGGCGTATTACAGGTATTTTTATGCTCGTCAGGCGTGTCTGGGCTATGGCCCTACGCAGCGACCCACCTATATCTCAGTCTTGTGCCATACTCGCTCGTTTGGTGGGACGTGTGACAAAAACCTTTGGTATATTACAGTCGGTTTAGACTGCTCTTCGTGACTACTGGGATAGCCTAGCAGTCGCGGCTATAGAGATCTAGACTGATCCATTCCTCGAACCCCAGCGAGCCGCCCCCCTAGGCTCTAACCTACTTCGGTGGGGCTAGGTTTATCGCCAGGCGTTTGAGGTGCCCCTTCGTGGCGAATGCCAACAAGGTCCGAGGCATTTTTATGCCCGCCAGGCGTGTGTGGGCTATGATCCTGCGCTTGGACCCACTTAAAACACGCGCGTTAGTGGGGCGCTCGTTAAATAACTATACCCAAACGTAGTAAGCGCCTCGGGTAGTGTATTGGTTAGCATGCTAATCTCACAAACCGACACGAGTGAGTTCGAATCTTATGAGGTACCCCCTTCATACGGCCTTGTGCCACATCGAAGCAAAAAGCTTATTAAATTGATATACCCAAACCTAGTCCTTTTCTGACGGATCATTTTTGGGTAAGCAGTTGAGTCGGGATTGGATATGGTTTGTGGCTGTTGATCGGTCTACTGCTTTACGCGGCTGCTGGGAAAGCCCAGCAGTTGTGGTTATGTTGTTCTAGACTGGCCCATTCCTCGAGCTTCTGAGTGCTGTCCCTTAGGCTCTAACCCACCTCGGTGGGGCTAGGTTTATAGGCTGGCGCCTGAGATGCTCCTTTTGGAGGAATACCAACGGAGCCCGAGGCATTTTTGTGCTTTCCAGGCGTGTTTGGGTTTCGGCCCTCTGCCTGGACCTACTTAAAAACGGCCTTGTGCCATACTCGCGCATTAGCCATAATGATGCCCTATAAAAACACAGAAGTAAAAGTATGCTCACCGGATGGAGACACTTACTTCTTTGACATTGTCACAGGTATGCTGGAAGACAACACGTTAGCACCATACCACTTCATAATCTGCGTTGATTACGTACTTCGGACGTCGATAGATTTAATGAAAGAAAATGGCCTTACACTGGAAAAGGGAAGAGACAGATAATACTCCGTACGAACTATTACAGATGCAGATTACGCTGATGACATAACGTTTCGAGCAAATACATCCGTCAGGCCGAATCCCTGCTGTATAGTTTGGAGCGGGTAGCTGGCGGCATAGTCCTCCATGTGAAAGCAGGCAAAACGGAGTATATGTGCTTTAATAAAAGTGGCTATATCTCCGCACTAAATGGTGACTCTCTGAAACTAGTGCACAAGTTCACCTACCTAGGAAGCAGCATCTCATCTACGGAAAATGACATCAATATGTGACTAGCGAAGGCATGGACAGCTATCTATAGGCTATCGGTTATATGAAAGTCAGACCTATCCGATAAAATAAAACGCAATTTTTTCCAAGCAGCGGGGTGTCTATACTACTATAGGGATGCACCACTTGAACGCTGATTAATCGCATAGAGAAAAAGCTTGACAGCAATTGCACAAAAATGCTACGAGCTATATTAAACAGATCCTGGAAATAACAGCCCACAAAACAGCAGCTATACGGCCACCTACAACCCATCTCGAGGACCATCCAAAAGAGACGAAAAAGACTTGCAGGACACGACAATCTCTAATTGACTCCTTCACACGGACGCACAAGTGAAGGACAACCAACTAGGAATTATCTACAACAGCTCTGTACGGACACAGGACGTAACCTGGAAGACCTGCCGGAAGCGATGGATGATAGAGACGGATTGCGAGAGAGAGTTTGGGAAGTCCGTGCGTGCAGCACGACATGATTATATATATATATATATATATATATATATATATATATATATATATATATATATCTGATAGTATTTAAAAAAGCATCAAGTGAAATATTTGTTGAAAGGCGGCTTTGAATAAAATAAATTATATTTTATTCATTTTTATTTATATAAAGATATTTTTATAATACCGAAATCATTTGTGCCTAAGAGACACTATTTTTGCAGCTTTTTCATAAAAAAATATGGGTGATTTTCCTCCTAACGATTGGACGATGCCACTTTTTGAGAAGAATGAGTATGGCCCAAATCAGGCGGAGATTACAAAGTGGGAGGAAAGGCCACCATAAGACAGCCAGCACTGTGAGGAAGCAGACAATACCGAGAGACAGAGAAGGGCAGTGGACAGAGGTCGGTTAACCCTGGCAGCATGCAGACAAGCGGTTGGCAAATCCAGGCAAGCATGAAGAAGCCCTAGGCCGTAAAATCAATCAGCACGAAGACGGTCGTTTTGAGCCCCACTGAAACCAACTGACAGCAGCTTTTAAAGCAACAACTCTAAATAGAATCAGAAACGTTTACAAAAAAGATAAACAAGACATTTAGACCAACACACAGATAAGTGTTCATTTATAATTTTAACTTTGTAACCACATTGACTATTAACCGCTAAAAGGAATATATTTAGTAACCTTTTCGTATCTCATGTATAAACGTGTTTGTACACCGGGTTGAGTTGTCTATTCTTTCTTTCGACCTATATGGAGGAATAATTAAAATTCCCGTATCAAGTCAAAAAGTGAGGGGTGGGTATTATACATGAGAACTATATAATTAACTTTTTTCCGACCACATGACTCACCATATTTATTCAACGCACACACTAGTGCGTTCGCTTTATTCATCCAGACAGAAAGAGAAGAGAATTTGACATTGCCACACTGTTCTTTTATATGCTCCTTTGGTTACGCTATCTAGCTGCCATTAGTTGTACTATTTGTCAGACATAGGATGTAATGACCTTTTGTATCTCTTAGCGCCAAACAGCAGAACTCGTCAGTAGGCAAGTGATGTTATTTCTACACCGACTTTTTTTTTAGTTAGATATCAATACCAACATTCATACGGTTAGAGCATTTTAACACTTGCTTTTTCTTTGTCAACTTTGTGGATTTATAACAAAGAAAAAACAATCTTTTATCATTAAGGGTTTTCGGACTATTGTCTTCATCTTTATTGTTATTTCCACAACGTTTCGGTCGATATGTCCTCCGGCCTTCTTCAGCTGTTTGTCGAACTCGGGAACCTACACGGAATTTCGAACTACGCTCTTTACTGAATCCACGTTGGTCGTCTGTTCTGATTCCGTTAACTAAAACCGGGTAAAAGTGTTAAGAATTCCTTTATTGTTACTCGCCTGCAGTCAGGATTGAACCGGCAACCTCCAGACTGCAGGCGAGTAACAATAAAGGAATTCTTAACACTTGTACCCGGTTATGGTTAACGGAATAAGAAAATGCGACCCCCGTGGATTCAATAAAAGGCGTAGTCCGAAGTTCCGTTAAGGTTCCCGAGTTCGACAAACACCTGAAGAAGGCTGAAGGACATATCGACCGAAAGGTTGTGAAAATAACAATAAAGATAAAGACAATAGTCCAAAAACTCTTAATGATAAAGATCATCAAGTTTCATTTCAGAAATTTAGACAACTAGAAAAAAACAAAACTAAAGATTTTTTTCTAAAGAGTTTTCTGAACAAAATAACCAGTCAAATAGAGTTATGCCAAAATCAGATGATATTCACTATCAAACTCCTACAATCAATTATCAATTGTCACACAAATAACTGAAGCAAAAGAACAAAATTCTGGATAGAGTTACAATGTCCAAAAGAAGAGAAATGAAGTTAAGATGCTTGAGATTTATTGATCAAATAATTATGAACGGTTACTTTAAAAAAATTACATAGTTGTTAAATTTGATTGTGCTTTACATTTTTTACGCGCTTAGTGTAATGGTTATCGTCATAGGAAATGGATTCGGCGGGCCGTGTTCAAATCCTGGAACAAAGCTGTTTACATTTCACATCGCTTTTATGTTCTTTGGAAAGGCATGAATCCATCCTTCCACCCCACCAGCTATGAGTAGATAGTAAGGTAGACTGTTTTTTAAACCTAGATTAGGCAACCAGTCTAGGAGATGGAAAAATTTAAATTCGAACCAGCTGTATTTCACTTTAAAAAACTGACCTTGTGTCACATTCTGCTCTTGGGGATGGGGTTGGGTGAATGCATACAATTTGGATGTATTTTTCCAACCGGTCCATGAGCAGAGTGTTCACCAATGGTCTGGGAGACCGGGGTTCAATTCCAGGTCGAGTTATACCAAAGACTCAAAAAATGGTACTTGATACCACCTTGCTTAACACTCAGCATTATAAGGTAAGGATCAAGGGTAAAGTGGAGCAATCCAGGGAATGGAGTAGCACCCTTCCCTACACCAAGGTGTAGTAGCTATCAAAAAGGGAGCCTTCGAGTCACCCTTGACTAAGGTCGCCAACGTCAAATTTGTATTTTACAACTGTAGAATATACGGAGTAGGACAAAGGACACAACTATAAGAATAAGAGAGTAGAATTTAGATGCATAAAAATGTTATGCTACAATATTAGTCAAATAGTAATTCTGTATTAAGAGACAATGGTATTTAGCAGTTGAAATGGTCTTAGCCTCATTTCTGCATCCATTCCTTTTTGTTGTAGTTTCTAATTTTTAATGGCATATCAACCTTTTTAGGTTATTAAATGCCAAGGCCATCCTTTTAGAATAACTAGTGGGACTAACCCACAGTTGGGGACATAAGGCGAGTCATAATTTCCTATTAGTTCGAGTGTGTCTATATGAGTAAATATACGTATAGGGATAGCATATATGTATGTTTAGCGAAAGAAATGTAACGTGTGTGTGTGTGTGTTATTCCCTCGTTAATTTCTGTTGGAAAATAAAGGAGGATGAAGAAATAAGAAGACTAAGATGCCGTTAGGGTTTATATGAAGGTTTTTTAATGTTAGTTCTTGATGGCATCATGGAATAAAGGGTTTACGTTTATGCTGCAAGTCTCGTAGGAAGAAAAGAAGTAAGGAAACGAAATGAAGTTATGATAGAGTTGAGAAAGCATTTTAGCAGCCAAATGCCTGAGCGAAAAGTGCATCGTTAGGTTAAGCCATTGTTGAATGTGTGAGGGGATATGTTTGCCATTGTGTTGCAAAAGTCGTGTTTGCTGTTTGAGGACAGAAACGATTGTAGTCACCGTGAGTTTGTGGTTCTGGTTGTTTCGGGGAGAAGCGTGAATGTCTCCGGAAAATATTGCCCAGAGATGAAGTAGCTAGGTGTCGGAGCGAAATTTTGCATCGCAGTCGACATAGCCAATACTGGAGGCGACTGAGAGTTGTTCCTGTGTGTGGCGTATTGAATTAATCTAATTCATATTCAACTGGGAACTCTTGGTCTAAGAGAATAGACGCAAGGGGTCCATAAATTAGACGGCTGCCCTCATGGTGGTGTGATGCTGCTGCTGCTTCCCCAATTTGTGCTGCCCGGAAAGATGGTCAGGATTGAATGGGATAAGTCATCCTGATTGGATGAAATTATGCGTCGACCCTAACGGTCGAATTAAATTACGCGCTAAACAAAAATACGAAATTCTTTCTGCTACATATGTATATACATGTGGGTGCAAACATATCTGTATGAGTATGTGTGGGCATAGGTAGGAGTGGGACTATTTAACCCATAGTTAAGGACATTAAGGGGTTCATACATTTCCAAACAACACTGGTCAACAAAATAAAAAATTGAAATGTTGTCGAGGCACCAAACATCTAATTTAAGGGCGCTGAATCTGAAAATGACCTTACTTTTTTTTTTTTTTGGTTTCTAACCATAAACAACTAAGGTCGTTTTCGGAATCAGCACCATCGAATTAACTAAAAAAACGTGTTTTGTTTATTGGCACCAAAAATCGTGTTGACTTGTGTAGTATTTCTCTAAAAGTGAACGTAATAGCGCGATTGAAGTTCGAACTCGCTCACAACGATTTCGTGCTCCAATCCGTTATCCATTAAGCCACGGACACTTCTCTTTCGGTAATGTCATCTCCGCCATTATCAATGATCAAGATATTTTGAATATAAACATTATCAACATGTGAGAGGCCAATCTAATGTGAAATTTCCTAAGTCTATTCTTTCTAACCTGTCCATAATATTTTTATTTGGTTTAGTTTCTTCGTTTAATGACCTATCAACTACCGTTGGTTATTTAACGTCAAAATCATCTTCGTAGATGGAGAGTATTGGTAATATTTAATCCATAGTGGGGAGATAAGGAGGATTCGTACTTTTCCCAAGGGTATTAGTCTATTAATCCTAAGTGAATGTCATAGCGTGATTACATTTCGAAGTCACTCCCTACGATATCACAGTCCAACACGTTAGCCCAACGATGTCACAGTCCAACAGGTTAGCCCTACGATGTCACAGTCCAACACGTTAGCGGATACGTCAAAGGAACTCGCCTATTTTTATTTGGTTAATAATTTTCTTAGCCTAGAGGAGTATAGGATCTAAAACATTTATGGTGAACATCTTTATGAACGAATTCTTGATGATTTATCAGAGTGTTTAACTTTCTCACTCTGAAAATCCCATAGAAAATGATTACTGATGGTACATATAAATACTTTTAGATTTAAAATAATTCAAATGTAAATTGCAATAATCCATAAAGGATTAGTGTTTTTTTAACGTGAGAAAGTCGGTTTTCTTTTCAAGAAGAAAACTCAATCTGTGAAACTAGAATGAGGGTTCACTCACTTGAGCTCAAAAACGAAGTGACATACGCTCCGCCCTTCTATACACTAGAAGAGTAAATAAAAACAAAATATCAAGTGTATTCTTGGGTCCGTTTGTTCTTTTTTTACTTTGTGGAACTGACCCATTCTTTATACAGTTTCGATCAAAATCTACGGTTCACTAATCTTTTCATAACAAACACACACAATGTAGGACTGAGATTTAGATGGCGAATCTGTGCGAGCTGCAAACAAAACTGCCAAAATAAATAAATAAATAAATATTGCATCTTTTTAAAAAAACAAACTCTGTTAAACACTAAGGCAATTCATCAGCGTTGTAATTCTGATGAGATATGTCTTTTTAGCGCTATACTTTTTATCGCTAGCAACGCTGTTGTGAGATGCATTAGATTTAACCAATAACCCTAATGCCGGTTATAATAATGTCTTGTCTATGAAAGCTTTTATGAATGACATTGTTCTCATGAGTAGACTGTCTGATCCAAATCACTATTAAGCCTGTCTGGAAAATTTAGCATCTCAGGCAAAGGTAAACCATAGAGTTGTACCTTTATAGTAAAATGTGCTTTGTAATGTGCTGTTTAGTGTGTCTGAGATCGAGGAGATTACATCTTGATTATTTTAAAAAGCTGATTGTTGATAAATATCCATTGCTAAATAGATGTTCCTCCACTGGAATTCTTCGAACGAAATGGTGGTTGGAAAAAATTCAAGGGTATTGCGGGACCGATAAATGCGTCGATCCCGCAAACGTTTATCTATAAAGTGTCATTGACTGAGGACTAGACAAATGACAAGGACAAGTGGACACGACTAAATATCAGGTGTTTATTGAGCTAATCATACTCGAAAGTGTAGAATGGCTGTTGTGTAATGTCTGTGTAGTCTCTGCAGTGCTGAAAGTCGATGCTGTAGAATGTTGTAAACTCGGCTGTCAATAAGTTCTTGGCGATAGCGCGTTTAGAAGATCAGGATGGTCTTGAGGATGGTCTCGATGCTTGGTGCAGATCGTAGGTATAACTATATGGTCAGGTCATAGACGAAGCTGGAAACAGTCGAAAATGTGGACGCCTATGTCGTAAAGGCTGGATGATCAATGTCCTGGTTTATTTAATCCTTGGTTAACCGGGGATATGTCGATGTGGTCTCGAAGTGCTGATGCTAGTCCGAGCAGTAATGTCGCTCGTGGCCTTGGGTGTTGTTGCATGATCTAATCTACTGCAACGGAAAATGCATATGCTTGCTGCTCGGTGGTACAGGTGTCTGCTGCTTACTTATGCCGGAACAGATGCAGTAGGTTTGCTGCTAGCCTGCCTGGCTGCTGTAGCGTTGTCTCGTTTTATCTGCCAAGAGGTATAGTGAGGAGACTACAGGGGATCCTCAGAAGACTTAAAAGAGCTGGTTTATGACTTTCAGAAATTAGCTGGTGCTGGTCTGCGTTGGTGCTGGTAGTTTGGTTGCACAGGAACGGGTGCGGGTGAAACTGGAGCTGGTCTGCAGGTGCTGGTAGCTGGAAGATGCTGCTGGTGAAGCTGAAACTGGTCTGCAGGTGCTGGAAGGTGCAACCAGAAGACTAAAAGTGGTCTTAGAAGACTCTCTAGGGTTAGGTCTTAGAAGAGTTGTTTGAGTGAGAGAAGTAGTTGTGGTTGGTTTAATTAATTGTCCTTGGTCCTCGGCTGGTTCTTGCGTCTGCTGACTGGAGTCAAGACATCTCCTCGCCCACCGGCTGTCTCAGCGAGAATCTAGAGATATTTGTCACTGCCTCCCATCAGACAGGACTTGACACAAGGTCAGTGACCCGAAGGTCGATTAAAGTGGGGATAAGGGGAGGGGAAGGTCAGGCACGAAATCTGATATCATCAAAAATAACATCGCCAAGTTGATAGCTAGTGGAATTTTCCAATGCCAACTCAGAGGCTATTTTTCAGATAAATTATTTCTGTAAACCGTTTCAAAAGTTGTTTCTAACTGTTTAGCTGAATGGACTGTATTTTTAAGCTTCTCTTATCAGTACAATTATTTATTTCATTATCACAGATAATTAAAGAGAAACCTCTTGTTTGTAGTTGAACACATACCAATCCCAACAAGTACTACACTCTGTTTTAAAAACTCAATTGTCACTGACAACGAAACACATATCAGCCATTAACAGGCCTTATTGTAAAAGGAATCATTTGCCTTTCTGGACATTTATCCCCGACCAACCCTTTACCAACGGCAGTCGACAGCGTAATCTTGTCTGAATCAACGGAGTCCCTTTCACTGATCTTTTGCCACAGCTCTCAGCAGGCACAGAAGATGGCCAGAGTCAAGCAGCAGTGTTCTAGACTCATTCCTGTTTCTTCATTTTTCACCGGACCTTTTCAGAGTTGAATTATGAAAGTAATCAGCCCTTTCTAGAGCTGTTCTAAAGGACTACCTCTGGTCCTCTTACTTACACTGCTTTGCAGAGTAGCAAAACTTACCTGCACCACAGAACATGAAGCAACAGACTGGTTCCTGCACGCTTATGTCTCCAGACCCGCAGTGGTAGATTCCAGCATCTCAGCACAATGACGTCTCCAGATCTGCAGCTAGCAAATTCCGGCATCAGGCTACTCTTTAGTCCGTGAGCTGACCAACCAACACTTCTTGTGTATAATTCGCCAAATAAAAGCTTGACATTTAAAATTTCCCCTGTTGCCTTTGGCTAGTTTGTGTTATATCACATTCATTATAAAATGTTTGTGGGATCAACATATTTATCAGCCCTGCAATACCTGCTTGCAAACAATATTTGAAATCATTTAACTGTGTGCAAACAAATGAGTTCTGGTTCATTTAAAATATTACCTACTAATTATTCATTTAAAAATCACTTAATCTATAATAGCTGATATGCTATAAAACACAACTAACCAACAAATATCCTTTTCTAAGAGCCACATGTTGGTTCACTGTGAGGAAAATATTTCTAGTTTGGAAGAGTAAATATAAATTTACTTTTTTGTATGCACACCCAACTTTATTGTATTTATAATTACAATGTCTTTTTACGGATTACCCGATGTGCATTTGGGGTGTGATTCATAGGACACGGGTAGAAAAATATGTACACAGCTACCTTCCTACATGTATTCATTTTAATGTCCAAAAAACATCAAATGAATTGTTCAAAGTGTTTCTCTGCGTCGTCAGATCAGATAACTTTAAAACATCACAGCCATTCAAAATGATTCCTATGGTCACTGTCTGTTACTCACACCAAGTAACACCCAACCGTATTTTTTCTCCTACTTAATGGCCAGACTTATCTAAATTATTTACACGACAGGTCAATAACAGATTTCACCAATTTATCATGTAACAATTCTCTGGTATGGAAGATTGCATTAATGAGGAAATGAGATCTAATGGTGAATGAATTCTATTGGGTTGAATCATATTTCCATTTTGTTAAAAGCAATTTGTAACTATGCATTTCAAACTTCTAATGTTTTTAACATAACCGGAAATTCCTTGATTAAACAGTGACTTTAATGATCTTTTTTATTTTAGTTCTGAAAAAATTGCACATCATAATTCAATCTATGATCTCATGCTCCTAAAATCGAAGAAGCGAGAATGCATGTTCAACATGCAATATTGTGGGAGTTTAAGAATAACAAAAACACTACATAAACAGTTAAGAAAATTTGTAGTGTTTATGGCCTAGGTATCATTATTGATCTACAAATCCGAAACTGGATTTCAAAGTTTTGTTCTGGTGATATATTCTTGAGAGATGAGCGCAGATCAAGATACTCATCTGACCTTGATCAAAATGCTTTAAAAAACTCGGTAGAATACAATCCATACAAAAGCACCAGAGGATTTTGCACTTAACTTTAACATATGCTGATCTACAATCTGCTGCCACTTTAAAAAGGGAAATTAAAAATGAGCAAGCTGGGTGTTTGATTCCTCATACTCCTACTGAGAAGAAGAAGGAAGATCACATGTCCATAGTGACAAGTCTTCTTTCAAAGTAGAGAAATGAGCTGCTTCTCAAGGATATCATTTCAGGTGACAAAAATGGGCCTTTTATGATGTTTAATGCAAAAGGCAGTGGATTGACAAGGATGAATCTTTCAGGCTACTCCAAAGGCAGAGCTTTATGGAAGAAAAATTATTTTGTGGGTATGATGAGATCACCGTTGGATTATTCAATTTGAGTTTTTAAACTGCAACCAGACACTCAATATAGATGTATACTCTCAACAAGTACAACTTGTGCATTAAAATCTTTTAAGAACTCCCTACTCACTGCACTCATCAATTGAGGAACCACTGTGATTCTCCCAAAAATGCAAGGTCACATTCAGCAAGTATCATGCATGAAAAAATATTGGATTTAGGCTGGCCTATTCTATCTCATCCACCATATTCACCAGACCTTGCTCTAAGTGATTTCCATTTTTTTGTTCTCTACAAAATCCTCTGAATGAGAAATTTTTTTCTTAAGAAAATCAGGTGGAAATGTTTGAGGAAAACTTCTTGAACTTGAAACCAACTGAATTTTACTTTAAAGGAATCAACTAGCACCCCAATAAATAGCAAGAGGGGATTTAAAATAATGATGAATATACGATTGATTAAAATTAATTCACTGTTGAATTATTTATGAATAAATTATATTTTATGAAAACAGAAATTATTTCTGACTCAACCCAATATATCATGATGGCTCGCTCAACATGGAGGTTTAAGATACTAGAACTGTGGAGAAGACAGTTCCACATATGGCAGTTTTTTTTCTAGGAATGAGAGAGTGACTATTGACATTAAATTCAAGGATTATTGACAATAGTATTAAATATCTTTTTCAAATATGAATAATTTTATTTTCAGTATATTATGCGAGAAAAGTGGGGGTGCTGCAATTACACAGTGCCTATTGATCAGCCAGCACTGATTATAGCTGTCTTTGGTTTATAAATTCAAAGCTCTAAGAATATAATGGAATTTGATGTTAGAAAACCAGATATTTTGTAGTTACAATCAAATGGGAAAAAGAAAGTACACTTTCAGACTAATGCCATTTAAGAAAAGTTTGAACTTCATCATTTAAATCATAACACTCCAAGAACTACTTTAGCATTAAATAACCTACAATGGTTGATATGTGATTAAAATAAAGAAACTAAAGCAAAGAAAATGTGAGGACTGCAAGAAAAATGCAATGTTGTTCAATGAATGAAGTAGTGAAGAGTTTTAAGATTGTTAGAATAATTAAAAAAATCCTCACAGATGGCAGATTAACAAAGACAAATACAGCAAAAAAAAAAAAAAGAAAGGTAATTGGGACAGAGATGATGTTAATGAAGAATACAATAAGCGCAATTTAGTTACAATCCAACCAATTGTAGGAGTATAAGATTTTGTTTGTTTTAGTTTTATGGCATATCAACCTTTGTTGGTTATTTAATGCCAAGTCCATTTTAAGCTAATAAACAGTTATATCTCAAATAATTCAGTTTAGTATAAGTTCACAGTTTACTTCTATTTGACCCATAGATAAAAATAAAAAAATGTGTCATATTCTGTCAGAAATCAAAAAAAGTGTAATATTCTATCAGAGATAGGAAAAAGTGTAGTATTCAATCAGAAATCAGAAAAAATGTTATATTCTATCAGAAATCAGAAAAGGTGTCATATTCTGTCAAAAATCAGAAAAAGTGTGTCATCTTCAATCAGAATTCAGAAGATAAGTCAATCTATTAGAAATCATGAAATGTGTAATATTCCATCAGAAATAAGAAAAAGTGTTACATTCTATCAGGAGTAAGAAAAGATGTCATATTCTATCAGAAATCATAAATGGTGTCATATTCTATCAGATATTAGAAAGTGAGTCATCTTCTGTCAGAAATTATAAAAGTGTTAGATTCTACCAGAAACCACAAAATGTGTAATATTCCATCAGAAATCCAAACAAATGTCACATTCTATTAGAAATCAGAAAAGGTGTCATATTCTATCAGAAATAGCAAAATGAGTCATCTTTTGTCAGAAATCATAAAATGTGTAAAATTGTATTAAAAATCAAAAAAGGTGCCATATTCTATCTGAAATTAGAAAATAAAGCATCTTCTGTCTGAAATTGCAAAAGGTTTCATGTTGTATCCGAAATAAAAAAAATATGTAATATTCTATCCGAAATCAGAAAGGTGTCATATTCTCTAAGAAATCAGAGAATGAGACATCTTCCCTCAGAAATCAGAAAAGTTGTCATATTCCATCAGAAATCAGAAAAAGTCTTACATTCTATCAGAAATCATAAATGGTGTCATATTCTATCAAATATTTAAAAGTGAGTCATCTTCCGTCTGAAATCAGAAAAGATGTCATAATCACAAAATGTGTAATATTGTACTGGAAATTAGAAAAACTGTCATATTCTATCAGAAATTAAAAGATGAGTCATCTTCTGTCAGAAATCAGAAAGGTGTCATATTCTACCAGAATTCAGAGAAGGTGTCATATTCTATCAGAAATTAGAAAAGGGGTCATAATCTATCAGGAATCGCAAAATATGTAATATTCCATCAGAAATCAGAAAAGGGTTTAATATACTGTCGGAAATCAGAAATGGAGTCATATTCTTTCAGAAATCACAAAATGTGTTACATTCAATCAGAAATTAGAAAAGCTGTCATATACTATCAGAAATCAGAAAAAGTGTTATGTTCTATCAGAAATCACAGAATGTGTATTATTCCATCAGAAATCAGAAAAGTGAGTCATTTTCTGTTAGAAATCAGAAAATGTATCATATTCTGTCAGAAATTAGAAAAAGAGACATCTTCTGTCAGAAATCAGAAAGGTGTCATATTTTATCAGAAATCAGAAAGATGTCATATTCTGTCAGAAATTTGAAAATGAGTCATCTTCTGTTAGAAATCAGAAAGCTGTCATATTCTATCAGAAATCAGAAAAAGTCTTACATTCTATCAGAAATCACAGAATATATAATATTCTATCAGAAATAAGAAAAGGTGTCATATTCAATCAGAAATTTGAAAAAATGTCATATTCTATCAGAAATCAGAAAAGGTTTTATGTTCTATCAGAAATCACAAAATGAGTCATCTTCTGTCAGAAATCAGAAAGCTGTCATATTCTGTCAGAAATCAAAAAATGTCTAATATTCTATCAGAAATCAGAAAAAGTGTTACATTCTTTCAGAAATCAGAAAAAATGTCATATCCAATTAGAAATAAGAAAAAATCTAATATTCCATCAGAAATCAGAAAAAGTGTTATATTCTAATGTGAAATCAACAATTTCTTTTTTGACTGGTCAAAAATTGTTTTAATTTGACTGGAAAGGTTTTTATTCTTCCATGATATTCCCCATATATGGTACCATTGACCTATTATTTATTTTAACCTTTAAAGAAGTGTCTTAATGAAAAGAATTTAATTACCTGCATGAGTCTAAAGCACGCCTTGTGTTATTCATTGCATGGATTGATAAAACAATCTCAAGAAATGTTTTTTCAAAATTGAAAACAGATGTTTTACTGTAAATGATATTTGTATAATTTATTTTCTCAAAGAACTAGTCAAAATTTTTTCTAAACAGGAACAGAAAGACCTAAAATCTAGATACTTATTTAACCCCACTATATCAATATGCAGGAAGTCACCAGTTTTCATTGAAAAGAAGAGAAAATTATGTAATGATTTATAAAATTTGTATGTACTCACTTTAAACTTGTGTTTCACGGTCATATAAGCATAAACCAGATCCGTCTATTTCAAGGGATTTTTCTCAGTTGAATTCTGTGTGATTTGTTCATAAAAGTTTCAATCTTGTTTTGTTAGTCATTCATCCAGTAACATTATGCTTACACTCTGAATCAACAGGCAGTTTTTTAAAAAATTAATAATCATCAGCTGAAATGTGATATATATGTTTTTTAAGACTTAATTTAGTACTTATGGAGATTGGCAAATTGTTAGATTCACTTCAACAGTACTTACTAAGGTTGCTAAGAAAATCCACCTATCAACTTCAAGTGTTGGAAGTCTCAATTGCAAATTCCCAAAAGGTTAGACATTCTTCATTGTTTTTAGGACCAATTACTTCTATCCTCTTAGATGGCTGGCAATTAGTGACCAACAATGTTATATATATATGTAAAGGAAAAAACTGCTGAAAAAGAATTGACCAAAGAAAAAATATACAGCATATGCTGGGTAAAAAGAAAATTTCTTTTCTTGGAATCTTAGGTTGATTGTTTGGGTTTTACGGCACATTAACTTTTGTTGGTTATTTATTGCCAAATCCTGTTTATATATAAACATATATGATTTGTAAATGAATAGTTTGTCAGTAACATTTTAAACAAGCTAAGCTTATTTATTTGCACATAGTTAAATGGTTTCAAGTATTGTGATGTAACACTAATAACTCAATTTAACATCAGTCATTTGCTTGCAGTTGAAATGACTGAGCTGTTCTATTTGACCCATAGATGGCACCCTAACAGGTACAACCAATCCCGGTTAGAGCGGAACTGGGAGTAACGGCAATGAAGGCGTACTCCATATTCCCCCAAATCTCCAAGACTATAGTGCCACCATTGGATGGTTTAATGTCATATCCAGGACACTTGTTGATGGAGGATTTTTGTCCTCTGCAGAGATGCAATTAGTGTATTCTACACTCACAGTCAAATAAGCAGTTGAAATTTTTAGAAGTTTTTCAGAAAAATTTCAAGAGAAAAAAGTTATCATCTACATAGATACATAGATGAATTGAAAGATAGATTTCTCAAAAAGTTTTTTCTTCTCTATTATATTCTATTAATTAGCATTTTCTACACAAAGGGACGGAGAACAACATTTTTGGGATATTTTCATAAAAACATATAGCAAAAAGAAATGATGTATTTATATATAGAACTGCATAAACAGTAATCACTATGAAGAGTATATTTTGAAAAATTCTTCATTATCTATGCAGCAAATATTTTGAACCAAGATATTTTTCTTACCATCCTGATAACTTTTACTGTTCAAAATGAAGGCTGGAAAACAAATAAATTGACTTTTAACAGCATATCAATCTATCTTGGGTTATTTATTTTTTGTCTAGTTATTTTACACATGGTCATATCAAATATGAATAATTTCTAAACAAGTCTGACGCATAGATAGGACCCTAACAGGTACTACCACTCAAAGTCAGATAGGAGCTGGGAGTAATGGCAATGAAGGGATTTATCCACTTTCCTTAGATCTCTAGAATTGGAGCTTCACTATCAGATGCAATTTAATGCCATACCTAAGATACCCCTTTTTGCAGGTCCTGGGTTCTTGACCCTCTGCAGGGAATTCTAAGTCCTGCTGACTGGGCAAGAATACAAAGATAGAGTTTTGAGTTAATAAAAAAGTATACAGGTATTGTATACAAGCATAAAAAGGACAATAATAAATAAGTAAAACAAGAAACAAGTATTTGTGTCTGTGTGGGTGTATATTTTCTCAAAATAATTTGATGTCATACTGCTTTAAGATAAAAGAGAACAACTGAGAGAAAATTATTAGTCATTTATTTTTAATTTTTAACAGGATTTAAAGTCACCAGATTCTAATATTTTGAAGTGAATATGGGGACACAATTCCTTAACAAGATATGATACTGCTGGCTGTTTGATTGTCATAGTATGGTTTAACTCTGGTTATCTGATATGCTTCTGATAGTAGAATGAAAGTGTATGAGGATACATGGGTTCACTTTTGTTTCAGCCAAAGTGGCATGCTGAGAAAAAGAGTGAGGAAGTATCAGAGTTGACAGGAAAATCACGCCCTATTTTTGCTCCTTTATATCTTTCTAACTCTCTTGCCACGCTAAGTTTCATGTCACGGGGGTCACATGGCAAGAAATAAAGCAAATATCATTTTATTTGATACTTTCTGTTCTCATTCAAAATCTTCAGGTTTCTTTGACCATGGATTTAATTTGGTGACACACTACAAATTCTAACAACAAAGACCATTATTTGGAATCAATGAAATGTAGGGATTTATGATTGGGAACTTTCTTGAAACAGATTAAAATATTATTTTTTATTTAATGAAATTTCCATAATCAAGTAAAATTGTAAATAGAATTTTTTTTCAACTAATTTTGTCTTAATTTTTTAATCTAAAAATTATCATAATATTTGTTGAATTTAAATTTACCATAAATTGCAGCAAATAAATTAAAATTTTTTTTCAAAACTAAGAGTCAACTTATACAGCAGGGCTAAAAGCTGAACCTTTACAACTGGTTGACCACCTTGTGGTAAAAATTTAGATTGTTGCCTTGCCATATAAGTCAGCCTCTAGTTTTGTAGAGTTGATTTATATGCAATAATTTACACTAACTAAAAAAAAGATCAGAACACCTTCAAATTATGGGTGACATATTAAAGTGTGTTCCAACACACTGTTTGTAAAGCTCTGATGTTGGCTAATATAAAGTGAGAGAGGGAGGGTGAGTGAGAGAGAATGTGAGTAAGAGAGACAGAGAGAGTGACTGAGTGAGAGAGACAGGTACTTAAAGTTAGAATTGTGAACAAATTATTTGTATTAGATAGGAATACTTGATACCATATAACTGCAAATTAATTTTTTCAGATAGGAATACTGGAACTATGTGTAAACAAATAATCAATATTAAATAGAAATTCTATCAATTGCAGTATATATGTCAACCTTTTTAAGTCTTAAAATCTCAACAAAACAAGGGATCAACTTATACAGCAGGGCAAAAATTCAAACCCTTACCACTGGTTGACCTCTTTGGTAAAGATTTGGATTTTAGTCCTTTATGTAAGTTGACATCTAGTTAGAAGGTTGACTTAGATGTCACAATTTATTTTATGCGTAAATGTAAAATCTACTAGAAGACAAAGATAATTCCTTGCAAAACCTTGTAACTCACGTTATTTCATGAAAAATAATTTCATTTTTGTATGTAATTTTCTTTTTTATAAGTACAAACTTTAATTTTCCATAATGAAATATTCTCCAATAAAATTAATTTCTTTTATAATTCTTTTCATGCTTTCTTTCACACAAGAAAACAACTCATATTTTTCACTAAAAAAAAAAGAGATGGAAGTAAAAGGCTTTGATTAAATGTTAAAAATTTCAAATTTCAAATACAATATATAGATTTTTTATGATACCTTTTCACCATTAAAAGTAAAAATACTTAAAAAACATTGCTAATTAAAAATTCTATTAAAATTGGATGCAGCAGTGAAAAAAGATGAACACCAGATTTCAGAATAACCTTGTGTAATAATGCAAAAGAAACAATTACATTGTATGATGGAGTTTGGATTGATAAAAATGATGTATGACTTGACAAGAATGGTCAGTAATGAGCAAGTGAGTGAACATAAAGATATTTGTTTGTATTTAACAAGTTGTGCATTCTGTAAGAATTTAAAGGATGTTTTAGAAAAATTGATATTATCTTATAATCTAATAACTTGACAAATTCTCATTCAAATGATCCCAAAAATTAAGAGCCGGTGTAGAAATCACTCAAAATTCTTTTTCATTTTTTCTTTTCAGGTATAGAAATGTTGTTCACTGGAAAAGAAAAGGTGTTTAAACATTGAACATGGAATTTTGAGTTGTTTCTACTTATGATGCTAAAATTTGAGATCATTGGAATGAAAATTTGTCAAGTTATTAGATTATGAAATGATATCAATTTTTCTGAAACTCCCTGTACATTTGAAATGATGTAAAATATTTTTAAACCCTCAAAAGTTGGAAGTAGATAGATTTAAGTAAACCATCAGGAAAAGAAGCACAAAATTTTCATTAAATAACAAATAAAAAAGACGACTATGACAATAAGAAAATAAAAAAAAGTTTGTGTCTTATCATATTGATGAGAATTAATCCTAGTGAAGGAAGACATTAAAGAATTGTCTCTCTTGGATATTTTGTTTATTGGGGGGTCACGTTCTCCAGACACCTCGTGATCACTTGAGAATTTCAGAATCCATCAGGGACTCTTTTGTTTTTGTCTCTGTTCTTTGACCCTTTAAGACTTACATTTTTATCAATGTTTGTTGAACAGTGGAGACTTTGCTTTCTCTCCCAGCAATGGATATTTTCTGTCACCCTAGTACTGAAACATACAGTCCACATGACTATAACCATAAAAAATCTCCAGATTTTTTATGGTTTTTGTACCCTTTTCATATACTGCTTGTTCATAAAACAGTATGTGCATATTTTACCTATTCAGAGATGCTTTTGTATTCTTGTTACCGGAAAAATTCCTGTTTTTACATAGGGGACATTTTGTTTGAAAAGACAAACATAAAAAGGCTGAAACTAAAAAAAAATAATCTGTTCCCTATTAGTGACTGTCACTTAAAATGTGGATCTTCTAATTCATTTTAATGTCTTATAATATGACTGCAACAAAGATACTTGATGAGTGAAACAAAAGAAAGGTCAGTGCCAACCTAAGAATAGTGGTTAAGAGTTGTGAAGTTTTGAAATGGCCTTTTATTATAAAACAGCAAAACTTCACCCACCTTTATTTTCTTAGGTGAAAGAATACCAAACAACAAAAGCAACGTTTTATCTTATGCTAAGGAATTCCAAAGAGCCAGTAGACTGAAATATCAAGTTTGATGTATTCATAGGCATAAATAGAAAGTAATAAGTTAGGAAATATTAGGATGCAGTCATATGATCAGAAAGATGTTCAAACTAATGGAGGAAAATAACTTGATGCAATTTCTTTATCATCTAACTCAATTACAAATCCAAGATGGTCGTTTGGGTTTTATGATATATCAACCTTTGTAGGTCATTTGATGCCAAGTTCATTTTTATACAAATAATCAGTTCCATTTCAAACAATTCAGTTTAGTATAAGTATGGATTTTGTTTATACACAGTTAAATGTCAAAACAGTTTTATATTAAACAATTCAGTTTAGCATAAGTAAGCAGTTTAGTTGTATTTAACCTATAGATAGGGCCCTATCAGGTGCTACCATTCCGGGCTAGAGTGGACCTAGGAGCAATGGCAATGAAAGGGTGCTCTGCATTCCCCAAAGCTCCAGCATTACTGGAACCTCACCATCAGATTGTTTAGTGTCATATCCAGAGGTGGGGTCTTACCCCTATGTCAAGAAGCAGTCAATGTATTCTACAGCCCCAGCTAACTGGGCAAACAAATCCAAGAATAGATTGCTTGGTTTATGAGGATTAGCTGAAAAGTTCATGGAATGTGAAAGGTTTATTTTTCAACATAATCCTCCTCACAGTTCATACACTTCTTCAATCGGTGTTGCAGTGGTTGGATCCCACTGATAAAAAAAAGCCATCAAGAACAGATATAACAACCTATAAACTTTTCAGATTACTACAGTACTTGTTTAATAGCATATCAACTCCTTATGGGTTATTTTATGTCAAAATTTGATTAATTTGTAAATGTTTGATTGTAATCAACGTTCAATTGCAATCATTTTTTAAATTATTCTTATTTATTAGTCTATAATCATTTGTTTGTGCATAGTTATGATATCAACTATTTCAATCTGATTATAATAATAAGCTATAGACATTTATGAATGTATTTACTAACTCCTTCACACAAGCAGGACGTGACACAAGATCAATTTTTTAAGTCAAGTTTAACAGGTTTGAATTTCGAGTTTTCCTTATCCTACACCAATTGCTTTACCAAGGTTAAAGAACCCAGGCTGCCCTAAAGGGAGAGTAGTTGGGTATTACCTCTTTGTGAAATGGAAATAGTCTCATCCAGGATTTGAACTCTGGTCACTGCATCCCTTTCCAATAATGGTAACCATTACACTAATAGTATTAAGTATTCCAATCTAATATTAATAATCTATACAAAACATATGGTTTTCAAGTAAATATTTCTAATTCACAGTGGACCTGGAAGTAATGGAAATGAAGTGGTATTCCACAGTCAGATGATTTATTATTATAACTTGGACATGTTTACCCTTCTGTAGAGATGCAGTTTACATATTTTACAGCCTGAACAGACTAAGCTGATTTTGATATTTTTATGATATGCTATATAATTACAAATCATTTTTGGAAAACTTTTAAAAAATGCTTCAGAGGAAATGTGGAAAGTGATGCCATTTAGGACTATCAGGAAAAAGTTGATATGTCAAATAATACCCATACGAATACTTATTTCTAAACGGTGTGTTATGGAAATAGCATGAAATATCATCTGACTTGAATTATGCAAATTTCATTTTTGGCCTTTTCAGAATATGTAGCCCAGTAAAAGCATTGAGTCTTAGAATACATGATTCCAACAATTTATTCCACTATCTTTTTTAGTTTTCACAGGCCCCAAGTTGTTTCAAAAGTATGTGCATATCAAGTACAAAAGGCATGTACAAATCAAGTACAAAAGGTAAATGCCTATTAAGTACAAAAGGAAAAATACTAATTGAAGACAATTGTTTAGGAATGAATTACAAAAAAGTAAGAATATGTACAAAGATTTCTTTTGCACACAAGAATGAAGATCTGTGTAGAAGTGGAATGAAATACTTCCAGAAAAATTGTGTGGTATGAAGAAAAGTGTATTATATCATGCAGAAGGAAATGTTTCTAGTAACCATAATGTAAGAGTAATGTCCAGAGAAAAGTCTTTCAAGGCATTTTGCCCTGTCCACTGGGGTTGACTGCACTTATGCAAGAAGTAAAACCCCTCTTCCCCACCCAATGAGACCACCAGTTGGTGATATTTGGTCACCTGTAATGCTTGGGAATGGTATCCTGGTGGCAGAACAGTCCATGACTTGGCAACTGAAGTAGTCATATGACCTGAAACACTCAACTTTTGCCCTTATTGGGCTTGTTGGACAGTTGGAGAAGCCTGATCCAATCAATCAACTGTTCCTGTCAAGCCGTAGCACCTATATCATTATCCCGACTTTACTCTTCAAATTCATTGCTCTTGTGGCGAACAAATATCCAACCCTATTTTATCTTAAAGGTGCTAAAATGCTGTGGGTGAAGGTCAATTGCACTGAGATAGTAATACTTCAAACCATTTATTCTGTTAACCAGTTGGCTGGGGCTGTAGAATACACTGACTGCACCTCTGCAGAGGGGTAATACCCCCCCTAACCACCCAACAATGTCCTGGATATGATACTAAACAATCTGATGCGGAGGTTCCAGAGAAGCTGGGGCTTTGGGGAATGCAGAGTACCCCTTCATAGCCATTGCTCCCAGGTTCACTCGGGCCCAGAATGGTAGCACCTGATAGGGCCCCTATCTATGGGTTAAATACAACTAAACTGCATACTTATGCTAAATTGAATTGCTTGAATTAAAACTGTTTGACTAAACTAAATAGCTCAAAATAGAAAGGTTTTTGACAATTAAACTGTATTCATGCTAAACTGAATTGTTTGAGATAGAACTGATTATTTGTATAAAATGGATTTGGCATTAATTAACCTACAAAGGTTGATATGCCATAAAAACCAACCAACCAGCCAACCATTTAATATGTGTGCAAACAAATGAATAATATTAAAAAGAGTCATTATTGCTTGATAGCAATACTTGTATCCCTTTAACAAATGAATGCACCCAAACTCATTTAAAAGTGAAGTTACCAACAAATCATGTATATATATATATATATATAGAATTAACTTAAATCGCGAGTTGAAAATCTTCTACTAAAGTTTCACCTTAACGGATCATCAGGAAGTTTTTCCTCGACTAAATTCAAAGGAGAAATCGCTTTCCTTTATTCACCAAAAACCCCACCTAGCCTAGAATTTGCAAAAAAATAAAAAGATTAAAAATTAAACAAAAAAAAAAAAAAAAAAAAAAAAATAAATAAATAAAAAAAAAAAATAAAAAAAATTCTCTATAACCTATTCCTAATTATATAGTAACCACGCCCTTTTGTGTCTACAACTATTTAACACCTCCGATCTTTTATTTAACATATTCTTACTTTTACAATTTGCTATTACCAATTTTTCCTCCATACAAAGATTACAAGTTCTATTACCTGCCCTATATTTGCGGCATTTCTTTATTACTTCCCATTTCATTATAGGATCTACTCCTTGTTTTTCCTTAAGTTCCCACACATAACTAGATAAAGCAGTGCTATACCTATACTTCTCGTGCGAGAAACTTGTTCTATGGTTATAGTACCTAGTTTTAAAATCCCCTTGGGTCGACCCAAAATATATCTTTTTATTTCTCTTATTATTCGAATCACTATATACTTCTACTTTATACACTACACATTCCTGCTTACATTTGCCTTCGAGGGAACACCTAACCTTATCCCTACAGTTGCATTTATCAATCACCTTATGCTTCTTTGTACCTAATTTAGCTATATTACTCCTATCTATTATTCCATTAATGTTTGGCATGCAACTGTAACTTAATTTAATACAATTCTTATTAAATATCTTATGTAATTGGCTCCCACTAGGGAAGTTTCTTTTTAATATCTTGAAGAACTCCTTTCCCAAGTTATTAACTACTTCCATGTTGTAAGGGGGATTAAACCATAAAATTTTCCTAGGTCTATTTCTTCTTCCTTGTGTTCCAATTCTATCCCTATTCCTATATTCTAAATTGACCCTATATCCGTCATTCTTTAAAGCCTCCTCATATTCCTGCTTAGTTCGTTCAAAAATTTCCCTGTTGGAGGTGTTATTAGATAATCTATGCTCTATTCCCTTAGGTACATGTTTAAACACCTGTATTGGGTGATTAGATCCCCTGTTTACATAACGCAGATCCTGGTTCCTTTTTCTAAATGGAGATACCATTCCACTATATAAGTTTAAAGTAACATCAAGATAATCGGTTATTTTTAGATCTGTTGTTACATCTAACCTAAATCCAAAGTCCTCAAACAGCTTATACAATTTTTTCTAATCCATTCACACTTCTTCGGTGTACTTTTATCTGCTATAATCAGTCCGTCATCATGATAAAGCCCATGGCTACTAGGGTCCATAATCTTATTAATACTATACAGTAATACACACCCGACGAGCTCACAAATTTCCGCACCATCATATGCTCCAATTGAAGCGTCAAAATTTCCACCCTCCCCTTTTTTTATCCATACACTATCTTCATAGTATAACAATGTTTTACGACAATGCTTAATTATTTCTACCTTATCTAAAGGTATAACCATATATTCTTTAGCCAAATCTGACGCTCTATCCAATGTCCTTTCTGTTATTGAAGGATAAAATCCTTTATATCATATTTAATAAAGGAGCACCTATCATCCTTCTCGTACTCCTCAAACCACTTATCAAACTAATTATACAATCATTAGTGCTCCTCCACTGGTTGATGTTCAATGCCAGCCTAAGTGATTCACATATTTCTTGTACGATTATTTTACTAATCCTACCTATTTGTGTCTTGGCCGGGTTAATGAGCCTACATTCCGGATTAGTCTTGAAATTACTTTTGTGGTCTTTTATAGTAATAAAACAATTCTTGGTATTGTATTTTTCTACTCTATCATCAATACCTAGGTGCCCGTGGTGTAGTCGTTATCGTCGTAGGAATTGGACATGGCGACACGAGTTCAAATCCTGGACGAGACTGATTGCATTTCACATAGCACTAATACCCTTGGGAAAGGTATGAATCCAATTATTCTCCCTCCAGCTATGGGTAAATAGTAGGACAGACTAGGTTCTTTAGCCTTGGTTAGGCAACTAGTCTAGGAGAAGGAAAACTCTGAATTCAAACCTGTTAAACTCCGCTTAAAAACTGACCTTGTGTCATATCCTGCCCGAGCGGAGGGGTTGGTAAATAGTATCATCAATACCTAGTTTATGCGCCAACATTTTTGCTTCGTTATTTAACTCTTTTTCAAGATCAGGTGGTGCTTTCTTATAATTCTTAACCACCTCCTTAAATATCATTTGCTCATATTTTTCCTTTTCTATCTTATATAAATTGTCCGACTTATCTGACTTTACAAATATTTTTTCGGACTCCTTAAATCTCCTCATATCCTCGTACATTTTTTGTTGAATATTATTGTGCATTTTCCTAAATCTTATCTCCTTAACCATTCCTATCATTTCAGCCTCAAATTTATCCATCTCTTTGATATGGGGGGGGGTTTCGTAGTTTTAAACCCATATTTCTTCCTTCCCTCTTTTTCTGTACAGTTAATTGTATTGAGAAAAAAATATGCTTTCCACCTCATACTTTTTATAAAGGATTCTATCCTCCTCAACAGAACTAACTTATACTGATGCCTATCAGGTATTGGTATGTTCTTGTATGAATAACTTATGTTCGCTCTATCCATAGTAACAAGAGCAGAGAAAGTGCTCAATAGACAAACACCAGAGGAGCCAATTATTATTTTTATTTTTATTTATTTATTTTTTTATTTTTTATTTTTTTTTTTTTATTTAATTTTTAATTTTTTTTTTTTTTTTTGCAAATTCTAGGCTAGGTGGGGTTTTTGGTGAATAAAGGAAAGCGATTTCTCCTTAGAATTTAGTCGAGGAAAAACTTCCTGATGATCCGTTAAGGTGAAACTTTAGTAGAAGATTTTCGACTCGCGATTTAAGTTAATTCTATAATTGGCTCCATTGTATTGTGTTGAGCACTTTAGTAATTGTAGCATTGCAGCATTTGCGGAGGGTTTTTTGGTTTTCTTTTGACCACTGACTGTGTACCCCTTGATTTTTTTCAAGGAGTCGGACGAGGTTGGCCTTTTCTTTCTTTTTTACCCAAAAAACTTTTTTTCTTTTTCCCCTGGGTGGTGTTCCTGGCCAGGGGTTTTTTTGTTTTTTTTTCTGGTACCGTGAATACTGGTAGATATTAGATTAGTAAATATTTATATATATATATATATATATATGAACAGGATTTGGCATTAAATGACCCACAAGGCTTGATATGCCATAAAATACAACCAAACCAAATCAACCTTCGGGACATTGCTGAAAGTAACATGGTGTCTAGTTAATATAATGATATGTGTCAAAACAAACAGTTCTAAGTGATTCAGAATTGTTAATCAATTTCATGAGTCTTTTAATTGGCTAAAATGTAATATTTTGGTGATGTGGTATATTCACCACTACATCAACATCAATTGTCTATATTTTAGCAGTTAATTTTAAAATATGGTTTGACCTCCACAGTGGTACTGTATACCTAATTTTTTGTAGATTATAACTATAGATTAAACAGAATTATCATAAATAAAAATAAGCTCAGTGTATTGTAAAGAATTCCATTATTAAATTCTGAGAATAATATATTTATTTTGAAAACCACTCACACTTTCTTGTTTGTTAATCAAATCAGATTTATTTCTATCTTTTCAGCTGTCTGGCAATGTTGCTATATCCAAATATAATAGCTATTCTTATTTTGGAGGATGAAGATCAAATTGGATGATAAAGTTAAGATGTGACATCAAATTTAGGAATCATGGAATGAACATGCAGTTTCACTACGACCATTTTACAAACAAATACTCATCACATGTTAGGATCATGTTGTCCAAAGATTATGAACAACAGTCTTCCATTACTCTAGACAATTTGAATGAGTGGGAAATGGGCTAATCATTATATATATATATATATATTTACCTGATCCCTCAGAGCAAGGATGTGACACAAATCATGTAAAATTGGTTTGAAGTCACAGTCTTCCTTCTTCTTGACTGGTTGCCTAGCCAAGGCTAAATGACTCAGTTTGCCCAACTATTTATCCATTGCTGTGGGAAAACTGATAAATTTGTACATTTCCACAGGGTATTAGTGTTGTATACCCATAATGATATCAATAACAATGGTAAAAATACAAATACAGGTGGACTCTGTCGTTTTGGATATGAACGGGTTTATTAATTTCTGGCTTCAGTTCTTGGTGACACAAGGAGAGAGACACAACCCTTAAAAGCCAATGCTAACCATACTATGCTGACCCCACCTCCACACACGGTGCAACTTGTGGTGTTTAAAATCTCAATTCATCTCTGCCGGTCGAGATCTGAAAGACTCAACCATTACCTTCAACGGTCGACCTCAACTCACTGTCTTTTCAAAATCTTCAACTTCTCAGGACCATCTCTTCTAGGCTTGACATCATCCACATTCCAGCTCTATTTTCTGTGTGACATTTTATTATAACAGATGATGATTGTTGTATCCTTTCTGTGCGAGCGTAAGACTGCACCATCTGACTATGCACCTGGACTAAGACACCCAAGTAGTTTAAAGCCTTACCAAACTAAATAAGAAAATATGATAAATGAAAAATGATTAATACAAAAAAATCATTACCTTAATTATATAAGTTTAACATCAGAAATATTAAATATATACTATAACAGTATACAGCATATGGTTTAATATATGAGGGTCATTCAATAAATAAGGGGAAATTTTTAAAAAAGCAAAATTAATTTTTTTCAAAACTTGTAAACTCTGCATTGTTTGGAATTAATTTATAGCAAAATATATTTTAATCTGGCAAAAATATTTGTTTTGAGGCTATTCAAATAGCAGCAAAACAGGGTGCTCTTGGCTTGAACAGAGGTCTGTCGTGTAGTTTTTGGTGGCTAATAAATGTAAACTATGTGAAATTTACAGAAAAATGTGTAATGTGTAGAGAGAAGCATGTTTTAGTCAAAAAAGTATTTACAAATGGGTTAAACATGGGTTTAGTAGTACAAGGCTAAATTGAAAAGATAATCAATAGAGTGGTAATACACTGACTTTCTGGTAAAAAAAAAAGTTCTTGGTGCAGCAGTCTGTAAAAAAGTTCATGTTGACAATCTTCTGGGACATAAAAGGACCTGTCATGACTAATTTTCTTGAAAAAGGTGCAACTGTAAACAGAGCTTCCAATAACCAATTCATTAGACAAAATTCACCTCATTTATTGAATGACCTTTGTAACATAGATTATATATATCTGTAACATACATTATACAATATGCAGTACATTTACAGCTCAACTATTTTAACTTGGTACCAGAAAAATAGAAGTAAAATGCTGTAAAATGTACCGAAAAATGAGTGAGATACTTAATGACATGTAACGTCTTCCATAAGCCAAATACTAGTGACCACCCTATGTGACAGGAAGTCTAAAAAGTGCTGGAGTCACTGCACGAGTATATCTAAAAAATTACCTCCTAGAATTGTCTATAACTGAGTTGTTTTTGTTTGATGTGGCTTCAGGTAGATTAGTGAGATCTTATAAACAATATATACATAACTAAGGTAAGAGGGTTGTCTCCCGAGGTCGACCCCACTCTATAAAGGACATGTATGATACCATCTTTTCAAATTAACCAATCATTGGCTTCCATGACATTGGCACCAGATATCTAAGACTGGTATAAGCCTATTCCTATTAACAAGTTCAGTAACAAGCAGACATTAAAATTGTCTCTGCTTAAATTCCAGCTGTGAACCAGAACCATATGAAGTACATTAAATTTTTGCATGTACGACACTAGGACTTCAATTAAGTGCACTATCATATGTTTATTCTGTATGATATTATAGAGCTGCAAACAGAACACCTCTTTCCACCAGTAATATAATATGTTTAAAATACTGTGTTCATGTTTTTCCCGATATTAATTTCTGTTTTCAACTTATTTGCCACAAAATTTGCTTTTTTTAAAAAATAATCTCCAAAATATCCTACTTGTCATGTTGTTGCAGGGGCACAGCATTAAAGGAGTTGAGGCGGGTATTTATTGAGTGGTTAGAAAAGCCAAACTAATAATACATGTTCAATGATGAGTCTTAAATCTGGTACCCCTGAGGAGTGTTATGGAATAATGAAAGGTCAATGAAATGTCTCAAACTCAAGTTTACTTTCACTTGATCAAAAAGAGTGAGGGTTGTATCATCTTGCTGAAACAGATAATCACAACCAGAAAACATCACAAGCATGAATTACAATGACAGCAATGACAATTACAATATTCTACCAAATTTTTCTTCAAAAGTTCTTTGACAGTGATGTTAGCTAATTCCTGTTTTCAATTCTGTATGTTAGATTCTTTTAAAAGTTCATTTAAGCAACTTAAAATACAGTCATTTTATGCCAACCAGTATGAGGCATACTTTAAACAACTTAATATATACTATTATATAGGGTACCTCAAGTAGTGTAGTGGTTAGCAAGCAAGACTAGCAAACCTTCATGAATGAGTTTGAGTCTCCTTGGGTGCCTCATTCATTTGGCCTTGTGCCACATCTAAGCAAAATGTTTAGTAAATTACTACTATGATATAAAAATAAGTACACCCTAATATATGTTTATACTATTTTATTTTTATCTACAGAGTTTGGTAATAAATAATACCTTATGATATCTGTTTTCTTTGTATGGGGTGTGCTTACTTATTGCTGATATTGTATAAAAAAATACAATAAAAGTAAATTAAAAAAAGTAAGTACAATATATTCTAAAAGTGATATGAAGGTAAGAAAAAATGTTCCTTTGTTTATAAAGTGTCAATTTCATATCTTATCTGTGTGTGTGTGTATATATATATATATATATATATATATATATATATACACACACACATTACATCATCATCTTTAAGTCATGCTAATAGCATGGAATCCCTTGACTCCTTGCAGGTTCTCTAGACTGCATCTCAGTCCATACGGAAGTGATGTATCTAGGTTTTCGCTGGTCTGCCAATACTCGTGTGTCCATATGTAAGTGTTTACAGTAGAACATTGCTAATGAGGTTGATCTTACTTGTTCAGCATGTATCACTCATCTTACTTGGATGGTTTGTGTGATGGTGTGTTTTACTTCCTATATGAATTTGTGATTATTTCCTATTCTAAGAGATTCATCTAGATTAGTGATGGGCAAACTGTAACCCGCAGTGCTTTCCAAATGGTGTGCCTCATTTTATGAGGAAAATAAAAAATGTTTCTATATAGGCAAATGAATAATTTAGAAACCAATCTTATTATTTCTATATCTGTTTTTCATTTATCTTTTAATTTAAGAGTGACAAATTAATTGTCAGATTATTAAATATGCACCTGTAATTTAAAGAAAATAGTTCTAAGAAAATTTTGATTAGGGGATCATGAAATATTCAGTTTTTTCTTCAATTCACAGAACATATTCATATTGACTTAATTTTTCAAGTATTCATTTTTTTAAAAATTATTCTGTAATGTATCATGGTATCAGTGTGGGTCAATGACATTGATATAAGTGATAATATTATATAAAGATTTTAATTTTTTATAGAAAAAAACTTTTCTATAAATTAACTTTTAAAGACTTTAATTTTTCATAGAAAAAACTTTTCTATAAATGAACTTTTCCTTATTTCTAAAACAGATGCTTATGTGTATAGAGTCTTCAACAGTGAAAATGGTTCAGGTAACTTCACTAAAAAAAATCCCTGAGAATTTTTTAACCCACTTAATAAGAAATGTCTCATCCAGCCTGTTTCTTGAAAAAGGTTATTCGAGTCTAGACTCGATAGTAATAAGGATGGCTGTGTAATTTTTTTGGATTATTAACTTGATTACAAATCATCTATTTCTTTAAAATAATTCTCTTGCAAAGCAAGACACCAATGAAAATGTTTCTATTCCTGGAAACAGAGCAGGAATTTTTCAATTGACACTGCCTTCTAGTTTTTTATATGTTGTATGCTCTCAACAATTCTCATCTGGCAACTACAGAAACTTGGTTTTAATTTGGTGGGGAAGATGAAATAATTAAACAGAAGACTAAGGAATGTTGTGTGGGTTGAATGTTAAATGGGTTAATGAGGGTGTTTGCCGAGTGAGTGGTAAGAAATACTAAACAAAAGAAAAATGCTCAATGAGGAATTCTAAATTTGACAAACACATGACGTGTAATGGAATGGTGAGAAGTTAGCTGAATGTTTCTAGAATAAATTTACTGTCATCTGCACATGCAGTGGGTTACTGAAACAAATAATCACTACCAGTAATCATAAATAAGTGAAAATGGTTTATAACAAGATCTGTATAAGTTACATTTGTCAATAAAGACACCAGTTTCACTAGTGATCCTTGTAAATTCCAACAGAACATACACTGCCCGAATATAAAACTACAACCAATTGCAAAACATTAATGCTGATAATCTAGAATTATTACCGCCAATAATCTCCAACCACATAAAAACTTAATTTTTTATGGAATTACAATATTTGGTACAATGATCAGGCTGTGAATAAATGGTTTTACCAATATAAGAAAAATTGGAGGCACTTGTGGTGTAATGGTTATCATCAAGGAGAATGGAGACAGTGAACTGAGTTCAAATACTAGAAGAGGCTGTTTGCATTTCACATAATACTTATACTCTTAGGAAAGGTATGCATCCAACTATTCTCTCTCCAGTTATGAATGAATAGGAGAGCAGACTGGCTCTTTAACCTTAGCATGGCAACTGGTCTAGAAAAAGGAAAACTTCAAATTAAAACCTGTTAAAACTCTGCTTAAAAAAATTGACCTTGTGTCTCATCCTACTTGTGTGGGAGGGCTGATATATATATATATATATATATAATTTTGATTTATAGGTCGATATGTTGTTATGCTCTTGTGTGAACCCAATTGTTCCTGGAAACAGGATCATAGTAAGTTCATTTCTGAGTTGACATCTTTAGAAGCACAGGAGAAATGGATGTGAGATATGTACATGTTGTTTGCATCTAGCCTGATGCCTGCCCCACCCCAATAGATATATGGATCATGGTACAGGGAAGATACAGTAAAGAAGAGTTCTTTAATAGGAATAGACAATTTAAATGTATGCAGATTATTTGCGTTAGATAGGAACAGTTGATACCATCTAAGTGACTTTAATAATCATTTGTTTACAAAAATAAAAAATGTGATTTCAAAAAATGATTGTAATGGGATATAAAAAAAAATAAGAATGGTTATGATAGTAATAAAACATTTACATATGAATGAAATTTTGGCATTAAATGAGTTTAGCTTTGGTTTCTTGGTTTAATGGCATATCAGCCTTTTTGAGTTATCTAATGCCAATGCCATCTTTGTAAAAGAACAGCAGAGTTACAATTTAAACCATAGATGAGGGGATAAGGGGTTTTTGTACTTTTGCCAAGGGCATTAATCCAATAGTGAACAGAGTAATAGTTTGAGGCTGTGTAAAATAATTAGGGATTTTCGTTAATCATTTTAGTTATGAATTGTTTGCTAGCTAAAACTTTGAGTTCCAAATTGCGGGTTTTCAATTTCTAAAAGTCAGTACTTGCGTAGACCTTGTTTGTGTGCACCTGTCAACTCTGGTCAAAATAATAACCAAGAGTTTGCTTTTGAGTCAGCTGTAAGCAAAATATATGAAGATAAACATTTAGATAGATATCTTGCAATGACTTGTCACTAAAAGTTTTAGTGATTACATGTGATTAAAGGATTAGTTAGGGAATAATTTTAAGAAAATATGTAAGAAGATTTTGAAATAACAGTCAGGAGTCAGTCAGTGGAAGTTGGAGCCTAGTCAGAGCTGGGACTGATGACGAAGAGGCCCGTGTGAGGGTTGACCTTGGACTACAGCACACATGTGCAGGTGCCTGGTCAGCAGAGAAAGGACCAATCTCCCATGCATAATTTTATCTGTATATCCAATGGGCTGAAGTAATTCCTTAACTTTATCTCTCTCTTTCTGGCAACTACAGGAAAAAGAGTAGGAACCATAAACTTTTGTATCCTAAAACTAACAGAGTCTTTTTGTGTTGTGTTACAACTTTTGACATAGTGCTCTAGTATTACAGGCTGCAGTCCAGCATTTTAAGCATTATGCAACGGGGTCTCCCCTTAAATGAGTCTAATTAATACTTAAATGAGTGATCACTTAGGAACAGCAAATACTGTAAGGAACCTGAGGCTTGTTTGCCAGACAATGATTAGTATATTACTTGCTAAGCAATAAGGAATGCTCAGTAATTAGATGGGTGACCACTTAGGAACAGTAGATAACATAAGGAACCTGAGGCCTGTGTATCTGATTAAGCATATCATGATAAATAACTAATCCTGGTTTAGCTGGTTTGGTTTCTTTGTTTAATAGCATATCAACCTTTAGAAGTTATTTAATGCCAAAGCCATCTTTGTAGAAGAACAGCTGTGATACTATTTAACCCATAGCTGTAGAGATAAGGGGATCCATTACCTTTTCAAAGGGGCATTCATCCAAAGGTGAACATAATAGCATGACTGGAGTTTGAACTCACTTATTTTGAGATTGCAGTCAAGCACCTTAGCTATTACACCATAACTAATACTATAAATGTCTAAGTTAAGCATCAATGACCCTGTTCAAAACTCAAATGGGTGACTTTTTTGTAACACCAGGCATTATGAACAATTATAAATGTATACAAATTATTGGTATTAGATAAGAATACCTGAAACCATATGACTGGGTGCAAATTATTTGTATTAGATAAAAACATGATATTATCAGTGGGCAAACAAATTTTAAAAAGTACCATTTTAACAATAAGTGTGATGAATATTGAAAACATTTTTATAATTGTAATTAAACTTTTAGAAATTAATGATATTTCAGCATGACATTTGCTTATAAGGAATTGTTATGCCATTAACCTGATTAAACATAAGTTTTGTCTGTTTTTTTTTCTTTCTATGTAGGGTAAGTAGCATGTAGAAGCTTTTTGAAGTGACCAGCGAAAAATGGTTGTAGTAAGCTTTGTAAATGAGCCGAAGGTGACATTAGCAGAATGGTTAGTGAGGTATACATTTTTAATTTACCATCCCACAGTGAAAGGTAGTTGTTACTTTCTTGGTTTCCTCGCATATGGGTTCAGATGTGTTAGAAGTGTTTGGTAAAAATTGGTAAAATAGAATTTTGGTGCTTGACAAAACATAAAAAATACATTGAAGAAAATGTTTGAAGACCAATTTTATTTAAATAATAAAAAATGTGAACAAAAATTAATGTTAAAAAATACTTCTAAAAATATTACCACAACTTGACAGATACATAGGCTCCTTTTCTTGTTCATTGAGACATTGTGTTGTCTTTCAGCAGATTAAAGTTCTAATGGAACTGAATTCTTGGCAATCATACATGACTTATGCAAACAAGAAGAAACGTTCACCTCATATCTTTAAGCCATCTGCCAAATTTCTCCCAGTTCATATCTGGTCTCAACCAAAATGCCTCATTTTAATCTCAGTCTTCAAGAATTGTTTTCTCTCATGTCATTAACTAATTTAAATTTTGAGATCAAACTTTATATTTGTTGAATCACGAAACACACTTGTGGTCAGTAGCTAGGCTAAGAGCAACGTCTTTAGCAAGGCGAAGACCAAACTAAATCAGTCCTCAATGAAAGAGCTATTTATGGCACATTGGGAGATTCCAATGTGCATACATTGACCGGTCCATTCCTTGGATTATGATTGGCTAGAACATCTCATTGGATAAGTTTGTTCATAAATACCAACCCTGTCCAGTAAGCATTAGTATTGATTATGCCGGACCTCAGGTAAGTGTTGCTGTTATTATTGTCACTATTATTGCTGTTGTATATTGTTGCGTTCTACATCTCCCCCCCCCACGGGTGGGCCGGGTTGCTTGGGAGGTGTGTCTCTCTTTTATGCCTGGTTTGTTGTGTGGTAGTAACCTAGAGAGAGCTCGGGGAATCCTTGATGATCGAAGTCGTGGGGATATATGTGTGGTTTGTTGTTGGGGTCTGGTTGCTGTGCATGTGCTATCACAGGGAGACAATGGGGGATGTGTGACTGTAGCATCAGTTGACGGGGTTGTTGGTCCTAGTGTCGCACTTGGTATCGGGGTTGGTGTAGGCTTGAGCTTGCAGTTTTTGAGGAAGCGACGGTTCCTAAGTGTAATTCTTCCGGAGCCATCAACCCTGATTTTGTATTGATGCTCAGGTAGAGCGGAGATTATCTTTCCTGTGGTGTTCCACCGGCGATTAAGTGGGTTTTGAATGGTCACTGTGTCACCGGCTTGTAATGGGCATAGGTTGTGAGTATGTCTGTTGTATCTTTCTATCAACTTAGCATTGCGTTTTCGAAGAATTACTTCGCGGCGTTGCGCTGCCGCTATCCATTCAGGATGTGGTTTGTGAAGGGATGGAATCCCGGAGCCGGCGGTGGAGTAGTAGTTGTGCCGGGGATAGGCCAATACCTTGAATTGGGGTATTTCTGTACTGCAAGATGGCTCGAGCGGCCTTGTCATTGTCCAGGGAACCTTGAGCGTCTGTGTTTCCGTTGACTATCCTCTTTGCAGTTTTTACTGCTAGCTCTGCACGGCCATTGGACTGGGGATATGCGACCAAGGATCGTCTGTGCTTTACGCCCCATGTCTGAAGGAATTCCTGGAATGCAGTAGAGGTGAATGGCTGCCCACCATCTGTACTGATTTCCTCTGGAGTGCCATACGTTTGAAATAGTTGTCGACAGATGGACATTAATTTTGATGTTGTGGCATGGCCTGGCTTCAGATGATATAATATGAGCCAGCCAGTCAATCTGTCTGCGCAGGCAAGGTACGTAACGTGCCCAACGTGGAATATGTCCATCACTATTTGTTGGAATGGCCATCCTGTCTGCAGCGCCATGTTGAATCACGAAACACACTTGTGGTCAGTAGCTAGGCTAAGAGCAACGTCTTCAGCAAGGCAAAGACCAAACTAAATCAGTCCTCAATGAAAGAGCTATTTATGGCACATTGGGAGATTCCAATGTGCATACATTGGCCGGTCCATTCCTTGGATTGTGATTGGCTAGAACATCTCATTGGATAAGTTTGTTCATAAATACCAACCCTGTCCAGTAAGCATTAGTATTGATTATGCCGGACCTCAGGTAAGTGTTGCTGTTATTATTGTCACTATTGTCACGTGATGGCTCACGGAGACGAGGAGGTGGGAATGATACTCCCCCCCCATTGAACTAACATTATCTAGGAGTCAAAAAAGTGACCGTTAGGAGAGAATGTGGGTCACGCAGATGTTCGCACCTAAGTGACCTTGGGTCGCCGGACATCGGAAGGGGAAAGAGAAAATGAAGCCAAATGATTGGCGGGGACCCCAAACGGAAGTGGGGTTCCCTTCCCCTCAGCGGAAGTAAGGCACAAAAAAGGTAGTTTTTTTGAGCAAGTCTCGTGGCAGACGGACGATAGCCATTTTACTCCGGGCTAAAGACAAAAGACTAACTGAGACATGAAGGACTCCAAAATCCTTCAAGCCAGTACTAAAAACAGAACAAAGTCTATTAGCCCATGAGAGAAGAAAAATTCTCCAGTGGAACCCCGTCAAAAAAAATAAGATAAGTAACTTTGGGACATTTTTCCTTTACACCCAAATTTTGTTTACCACTCTCTCTCTCAATTTGAAAAAGGATAAAGCCAAGAAAAGACATTTATATTCATGGACTATCCTATTATATATTTCTGACACTTTGAACGTATATATATATATATATATATATATAACCGTAGTAAAGAACCTATATATCTTCATTTTACCATGTGGTCTATGTTATTATTTCATGCTTTCCTTTCAGCTTCTATTCGCCTTACATTATCTTGCTTAGAACTGTCCTATTAATTCCTAAAGTATCACACGGGAAACCGGAGTTGCCGACTACTACAACAACATTAATATTATTACAACTAAGACCTATAGGCCCGTATTCTTCTATTATCTAAGGGAAAGAAGTTTAGCGGCCTGGTGGGTGTGTGATAGTGTGAAATTTTGGACCCCTTTGCCAGCGGTGGCCAGTCTGGCCCTAAATTATTCCCTCACGTAATATGCCAGTTCTTATCTGCCTGAGAAAAGAACTCTGAACAGGGCTTATTTCTGCAGGGGATCAAGTGCCAACCTGCCCCGTCTTCACACGTGCGAAAATAAAGTCCCGTTTAGGGATTTTAATCAATTTGCCGTCACACTATTATTGCTGTTGTATATTGTTGCGTTTACTTTCAATAGCACCTATTAAACAAATCAGTTTTAAACTCACTGACTTTAGATTTCTTAAAACAAAACTCTTCAAATTTGAGTCATGAACCTGTCAACCAAATCATAACAAGATTATCATACCACTCCTCATATTTTATTGTTATTAATTTTATGTTTCTACTTGTCACAGGGACATTCATCTCTTTGGACACAGAGGTAAGCAATAACCTGTGATTACTGTACATGACACACTAAATAGTAGATGCAACCTGGTTGTAGAATCCACAGTACCCAATTATGTAAAAAGGAAAAACAAAGATTAGTAACAAAGAAATTGTTTTATGACAATATCAAATCTTAACTGATTTGAATAACATTTTGAATGAAAATATTGAATATATATTTTCAATGGCACCTGTCAAAAAATCTCCACACATTCATTTTAGATTTCTTAAAGCAAGAATGAATCCATTTTTCTGGTTTTTGGTTTATCATATGGTAAATCAATCTTTGTGGTTTATTTAATATCAAAGCCAACTTTGTAGAAGGACAGTAGAGGTATGATTTAACCCATAATTGAGGGAATAAAGGATTTATACATTTCCAAAGGGTCTTAGTCTGAAAGGTGACATCATCATCATCATATCGTGCTGGCAGCACGGATATCCCTGACCCTCTCTCGCCACTCCTCCCTATCGTTCATCGCCCTAGGTAGGTCTTCAGGACTATAACGATGTTACAGTCTGGCACTAACCATTAAACCATGGGGACTCTCCTTTTATTGCATTTTTAGTCACTGGCTGGTCAAATAAAACCATAATATGTCATCATACAATTCCTGACATGTGGTTGTTAATTTTACATTCACAATTGGTCACTTAAATAAACAATAATCTACAATCTCTGTTACTGCAACTCAAAAAACTACTTATAACTTGCTTGTAAAATCCACAGCACCCTTTAGTCACTGTCAAATAACACATCAATATTGTACCTGACATCTCATTCTGCCCAATCAGTGGGGCTTAAAATATATTGTATCCCTTGCATAGGACTAAGACCCTCCTCCTCCTGCAAAAAGTGGGTGGTGGTCCGGGTAATGACTTCAGTTTTTAGAAATTCAATATGGAAAGAGCATAGTGATTTAGACAAGGGAGTTTTCATGAATATTTCTAATGAGGTAAAATGATTAAAAAGGTATTTTAAATAAGTTCTAGATAAGGTATCAACAGACATTAAAGCCAAGAAGAGAAAGGTGTAGGAAGGCAATAAATAATTCTCAATCTCCAAATCCATTTTGCTCTCTTTTTTCACTGTTCTTTGAGCAGTAGAGACATTGTTTCTACTCCCAGCACTGAACATTGTCTCTTGCTTTGGTATTGAATTGTAAAGCCCACATGGCTATGACCATCAAAAACTCCAAACATTTTTGCACCCCTTTCATATACTACTTGTTCATAGAACAATATGTATATATTTCATCTGTTGGTTCATATTTGTGAATTCTTGTTGATAGTTTGCATATGTATATTATGTATCTATTGAATGTTTCTGTATGTGAAAATGAGTTTGTCTTTCCTTCCGTTTATTCAGCATGAGTATATCACTGAATGTAATAATGCTAATATTGTACCTTGGGGAATGGAGACTCAGATATTCTCCCTAGCACCAACCAACCCAATAAAGACATATATTTACCTAAAAATATTCACAGAGGATATCTTTTATACTTGGCTCAACAATGAAAAAAAAAAAAATTTACCATTGGTTCATGGCTAGCAAGATTCTTCCGCTAACAAATCAAAACTGGATAAAAACTATAAAAAGCACAAAATAAATTATCATCAAGAACAAAAATGAAGCAATTGATCCGACTCTTTGAATTTTGCTTCTTTAAACTCATATATTTCACCAATTTAACCAGTCCATTGGCCTAATGAGTAGAATGTTCACCAATGGTCTGGGAGACTGGGGTTCAATCCCAGATCAAGTCATACCAAAGACTCAAAAAATGGTACTTGATTCTGCCTTGATTAGCACTCAGCACTATAAAGTTAGGATCCAGGGAAAGGAGTAGCTCCCTCTCCTACACCTCAGTGTGGTAGCTATTGAAAAGGGAGTGTTTGGGTCACTCTCGACTAAGGTCGCCAACTTTACTTACTATTTCACCAATTACATTATCAAAAAATCTGTAATTACCAAAAATGATTTGTTATATTCTGGTTCAGTTTTGATATTCTATATTGAAGAGCTTTTTAAAAGATTTTTCTTTCTGAGCATAGTGCTTGAGAGTTTATCAGTATTCATATGGTAGAAAAGAAGCAAGCATGAAAGATAAAACTTAAAAGCCATGAAAGATGAGGTTTAACCACTTACAAGTCTTATTAAGGTTTGAGAGTTTACAAGTAGGTTATGTGATTTTTGCTCTTTTTGAAAAATCACACTCAAACTTATGCATCTTCTTAACAATTTTGGTAGTTTTTTGCAGTTTTTTCCATCCTAATTGATAATTTATGAGGCAAAAGATTAATTATATAGAAGCAGGAATTAATGTTGAACTTTTTAATATGATAATAAAATGACCATAAAAACAAAAATCAATAATTTATTTCTTTTGAGTAAATCAAATACTTTTTGTAAAAAAAAGTCAAATCAAAGAAAATTTTTCAGTGTTTGATTATTTTGGAAAAATCTGAATTTTGTTGCCTCCAGCATGAGCAGGATGCAAGAAAAAGTCAGTTTTAAGTGAAATTTAACAGGTTTGAATTCAGTTTTCCTTCTCCTAGACTGGTTGCTAAACCAAAGTTAAAGATCCAAGTCTGCGCTACTATTTAGCTATAGCTGGAGGGAAAATAGTTGGATTGAAACAGCCTTGTCTAGCGTTTAAACTTACGAGGCTCATTAAATAAGTTTCCAGACTTTTTTCGTATGGGCATTTTATTGATAGTACACACATGAAACTCTAGTCCCCTTTGAAGTAATCTCCTCCGGCTGCAATGCACTTGTTGTACCATTTCAACAACTTCTGGAAGGCCCCACAGAAGTCCTCTTGTGTGAACATGTCAATGACCTTCGTTACAGCCTCTTTCATCTCCTCAATTATCTTATAACGACAGCCTCTGAGCTTAGGGAATAAGCAAAAGTCACAGGGAGCAAGGTTTGGACTATAGGGAGGGTGAGGAGCTGTCTTGATACCCATTTTGCTCAAATTGTCTGTGACAAGGATGGAGTTATGAACAGGTGCATTGTCCTGGTGGAATCGCCACTGACCCGATTTGAAGAGTGCTGGCCTCTTCCGATGGAATCTCTTCCTGAACTCCCTTAATACCTCAACATAGTAACCCTAACCCTAACCCTTTGGCCAATCAACTCTGGTCTATTAACTTCCTTACTCCCCCCACACCTCTCATCAACCCTCACAGACTCCCTGCTTTCCTTGAATCTGTTATGCCACTCAAAAACTGATGCTCAATTCATGCAAGATGGTCAAAAAGCAGTCTGAAGCATTCCATACATTTCTATTGCATTTTTTCCAAGTTTAAAACAGAATTTTATTGCATATCATTCTTCTAAAGTGTCCTCACATCCAGATTGCATTTTTGAAATTAACCAGCTGCGACAATCAGGCTTTAGTAGGGTGTATTCCAATTGCTGCTGTAGCTGTTCATTTGAACCTGAAATCATAAGAATTGGTCAGTCATCTCATAAGATGTATAGCAATGACATACTGAATTTTCAAAGAGTCTACGAAAATTTTAAATGCCTGTACAAAAAAAATCTTGAATCTTATTGAATGCACCACATATGTCGCCGTGTCCATTTCCAATAATGATAACCATTATATCACAGGTGCCTGATTTTTGTTGTTGCTGTCAATCTTTAACAAATTACAATGCAGATCATAAAGAAGAAGAAAAAAATTACATTTATCAAATGATTCATTCTTTTCTTGGCAACTATAATTTAATTAAGTACATTATTATTTCATCTATATTTGTATCATATATTTTACTTTCTCTACTCATCTTTGTTCATTTTATGGAATAATTATAACCGGCAAAGCATGCCAACAGCATGGATTCCCTTGACTCTCTCTTGCTATCTGTCCCTATCTGCCATCGCTCTTACTAAGTCCTCCAGATGGTTCCTAATGTCTACACAAAGCTGATGTGAAGGAGAATGTTGCTTATGAGTTTATCCTTGCTTCTTTAGAAGTGCCCATCATATCTTGCTTGTCTTGGGCAGTTTGCAAGATGGGAGGTAAGTAGCCATACAGATGTTGTTTTGTAGGGTGCTGCTTCCAAGATCTGTTCAAAACAGCATACGACATTTTTGTATAATTTCCATCTAGGTTTTTCTCAAATTGTTTTGTTAGAGTCCATTTGGTGCAACCATGCAGTTATACTGACACAGTTATGGCTTAGAAGATGGAATAAGAGAGGAAGATTACTCATCCAAAATAGGACTTTGATTACAATGTTTATGTTGAAGAGAATTTCCTTTGGATATGGTGCTGGTCTGTGAAATTGTAGAAAATGCGTTTGAACTCGAATCATGTTATCACTTTTAATTTTGGACAAATGTCGCTAGGTTATAATATGCAAATTAGATTTGTGTTGTTGTGTTATGATATGGAAATTAGATTTGTATTGTAAGGTTATGATATGCAAATTAGACTTGTGTTGTTAGGTTATGATATTTTTTGTCTTGATTGAAATTCTTTCCTTTGATAAAATGGATCAGGAGTTCTTTCAAGCAGTAGTCATGACAGTACGAGAACATAATTGCATCACTTGAACTCTAACAAAAGACTTGGAGAAAATGATAGATGTGAACTACACTATGTGCTGTTTTCAACAAATCCTAGAAGCAGCACCCTACAAAACAGCAATTATGCAGCCACTTACCTTACATCTCACAAAGCATCCAAGTAAGAATAGCAAAGCATGCTAGGCACTTCTGGAGAAGTAAGGCCAAATTTATAAGAAATTTTCTCCGATAGACTTCTACACACGGACACATCAGCTTCGGCTGACCAGCAATCCTGTGTGGGCTTTGGATGCTGTCTAGAGAAATTATTAGGAGTGATTGAGCAAATTTTATTGAATAAAGTTCTCAAGATTTTATCATTAAGGCAAGAATCAAGACTGTTCTTTTTACTGAGCCTTTTTTTTTTCACCACTTTCAAAGTCAGAATTTTTATTTTCCTTTTATGGCCAAGGAGTTTGAATAGAGCATAAGACCTTATTTAAAACCTCTAATTGTAGGGAAACAGACAACAAAGATACACATAGCTCTCTAAATAAGCGGAATGTCTTCATCATTTCCAAGTGATATGAGGGCATTTTTGCAAAGGGCCAAAAACAATATTCATCTATTTAAAAAAAGTAGATAATTAGTCCAATGAAATTGAATTATTCATCAGGTTGAAATTAAAACTCATGAATTGTAAAAAGTACAAATTTTCCCAAACCTAAAAAAAGAAAATCACTTAATTTTTTTTGTTTTTAATGTTTTCATTTATGAGACAAATTGTAATACTTAATTCTTAGTGTATGTGCACTTAAGACATGGGAACCAAATTCATTCATATGGTATACACATTTATTTTTACAGGTCAATAAAAACAGGTTAAAATAATTGATTTGCATATGATTAGCATATTACATCACCAGCCTGTTAGGGCTTCTAAATCTAAAACAAGAATGAAACTTCATTTTCAACAATAAAGCAAGATAATTCCTTTGATTTGTACTTTGGTAATAAAGATTCTGATAGCAAATTTAAAGAATTTAACCCTGAAAACATAGTTTCTTTATGATAAGTTTAATTACTATTTGTGCAAAGACATGAAAATGTTTGATTGTATGTGAACCAAAGTAGGGATTCCATAACAATGTTGAGTTTAGTAACTTTTTTAGCAGTGACGTGGAAATATTTGATTGTCAGTGAATGAAGGTAGGGATTCCTTTATGATATTGAGTTTAGTGACTAGTTGAACAGTGACATGAAAATGTTCGGTTGTATGTGAACGAAAGTAGGAATTTATCTGACTTTCCACCAAGTAAGATTTGATATGAAATCCTTTTATTGCGAGGGTAGGCATGCATGAATAGAGACTCATGCGATACCATTTTTTAAAAATGCTTGGTTCTCTCAGCATTCCCTTTCAAGAGTATCACAGGTACCGAGCAATAAACTTAGCCTTGCCTCTTTTAGACAAAGAAGCAGGTGCTGCATGGAGGGAAAAATCCCTTGGACTAGGTAATTAACTTGAACCAAGGTTTGGTTTCTTTGTTTAATGTCGTATCAACCTTTGTAGGTTATCTAATGCCAAAGCCACTCTCCTAGAAGAACAGTAGTAGTACTATCTAACCCATAGCTGGGAGGATAAGGGGGTTCATACCTTTCCTATGGGCATTTGTTCGAAAGTGACTTGAACCAATGTATATCTGAATTAAGTAAATAATGTATATGGATCAAAAATATGTTTTAGCCAGTATTTGTGAATGTAAGTTTGGGGATATTAGTTTCAGACAATTTTAATTCAGTATTGGCATGTTAGTGCAAAAAATGTTAATCAGCCCAGAGAGAGTTAAAACTATAATAGATATGAAAACTAAATTATATAAACACAAATTTAAGTGCTATGAAGGAATATTAGATTAACTGTGCAAAATTAAACTTTCTATCTGAATTCCTCAGACTATGGAATATGATATTCATTTAACTTAACTTTCGTCCTCATCTGGCACCATATCATTTATTTAATCCAAATGAATTCATTCTTCCTTTTTTCTTGTTCATACTAGGTTTTCCCTTTCATTGCCTTATTCAGATACTGAACTCTGGTAACAAACTGCACTTAACCAATAATCTTATTTATTATCATGAAAGGTTTTACAATAATTCTTTTTAATTTTAATTCAAAATTAAATTTTTTTTATATTTAAATTTCATTTCTTTCTTAATTATAATCTTTTAAAAATTAGATATTAAAAATATTATTAATTATTTATTTTTTTTTTTTTGCAGTTGGCAGCGCATAAAAAAATTACCAGCTGTGCTGGCTGCACAAAGATGATGAGGATGATGATATATATATATATATATATATATATATATTTATCAACTCCTTCCCATGAGCAGGATGCAACAAAAGGACAATGTTTGATGTTTCAAATATAATGATCTATGTATCAGTTTTTATTATTTCTTCTCTTTTTTTTCTAGACACTCTTAACTTCAATCAACCCTTGTTTTTTCAGTTCTCTTTTTATTTTGTCTATCCCACAGAATGAGAGTTCTTGATTTCTTAAAACCCCTTCACTTATGTTTAGCCAGTTGTAAGGATAGGCTTTGACAGGAATATATATATTATATATATATATATATATACTTACCAACCACTTTGCACAAGCAGGATGCAACACAAAGGTTAATTTTAAGGTTGGAATTCAAAGTTTTCCTTCTCCTAGACTGGTTGCTATACCAAGGTTAAAAAGCCCAGTCTCCCGTACTATTTACCTTTTCTAAGGACATTAGCATTATGTGAAATGCAAATAGCTTTGTCCAGGATTTGAACTTTGATCACCATTGTTTTCTTTACAACTTCATATTAACTAACAGAATACATGGGACGCCAATCCATCAGCTTTAATACAACTATAAAAGACTACAGCAAAAGACAAGTGACACAACAAAGTATTTACTACTATCATGTTATATAACTCAGCTGTTCATAAATCTTCATTCAAATTTGATACTTTAAGATTAAGAAGATTTGAATATTCAGTTTCAATATATTCTGATCACATTTTGTCTAATGAAAAAAACCCCAAAAACTCATAATATCAATAAAAAAAAAATACATAAATAATAATTGATGTAAGATAGCCATGCTTTTATTTTTAAATGCCATAAAAATTGCCATGTACATTTGAACATGACCCAAAAGGTTCTGAGGCACACTGTCAAAACAAGGCAAAAAGATTGGAACAACCACCAATATTGAACCAGTATGATATGTGCTGTGTCATAGATGGTGTTTGTATTGAAAACATATATCATCATTCATTAAACATACCTTTAAATTCTGATTCAAACTTTGATAAATAAATCTTATAAGTCTATTTAATGTAATTAAACTTATAAGTCTATTTAATTTAATCTTATAAGTCTATTTAATGTAATTAAACTTTGATAAATAAATCTTATAAGTCTATTTAATGTAATTTGCCAAGACTATGTAGTTACTCAATGTTGCCCGTTTGCCACACTAGACGGAGCCTCTCTGAAACTAGTAAACAAATTCACCTACCTAGGAAGTAGCGTCTCATCAACCAAAAAAGACATCGACACACGACTGACGAAGGCATGGACAGCTATCGATAGGCTATCGATCATATGGAAGTCGGACCTAGCTGATAAAATGAAACGCAGTTTCTTCCAGGCAGCGGTTGTGTCGATACTGCTATATGGATGCACCACATGGACGCTAACGAAGCGGCTGGAGAGGAAACTAGACGGAAATTACACAAGAATGTTGAGAGCAGTATTAAACAAGTCCTGGCGACAACACCCCACGAGACTCCAACTATACGGACAATTGCCCCCCATCACGAAAACTATACAAGTCAGACGAACCAGACACGCGGGACACTGCTGGAGAAGCAAGGACGAGCTCATAAGTGATGTACTCCTATGGACCCCCACATATGGATGTGCAAAAGTAGGACGACCAGCACGAACTTACATACAGCAACTATGTGAGGACACAGGATGTAACCCTGAAGACCTGCCGGAGGCGATGAATGATAGGGAGAAATGGCGAGAGAGGGTCAGGGATATCCGCACTGGCGGCGCGACATGATGATGATGATGATGATGTAGTTACTCAAATATTTAACTCTCAAATGATAATTTTTTAAACACCCTTTCTGTGTATATATAAAATATATAAATATGATTGGAGTGTGAAATGATCTGTTATTAATAAAACAAAAACTTTGATCGGTTTACCAATTAATAAATAACAAACTAATATCTGACTTTTTCATTGGCCTAATGAGTAGAGTGTTTGCCAATAGCCTGGGAAACTGGGGTTCAATCCTATTTTGAGTCATACTAAAGACTCAAAAAATGGTACTTGATGCCGCCTTGCTTAATACTCAGCATTCTAAGGTATGTATCAAAGGTAAAGTGGAGCAAACCAGGGAATGGAGTAGCGCCCTCCCCTACAGTTCGGTGTTGTAGCTATTGAAAAAGGAACCTTCAGGTTGCCCTTGACGATGGACGCCAACTTTACTTTTACTTATATAACATATTAATGAACAGGGATAATACTTGATGGCTTTTTCTTCATTTATTTATTTAATTTATAGTTGATGAATGTAAGATTTTGCTGGTCGGTCAACATGGGTGTATAGGAGCCCATAGGAGAACATTGCTTATGAGTTTCTCCTTGCTTCGCTGGCAGTGTTTAGTATGTCTTATTGGGATGATTTTGTGGTGGGATGCAAGTGGTCATACAGTCCCTACTACCAAAATATCCAGCAAGATTATACCAGAGGTTTTTTTCACGGGTGAGTGTCACTAGTACTGCAATCTTAACACATTACTATACTGCAACAAAATTACAACTGCTTGTCCACTTTTTTCTTTTTTCCATCTGATGATTATGCCCACCACATAAAACTTGAAGTTACAAACTTTCTTTTTAAAATTTAATATTTTTCTGGGTTGTGTGTATATATATATATGTATATATGTTAAATGAGCAAGTTATTTTTTAAAATCAAAAGCAAGTGGTCTCTACGCAGAAGCAGAGGAAGATAAAACCTGAAGTAAATGTAGTTCACTTACCCCGCTTTAGTAGTAATATATATATATATAGTTCCCTTTCCTCTCTTTGCCTGTCCCATTACTACTAAAGAGAGGTCAGTGATGGAACAAGCAAAGAGAGGTAAGTGAATTATATATATATATATATATATATATATATATATATATATATATATAATTCACTTATCTCTCTTTGCCTGTTCCATTACTAAAGAGAGGTAAGTGAACCATAAAAGAATAAATATATATATATATACATATACATGAGGATCATTAAATAAATTTCCAGACTTTCTTCGTCTGGGCACATTTATTGATAGTACACACATGAACCTCTAGTCCCCTTCGAAGTAATCTCCTCCAGATGCAATGAACTTGTTGTACCTATAGAACATCAATGAATAGCACTCACCTTCAAGCCAATAGTAACATGGCTGGCTCCTTGAAACTATTTAATGCATTTTTTTAAAAAAAATACAAATTTGGCACGAGGCCTAAAAAATGGGTGGGGAAGGCTGGTCTACACTATCCTAATCTCTAACTTAACTAGACTCATTCACTGACCAATACATATCTCCAAATTAAAAAAACACCAAAATACCTCAATTAAACATATCACAATCAAAACGACAATCACCAAAACAACACTACTGCTCCATGGACTTCTAAACTTAATCCCATATTTACAAAGTGAGGGGGAGGGGAACAATTTAAACAAAACAAATGAATGCTATATGCATCTTTATTTAAAATTTCCCCTAAAAACGAAAATGAACAGAACATATATACATTATGATAGTTAGTATGGGGTCCCCCCCACGTACTAAGACATGGCAGAAAGAGGAGTTAACCAGTCGAAAATAGTGTCGAAGGAGGAAAAATAATCAAATAAGATAAATAAATGGTACAAAATATAAGTAAACAATAAATATGAATTAACATAAGCCCTCCATCGCACTCCTGGAGAACTCCAATTCCTGTCACCTAACAGAGGGAAAGGGAAGGGAGAGTGAAACAAAAGGGGACAAAAAAAAGGGGGGGCCCAATGACCTTGCATACTCTAGCTAAGTTAACTAAATTAGGAACAAACTAAATCAAAATGGCCTAAAAAATTCTAACTTACCTGGGCTGGGTGGTCACGTCCTTCCGGTAACTCAAAATTCTTAAGTCCCTGGAATGTCCAAAGTGAAAGTAAGGTTGGCTCCTACCACGCGACACAAGCGCGCAACAGTCACCCACCTTTCGCCAAACTCCAGCGAAGAGAGTCTCTTTCTCTCAGACCGGATTTTGACTTTGATTTGGTGTTTGTAAAATGCCACCAGGGTCTGAGAAGAAAAAGACTCATCCTCGTAGAGTTCCTTCTTTCTCGTCGTCCACATCACGACACGCATAACGCCGAGTTAGCAGAGAAACACATAATGTTCCTGTCTGTTCAACCTCGGTACCACATTGCTGCACACAGAACTGGCTTCCAGGACAAAAAACTTTCCATTGAGGATGCGGACCATGTAGCCTTCAAGAAGCTTGCACAGCGGCCGTACGACCGGGCAGTGAAAGAAGGCGTGACTAATAGTCTCCTCCAAATCGCCGCACCGGCCGCACTCAGGCGAAATGGCCTGTTGCGCTGCAAACAATTTCTTGCCGACCCAGAGGGCATTCCGAATGACCAGCCAGGTGAGGGAAGCCTCGTCATTATTGAGACACCTCATCCTGGGGGCCCAAGGCCACAGTAAGCGACCCTCCGCCTCCGTCACACCGAGCTCGCCAATCAGACCATCGCTAGCGGCCCCCCTAACTAAACAACGATATAATGCCTTACTCGACAACGGCCGGCTGTCAGAGAGACCTGTCTGCAGCCGAGAGAGAACTTTCAAAGCATGCCGGCACTCGCGATAGAAGGGGCATTCGCGTCTGGGCAACCGATGGGTCTCCCCATCAGCAAAATGCACACTTCTTAGCGACGGGAAAGACTGTTTAGCGTCTTCTTTCCAGACGCTTCCCGCCGCCGTGTCCCGTGAACACATCCGGTCTAGGAAAGTAAGACGCAAAGTATGGCGCCGTACCTCGACGTTAGGTACTCCTAGACCGCCTTCAGAAGGGTGAAGGTAACAGATCTCCCGTCGCACCAAAGGATGTCTCTTAGCCCAGAGAAACTGGAAGAGAATCCTTTCCAGCTTGAATAGGATGGTGGCCGGGATAGGAAGCACTGAAAGTCGGTATACGGCTAGGGAGTAGATGTGCGAACTGCACACCTCTGCCCGACCCTTAAGGGAAAGCCTTCTACGCAACCACAACTCAGTTGCGGCTACGACCTTATCCAGTACTTCCGACCAGTTTTTCTCCAATTGAAGGTCAGGCCCAAACCAGACGCCGAGTATCTTGCACGGACCGTCTTTCCAAGTGAAGGGGCCGGGAAGAGCATAGCCTTTCCACGAGCCCAACCGCAAGCCGACAGACTTATCGCGGTTAATCTTGGCCCCTGTTACAGCTTCGTACCTTCCGATTTCTTTGCTCACCTCCTCCACCTCGGCACTGCTCGTTACAAGCACGCTGACGTCGTCAGCGTATGCAGTGTACTTGGCCACCTCACTGGCGCCAGGTAACGTGAGGCCGCGTAGGACCGGGTTCGCCTTTATCCTGCGTAGAAAAAGTTCTAACGCCAGGATATATAACATGGGCGATAACGGGCAACCTTGCCGAATCGATCGAGTCAGAGTGAAGGGCTCCGACCTTACACCATTCACCTCCACCACGACTCCGGGGGACGCATAAAGGAGACGTATCCAGGTGCGAAAATCAACCCCGAAGCCGGCCAAAGACAAGACAGCCTCCAAAAAAGCATGGTCAACCCTATCGAAGGCCTTGGACTGATCTAAATTGATCAGCGCGACATTTCCGTCGACTTTTTCTACGATCGTGCGGACCAGATGAAGACTGTCCTGGATAGTCCTACCCTTCACAGCACAAGTCTGCTCGGGGCAAATCAGACTAGGCAGGACAGTCTGCAAACGGTTTGCCAGGATCTTCGCCAAAATCTTTAAGTCAGTGTTTAGCATCGTTAAAGGGCGAAAGTTACTAATCCCATCCCCACCATGTTTGTTCTTACGAAGCAACTTCACTATACCCCTGGTGAAGCGTCTGGGTATAGTACCCTGCCTCATCCAGTTGTTATAGATGGTTGCCAGCAAGGGGACAAACATGTGCGACAACCTCAAGTACACTTCATAGGGCAGACCATCAATTCCGGGGGACTTGTCCAGCCCGACCGACTTCAGTGCATCCCGAATCTCCTCCTCCTTTATGCGCCCCTCACACCCAGCCGCTTCAGTCGCCGAAAGGCGAGGAAAGTCGGCAAGATAGGTGTCGAACTGAGCAGAACTCAGTCCGGGCTCCCTGGTGAAAAGCTTCAAGAAATACTGCCGGAACTCACCACAGATGGCTTCGTTTGTAGTTCGACGGAGCCCCTCCGGCGATGTGACACTGGCGATATGCCGATCAGTAGCATGCCTCAGTTCCTCGGCCCGTAATTCCTGGGCCATATTCGTCGCCTCGCACGACATTCTCTTTAACCTAGCCCTAACTACCAGAGCTTGGTACTCCTTAATTTGCAAGGAGGCCAGCTCGGCCTTAGCTACGTTAACTTGCCCACTATCTCCCGCCAAAACCGCCCTATCTAGCTTATCCTTAATCGACCTTTGCTCCGCTACCCTAGCTGACTTGAGTCTCCTACTATAGTCGGCAGCAAAGGATCTAATGCTATCCTTAAGGTTAGCCCACCACCTATTTCCCATAATAGCCCCCGTCAATTCCCGCTTTATCGTTAGTTCTAGCTGGTTCCGGAAGTCAGCCTCCGCCAAAAGGGAAAGGTTGAATTTCCAGTAACCAGACATCCTACATCTAGCCTTATCTAACTTAATCGACACACATAAAAATTTGTGGTCGGAATCTTTATACGGCTCAAAACTTGGACCACCTAAATAGTCTAAGTCGACTCGCTTAACTAACACTCGGTCCAAATAGCTATAAAGCTGGGCCGAGGCGCCCCTACCGGTCCAAGTCCAAACTAACTTATTTGGATGTCTTTCGCAAAATTTGTCAGCAAGATCAAGTCGCTGTACAAATTCGCGAAAATATCTGGCATCCAACGTGTTAGTACCCGAACTAATAGCCCCTCTATCTAAATTGGGATCAAGGACGGCGTTCCAATCTCCCACTAAAATTACCCGCTTCGACGGACTAACGTACGGCTCGATGCGCTGGAAAAACGCAGGGAGCTCACTAGTAGCGTTGGGTCCATAAACCCCAATCAGCCGAAACGCCTTATCCTTTATGGTAACGTCCACCACGCAAAGTCTGCCCGCCGGATCTGAAAGAACAAGAGCACACGTGGCGCCCAGACGTCTACTTATCAGCCAGGTGACACCTCTGGAACGACCATCAAAACATGCTGAGAAGGACAAATAGTCCTTCGACAGAATATCTTCATGGAAGTTGAAGTCAAAACGAGTCTCCTGCAAACAACATATATCAATGCCGCGACGCTGGAGGTATAAAAATAAATGGGATCTTCTCGAATCCGACCTCAGGCCGCGGCCATTTATACTAGCCAATCTTAGATCCATCATGAACATTACAGGGGTTGAGTGCCCGGACTGAACATGGCTGGGGTCAGGACTCCGACGGTCTGGCTCATGGATCCCGTGGCCATCTCATTATCGATGGCTCCGTCATGAGCGAGACCCCCGACGTCCCGCGGAAATGTTAGTTTTATTGCCCTATAAAGGGAGGGGTGTAAAACAACAGGGACCCTCCCAATGAGCCCCTTACATGATGTGAGATTGTCTTTAAAAAAATGATATAGGGCCGAGGGCCTCGTTAGCCTCTCCTAGCATTTTCATCACACCTTCCGACCCTCGGCCCTTTCGGATGACGGTGGTGACCCATGCTCTTGGAAATTTCTTGGGGTCCTCCACGTCATGTCCATTTACTTCCTTGAAGTTGTGGAGGACCCTCAATTCTTTTAAAAGTTGAGGCTGGACCTTGTGCAAACGATCCAGGGCCCCCTCATCCACCCGACAAATGTTTATGCCGCTGTTATGGCGTGGTTTTTCTTTTTTTTTTATGTGTTTTGGGACCTCATCCCCCGAACTGTCGATGGATGAGCTCCGCTGCCGTTTCTTTGGTGTTGTGGATGGTGATGCTGCTGCTGTTACTGGTGGTGCTGGCTTGGTTGGTGGTGATTCCAACGGCAGCAGAAGGGGGAAGGGTCCCTTTTTTTTTGGTGCTAAAACCGACATGAGAGGTGGAGGCATGGGTCTATGAGGTGGTGTGGTTGGTGGTGGTCGGATGATTCGAGGTTGTCTCGGTGATGAAGGGGTGGAATGAGGGGGTCCTGGTCGCGGAGACGATTTTCGCTCCTGGTCCAGCTTCTTTTTAAACTCCAGTAATTTTTCAAACTTCTCCCGGCCTGGACTAAAAGATCTGACCTTGGGAGGAGTGCGTTGTTTAGGTGGGGTCTTAGGTGGGAGTTTATGTTTTGGGGATGATTTTTGTGCATAAGTGGTGGGGGGGCTGTTGGACTTTTTTGATGGGGTCGAACTGTCGGTGCCTACCTGGGACGACTTTTGGGAGCGAGGATCCTCAGGTTGGAGCTTCCTCCCACCTTTTCCCACAGTCAGCCACTCAGCCTTCGCCTCTTCGGAGTTAACCGTAGGGGACGAAGGGGGAGTGGGGTTTTTTTTACCTGCTGGTGTGGGCGAGACTACGGGAGCCTCCTTTTCCGTGTTGCTTTTAACAACAGGTGAGAGGGTATCTGGTTTGTGGTCGGGCTTCTTCGGGGCCTTCTTCCCCGGGCAAACTGCGGAGAGGTGACCAATCTCGCCACAGTGCCAGCAGGCGGGTTTCCTTCCCGATACTATTACGGGAAGCCTGCGCCCTTCCACCTCCAACCAGTTGGGAACGGAGTAGAAGGTTTTCATACTAACATTATGTCAAACCTCCATTCCCCACGCATTCCATCGTGAGTTGCTGAGACGATGTCACCAAACTGAAGCATATAGGCAGCTAAGTTTGCGTCTCGAAGGTAGCTCGGGACCTCGTATATTGAAACCGTGGTCCGCCGTCGCCCCATATATTCTGTTCTAAAGAAATATTCTTTATTTTCCAGAGATTTTTTGGTTAGGGCGACGGCTTCTTCTGTAGTCGGTAACAATATATCCCAGAAAGTGTAAGAAGCACCAGCAATTATAGCTTGTGCTTTTACGCCCAGGCTGGAAATCTGACGGAGAACCATGTCTTTGGCGGGTTTAACGATTTTTCTGGATCGTTTATCCACAACAAAGACAGACACCGTTCTTTTTTTCTGGTCTTGTCTTACCTCCTCCAAATAGAACATAAGGCCATGCTCCTGTACTTCACTGGAGATGGCCTTTGCTCGCTGGAGCAAGTCGTCGACATCGACCTGTATTTTCGGGGGGGCTGTCCAACTGTTTTCATTCTTTTCTACTTTTTCTTTTTCATTTGGTGATTTGGTAGATGCATTTTTGTCAGGTGAGGGTTGTTTTTGGGGTGGTGATTTTTCTTTTTTTTGTGTTTGGTCAGGAGGAGGGGCATTTTTGTCACATGGTGACTCACCCTTCTTTTTCACCTGGGGGGGGAGGGTCACCCTTGGTAGGGGAAAAAAGGGCCTTTTTGGCCGAGCCATCTGCCCGGCCGGCCATAACTGATAGGCTGCTTAGACAAAGGGTGGGGGTGAATGTGAAAACAAAAAAAAAACAAAAATATGAAAAGGTAAAAAAAACTTAACTTTTGTAAAAACCAACCAGGTCAGAAAATTTCAGCCGGTACAAGTCGTCACCATGAGAAGAATGGTAATCCGTTTACTGAAAATGAAAAATTTTTTTTTTTGAAAAACTGGTCAAAATGGGACCAATGAAGTCAAATGGCTGGCGCCTTTAAAAGCTAGCCAGCTAAAGCTCACCTCTTTTATTAAAGAGTGCATGAGCAGCATGCGTACAGCATGTGGATTGGCTCACTTCACGAGAATGGACCTATCCAACTCATTTGCATGAGTGGTATCCATTCATCTATTTATTCTCAACAGAATTACTGAGGGGGGGTCTTTTTGGATATACTCTATTGAGTTAACCAATATTCTACAGTACCATTCCAACAACTTCTGGAAGGCCGCATGGAAGTCCTCTTCATCTCCTCAATTGTCTCATAACGACAGCCTCTGAGCTTAGGGAATAAGCAAAAGTCACAGGGAGCAAGGTTTGGACTATAGGGAGGGTGAGGAGCTGTCTTGATACCCATCTTGCTCAAATTGTCTGTGACAAGGATGGAGTTATGAACAGGTGCATTGTCCTGGTGGAATCGCCACTGACCCGATTTGAAGAGTGCTGGCCTCTTCCGATGGAATCTCTTCCTGAACTCCCTTAATACCTCAACATAGTAACCCTAACCCTAACCCTTTGGCCAATCAACTCTGGTCTATTGACTTCCTTACTCCCCCCACACCTCTCATCAACCCTCACAGACTCCCTGCCTTCCTTGAATCTGTTATGCCACTCAAAAACTGATGCTCAATTCATGCAAGATGGTCAAAAAGCAGTCTAAAGCATTCCATACATTTCTATTGCATTTTTTCCAAGTTTAAAACAGAATTTTATTGCATATCATTCTTCTAAAGTGTCCTCACATCCAGATAGCATTTTTGAAATTCACTAGCTGTGATAATCAGGCTTTAGTAGGGTGTATTCCAATTGCTGCTGTAGCTGTTCATTTGAACCTGAAATCATAAGAATTGGTCAGTCATCTCATAAGATGGATAGCAATAACATACTGAATTTGCAAGAGTCTACAACAGTTTTAAATGCCTGTACAAAAAAAGTCTGGAAACTTATTGAATGCACCATATATATATATATATATATATATATATATATATATATATATATATATATACATCCTTACCATAAATAAGTACATATCATGGCAAGTTTTCTTCTAAACTGATGATATCAGGATTTTATTGTTTCTACAGGAATATTGGACAATTAAAATGGATACTTTTAGGTATTATTTATGACAAAATCTTTACATCTCTGAAACTCCGTATCCAATAAGATGAATATGTAGCAGAGGCCAAAACATAAATACATCTCTACCATTTATTCTTATGCAATTTTATTTTTTGATACAGAGTTGTTACAATACTGAATTTTAATGCTGTACAGCTTCGAAAGAATAAATAAATAATACTGATTAATATCCGTTTTGGTTGTATAATATTCTGCGAGAAACGATAAAGTTACAGGTATCACATTCCCATCAGGAAATTTGGTTATAACTCAAAAAAATCTCAGTCATGTTCAGTAAATCTTTCCCCCATGATGTTTTAAAATTTATCTTTTTTTCCTGAATATGTCTCACATTTTAGGTTTTGTTTTCCTTAAACTGTCTTCATTTTCCTTTTTCCGTAAAATGTCCTATTTTTTAGCATTTTATTTTGAAATAGTAAAAATCTATGTCATTTCTACTGAAAATGTTCAACATTTTAACTTAGTTTCCTAAAAATTAAATTTTAATAAAAATATGTTTGAAGTGTACTTATGAAGAGGCAATACTGTAATTATATATATATATAAGATGTGAATGCCTGGACAATAAATTAATGAATGGGGTAATAATTTGCTATTTAAAATTTCACCAATAAGCTTAAAAGTTAAAATATCTTGAAACAAAAGACGGAGTTGAAAACCTAAAAAAAATGTTCTTTAAATTTCAAGCATCATATTTCAGGTTCAAGTTCCGTATATCAAAATTTTCCCTCAAACAAATAAACAATGTATATCATAAATGCTTTGATTTGATTATAATTTACTGAAAATAGTAAGAGAATAATTTAATTTAGATAGGTATAAAGTGAGAAACTGGATCAGAATCCGTACATTTTTACAAATGAAAGAATGATCTTGAATTTAAATTGAAAATAAATCAACAGGTAAGTCTTCATGTTTGATTTTTACATTCATTTTCTTTAAAAGTTGGCAACTGTAGTCGAGGGCAACCAGAAGGCTCCCTTTTCAATAGCTACTACACCAAGGTGTAGGGGAGGGCGCTACTCCTTTCCCTGGATTGCTCCACTTTACCCTTGATACATATCTTATATTGCTGAGTGTTAAGCAAGGAAATATCAAGTACCATTTTTAAAGTCTTTGGTATGACGCGACATGGGATTGAACCCAGGTCTCCCGGATCATTGGCAAACACTCTACCCACTGGGCCAATGAGCCAGTGGTATCACAGAATATAAAAACCAATTTTTCTTCCTATATTTCTCCATATTTTGAAATCATTTTTTTCTCTTTCTACTCTGCCTTCCATTATATCCATGAACACTAAGTATTGCTTGCTTTTCTCTTAACTGATGTCAAAATAACATGACACATTTGCTGATATATGAATACATTCTTTCCAAAACAAATACAGTTTACTTTGTTCTTTAAATAACAAATGTTAAGTATAACTTCACAAAAGGTTGTATCGAAATATTCGCTCAAACAAACATGCAGTTTATATCATAAATATTCTGTCAGCAAAATCAAATCTATGTGCTTTTATAATTAGATATGTTTTCTCATTCACTTTCACACACAACACACACATACATACAAAACATACACACACAATAAACACACACAGAATGCACACACAACATACAAAACACACACACACACACAATATATGCATACACAATACACACACAACATACAACACACTCACACATAACACACACATAATACACTCATACAAAACACACACACAACATACAACACGCACACACACATACACAACAGAAACACACAATACATATACACAATACATGCACAAGGATATGTCGATGGTGTAATGGTTACTATTGTAGGAAATGGACAGGGTGACCCGAGTTGAAATCCTGGAAGAAGCAGGTTTGCATCTCACATAGTGCTAATATCCTTGGGAACTGTATGCACCAATCATTTTCCCTCCATCTATGAGTAATTGTAGGGTAGACTGCAATCTTTAGCATTAGTGTGGCAACTAGTTTAAGGGAAGGAAAACTCTAAATTCAAATCAGTTAAACTCTGCTAAAAAAAAAAGATAGGCCTTATGTCACTTCCTACTCATGTGGAAGAGATAGTAAATATATATCATGTGACTGAAGCTGTTCAAGCCATGGAATTACTCACTGTAGATAGTAGTATTGTGGTAGTTGGTGCACTGACACGATGTGTATTGCTTCACAATCAGCCACTGAACAAAAATGAATGCAAATCTCAGACCCCCTCAACATCAAATATAAAACCACTCTAAAATTATTACACAAGACCAAACAACCAACCAAATTAATGCAATTCACTAAAATAAACCAAAACTCTAAATAGATCCTATAGTGTAGAAAGTATGGATACTGAAACTGCTAACAAAATTACAAACACGCACACACACATCTGGCGGATATATCAATGAAACAAGACCATCAACAAAGTATATGCCAGTGAAGCAAAATTTCTTTAACCTTTGACTTGTGCTCTAACAATCATTAAAAATATATTTACCTACAAACTATTTGTTGACATATTTATATAGATATAGGATTTCTAGATATGCTTGTGGTGTAACGCTTATCTGTGTGGGAAATAGATATGGCGATATGAGTTCAAACCTGGATGAGGCTGTTTGCATTTCACAAAATACTAGTACTTTTGGGAAAGGTATGAATCCAATTATTCTCCCTTCAGCTATGGGTAAATAGTAGGGCAGACTTGTCTCTTTAACCTTGGTAAGGCAACCAGTGTTGTGGAAGTAAAACTCTGAATTCAAATCTGTTAAGCTCAATTAAAATACTGGCCTTCTGTCACATCTGTACCATAGCAGTACTAAAAACCCTTTAGATCCCCCTTGTGACCTAGCCATGGTAACCAGTTCATGAATGCGAAACTGTTAAATATACACGGAGGTTTATTTACAAGGTAGCAAATAGCCACTGGGAGAAAGAAAGGGAGTATTGAAACATGAGACAAGCGCTTCAGCTAGATAAAAATGTAAGCAATATATCATGGTGGGAAAGAGAGAGCAGACACAGACCTTGAATTTTTTTTTTTGGTTCTAACATGCTTGTCCACTGGGTCAAGTAGCCTAACGCCCCCCATCAAAAAAATTGAGGCTCGAAAACGTACGTCTTCCCACATCTTCATGGCTCATTTTCTACTGAGGTCTTCACCTCCTCGCGTCTCGTCATCGACTCCTGAAAGGACACAAGTTGTCCCCCTCACTTCCACCTGTCATGTCAGGAGCAAAAACATCAATTTCCGCTCGCGCGTATACACAAGATTTCGAACCCCCAATTTTCCTTAGTCATTTTCGGCCGAGTTATTCAGAGACTAATGTCTGCTTTATTTATTTATTTATCTATTCATTCAATTTCCTATGAACAGTTCAATTACCTTACAACGTCCTGCTCGTGCAAAAGGGTTGGGTAAACACACACACACACACACACACATATATATATAAAGGACAAAACTTGGCATTATATAACCAACAAAGGTTGATATACCATTAAAAACTAATAAACCAATCTAATATTCACAAAATCTCCAAACTGTTTTCATAAAAATAAGCTTTTTTTTTTTTAGTTTAGCCAAAATCTTTTCAGATGATTAAAATACACGTTCATCGCAATTTTTCGATAAGATTTTTATTATAAATTCTTAAAAAACAGATCCCATAACAATTTGGCAAATAACTGGTGTTACTAATACTTTTTTTAAAAATCACAGATAAACATTAAAAACTGAAGCAGTTACAAAATTAGATCAACTGTTTACACCAGATAATCATCAGTATAGCACTTAGTGATATTGATTGACATTGTTTCACTTAAATAACAACATCAGATAAAAACTAAACTAAGAAAAAAAAAAAAATGAAAGAAAAAACTAAAAGCAAATAAACTAGCATCTTTGTAAATCTCTTCTATTTCCTCTACAGGCTGCCAGACAAACCATAAGCACCTTTGATTAATCAATACAATCAATCAAATGCTTAAGCCTGATCAAATCGAATGATATCAATAGAAGTTTTTCTGGGAAATGTTTGAAAAGCAAACACTGAATAAAATGCTGCGTTCAAAAAACGAAGGGACTTGCCATAATCTGTCTGCAACAAAATATACTGTTGTTACTGAATAAGTTTTGCTTCGTAATGGCATAAGTCTGGATGGAGGGGTCAAGTTAAGCATCATTTGATAAGTATATATTCAAAACAAATATATATATAAGGGTCGTTTAAAAAGTTATAAACCTCACCCTGATTTTAGATTTGTTGCCCACCCTTATATGGATCTCACCTGCATAGAAATTAAGACAGAAATCTGAATAAGTTTTTCTAGTTTTATCAGAAGTGGTAAAGTGTTGTCATAATAAAAATCTTCAGCTATGATTCTTCTTTCTTGATAAGGTCAATCTGAAAAGTAACGGGACTGGGCATGCTATGTGAGTTTAGAGCAAAATAGAAATAAACGGATTATGTAATCATCTAACATGATATCCTGGGAGTATATAACTGTAATCTGAACTTTCTGCAACCCTTGCATTCTTATCATATGATACGCTTTTGTTTACTCCTCTTTTTTCAGGACATTCAGCTCTGAGGACTGAGGAACAAACAACCTTGAAATTTTTGGTCAGGTTGCGAAAAACTCCAGCACAAGCACTTGAACTGTTTCATCAAGTGTATTGACATAACACTATGTGGCACACATGTGTTTTTGAGTGGGACAAAATATTCTAAGAGTCATGAAAAAGTGAAAGATGAGTTCAGGAGTGGGAGCCATTCAACAAGCAAGATAATGGTAAATGTCGAGTGGGTAAGGCAATGTAAGGTGTGTGATAATCATTAGTTGATTGTTCGAATGATTGCAAATCAGCTGGATATGAAAAAGGACAGTGTTTGGAAGATTAACACCGAAAATTTGAGTATGACGGGAAAGTAAGAGAACTGGATGTGTTGAGCATCTGGCAGTTCCTGGTCGAGAGAAATATCACCGTACAAGAACAACCAATTTAGCATTCTGACTTTTTCGTTTTCCAAAGCTTAAGGGGATTATCAAGGGGAGCCATTTTAAAGGAGTAAAGGCTTTCAAGTGTGTTGTAATGATGGAATTGAGAGACATTTCGGAAGAATCCTTCCAGGAGTGAATAGAAGCATGGTAAAGGAGGCTGGGAAAGTGCATTAGACTCGAGAGGATTAATTTGAAAGGGAAGCATGTAGTTTGTCTGAATTGAAATAAATTGTTTGTGTCACCAGTCTCATTATTTTTCAGGTACACCTTATATATATATATATATATATATAGTATCATCTATAAATAAGTACACCCCAACTATTTAAAAAGAAAGTTAATTTTCTTCTAAATCAAAGATGCCGGGATTTTATCATTTCTAGTGGAACATCAGGCAGTCAAAATGGATATTATTAGGAATTATTAATCACCAAACTCTCATCATCATCAAAGTATAGTAAGCGTATGGATTCTTGTCATCATCAAGACATACCAACAGTATGGATTCCTTTGACTTTCTCGTGTCATCCGTCCCTACGGACAATCACTCTTAGTAAGTTCTCTAGAAGGCATCCAGTATCGGCACAGACCTAATGAATATAAGTTTCTGCTGGTCAGTCAACACTGGTATGTCCATGTTTAGGAGTCCATAGGAGAACGTCATTTATTAATTCATCCTCGGCAGAGCCAAGAATATCTTGACTGCCTTATTTGGATGGTTGATGAAATGGAAGTAGCCGAACAGTGGCTATTTTGTAGAGTTCTGCTTCCAGGATTTGTTGAAAACAGCACACATCATCCTTATAAGGTTCCCATCGAATTTTTTTCATGCTGGCATTTTGCTTGATGCCAAGTTGTTCAACCTGGCTACAACTTGGAAGAATTCCCATTTTATTTTATTTATTTATAACAAAGTACACTGTAGTTATTTGCTAAGCTTTCCTTTGTTGTGACACAAAACCAGATGTGTGGGGCACCCAGCGAGACTCGAACTCATTCGTAATATTTTCCTTGTCTTGCTTATTAACTCACACACCATGCGAGACACCCAAAATATGTTTCAAATATAGAGTATCACTCATTAATAAGAAATGAATAGTAAAATTAGTACAATATTCATATTGCATGAAATGTTTCCTTTTGTTTAGAGGACATTGGCAAGATATTAGATATAAATATTACAATCTTAGTTAGTATCCTATAAATGGAATGATAATAACTTTTGTGTTAAAAACTGAAGTGTCTGCATAATTAAGGGACACATTATATATATATATACCGGCTCATTGGCCTAGTGGGTAGAGTGTTCGGCAACGGTCCGGGAGACATGGGTTCAATCCCAGGTCGCATCATACCAAAGACTTTAAAAATGGTACTTGATACCTCCTTGCTTAACACTAAGCAATATAAGGTACGTATCGAGAGTAAAGTGGGGCAATCCAGGGAAAGGAGTAACGCCCTCCCCTACACCTCGATGTAGTAGCTATTGAAAAGGAGCCTTCTGGTCGCCCTCGACTACGGTCGCCAACTTTACTTTATATATAAATGAATAACCAAAAAAGATAGCAGAACATTTGACTTCTTTTACCTCATTAACCTGCCGTTCTCTCTCGTCTATAGAAAGCTGCAAGAGAACTGAAGATGGACAAAATGAGACAAGGACACTTCTTATACTCAAAACTCTGTAGCGCTAGTTAAGGCGCCTAAATAAATTAGAGATATCCTCAGTGGGTTATGTCTAGTAGATGTTTTCAGCAGAGGCTGCTACTAGCATGAGAGTTAACCCGCTGCTAAGCTATGACTCAGCAGACACGTGCTCTTCCATCCGCAGCCGAGAGAAAAGACGTTCGTCCAATGACAGTGGGGAACACTTACTGAGGGAGAATTTATCTTCGGCGCCAGGAAGCCGCACCCTTTTTTTTTTTTTTTAGACATGTGCTGTTCTTGCTTCTTTTTAGAAGGCTCCTGGGAATGCTATTTTTTAAAATTTATTCTATCTTATTTCTTTTTTTAATAAATCTCTACACTATAACAGTTTTTGTTTGTGAAGAAAATGGCGATTACTTATAAATTTTTACGTATTTCAAAGCTTTCTCGATTAGAATATAACATACTGAATATAACAGCAAAAAATAGGGAAGAAATTTATATTCATATAATATTAAGAAAATGAAAATAAACCTTGCGTTAAGTCTAAGAATAGAACAAAAATTACTGTCAGTTTTGGAGTGAAAATCAGATTCTTACAGACGTAGTTGTAACAAACCACGTGATTCGTAAAACAACCTATTTCAATCTATAGCAAAAAACACTAAAATTCTGAATTTTGATTGAACTTACTGGATTACTTTCAAAACATTAAGAAGGCACGGTAGACCCAGCAGTCGGCTGCTAGCCTGACGATGCATATTACCCAAATACTTCCAATGTATCAATGTAGTCGGCTGATCAACTACAGTTCACACACACACGCACACGCACACAATAACATCGGGAAACACACAGTCACTCATGGATAGGTCTCACTGCAGAATTAAGCAAAGCAAGATCCCTGCCGAGAAAGTAACTCTATCTTTATTGTGTATAAAACACACCACATGCACACCTACAAGATTCTATTTTGATAACTTTTTGTTTGGTAAGAACATTCTTGTTCAAATTGTTGGTTGGTTATGTTTTATGGCATATCAACTCTTGTGGGTTATTTAATGCCAAATTCAGTTTATAGATACATACTAAATGATTTGTAAGCATATAGTTTGCAGGTAACATTTTTAAACGAGCCATAGCTCATTTTTGCACGCTGTTAAATGGTTTCAAGTTGTATTGCTATTTGACATTGGTAATTCTATCAAGTATTCATATCTAATTTAATACTAATCATCCATTTACACACAGTTAAATGGTTTCAAGCATATTAAATGATTATAGAGTTCTTTTTGACCCGTAGATGGGACCCTAACAAGTACAACACTCTGGTTCAGAGTGGACCTCGGAGTAATTGTAATGAAGAGGTACTTCACACTCCCTAAAGCTGCAGATGGTTTAGTGTTATATTTAGGACACTCATTTGAGTGGATAAGTTCTTACCCCTTTGTTGATGCTCACATAGGCCTGACCCTTAAAGAACTTTAAGAAGTTTAAACATTTTGTCAATTTCCTCTTCAATAATAAATATCCACTTTGTTATTGCGGCAGTAAATTTGTTGTCAAATGAATTGTTTTATCGGGACCGTACTATTATCCGTTGGTTTGTTCCCTTACCTCTCTCACTTGGTTAGCAGGCAAGAGACTGAACTTGGCGTTCTCTCTCAATGAAAAAAGCCGAACGAATTCCTACTCGTTGACTCAAAAAGAAATAATTTGATTATAAAAAATACATTACTTTATTCTGATTATTATAATTATTTTTGTAACAAAATTGTTTTATGATTTGGCAAATTATTTGGTTCATTTTCGGTTTGTGAAAAAGTGAAAAAAAAAATTATGAGAAATATTTGATTATCTGCTCTTTCTTTACCTATCATTTATAGGATTTACACTCCTATATTTTAAAATGGACGTTATGCCACTTGTTCCCGAAACAAAGATGGCGGACGTCAGTATACTAATCATTCTGGCCAGGGGAACGACGTGGTTAGTACTCAAAACTACGTCCGCAACTTCAATTTTTTCTCGCGCTTTTGGAGCCTACTTTATGACAAGAATTTCTATAAATACTCTAATCTTCCCTCACACTCTTTTTCAAAATTTCACTTGGAGTGTCAATACAGCTCTCTTTCATATTTTCACTTACAGGGTCAACACACTCTTTCCAGTGTGATTTCCAGAGAGAATACTCTCACTCTCTCCATTTCAACTAACAGAGTCAACACACTCTTCGTCTTTTTTTACATTTGACTTACAGCAGTCAACTGCACTATGCAACCATTCTCTTCCTTGTTATACTTTTTCGGTGAGACTTTTTCCAGCCTCGAACACAGAAATTTCGTCAAACCACGGAAAGAAACAAACGGTAGAAATACTTTGTCAACACGCATAGGACACTTTTGTTATTTAGTCCTTCCTTGTAGTATTAGTGTTTGTTACACGCACACACAAACACACACAGAGGAATATTTGACGAACAATATTAGAACCCATTAATGTTTTGAAATGTTTAATTTATGGGGATTTTTATAAGCCCCGAAAAGCCCGGTTTATTCCTACGTTTTGTAAAAGAATAAACCGTACTTCAACAGCAGTAGGGAATTGTTGACAGCTTTTGAAGAAAGGAGACGAACGACTTTTAGTGCAATAAAATTTATATACAACAACAACAATAAACAGGGTTTTACAACAAATGGAACAAACAACGAATATGTAAAAGTTCAAAAAAAGAGTTCAAGATTCCGATATATGGTAGGGTTTTGTAAGGTTGTTATCAGATAAAGTTATAAGGTAAAGGTGTAAGATAAAGTAAGGTTAGGTTCGTTATGTGAAGGTTGTAAGGTTGTAAGGTTTGGTGAAGGTTTGCAGATAAAATGCCTGCTGGAACTTATCTGTCTGTGTGTCCGGTTCCTTTTAACTCAGCACGGGCGTTCGTCGCTCTTGGCTCCTGGCTGGTGGAAGAAGGTACCAAATATGTTTGCCGTCAAGGGCTGCTACGAATGGACCTGTTGCTAACTGCGGTGGGAGTGGAAAAATAGAGGAAGGATCTCCAGTGGAGCTCTTTTTTATAATGGACGCCATGTGACCCCAAGGGGCTGCTGCTGTTCGGTGAAACAGGATCACCAGTTCTTTAACAAAATTTCTACAAATTGCATGTATTGTTGATATATAAATTTGAATTTGTTTGTACGGCTTTGTTTTATAGTTTTTTTTTTGTACGCGTCGTTTTCACACATCTTTTACCTCGTTTGCCTTATTCAAATATACGAACATAAATTGTGGGAGTCTAACCTATCCACCAAACAACATGTCCCCCTAACATCACTTCTTTTCTTTCTATGATAACACCTTCAATTTTGTATTTATTCTACTAGTAAATGCAATTAAGGTAAATACAGTTTCGGAGCCAATAAATATGTCGATTCCGCAAACTTTTATGAATAATGTTGTGATTGACAATAAACTAGGTAAATTTGACAAAGACAAGAGGGTAGACTCGAAATGTCAGGCCTTTATTTGGCGAGTCGGACACGAAAAGTTTGCGTGAGTGTAGAATTGCTGTAGCAGCATAGTGTCCGTGTAGTCTTAGCGGTGTTGAAAGTCGGCGCGATCGAAAAAAGTGTTGACTCGGCTGTCTAAAATTTCTTGCCGACAGCACGTCTAGAAGATCAACACAGAATTTTGGTGCTCCGTGCAGGTCGTAGGGGTAGCTGAGTGATCAGGAATCTGGAGACGGTAGAAAAGACGGATAATCGATGTCCCGATTTATTCAGTCGCTAGTTAACCGGGAGTGTATATCGATGTGGCTTCGGAGTGTAGATGATTGTCCGAGCAGTGTTGTTTACTTGTGGACTGGTCCATAGCTCAGAGTATCTGTGGCGTCTGGCTGGCTGCTGCAGCTACGTCATCGTCTGGTGGTAGTTGCAAAGATCCTAAAAAAAGATCGAAGATGGGAAGCAAGACTATCAACCCTGAAAATGACAGTTTGGAAGACATCCTGTATTGTAGCCTTAAAAAGGCTGTTATTATTTAGAAAGTGTTGTTGTGATCCTGGTATCGGCTGTGCTGGGTCTGCAGCTGTGATTGGTTGGTATCTGCATTGCATGCTGCCTGGTAGAAATGTGCTGTTACCAGTGGAAAGGAGTTTGCCTAATTCCTTCGTCTCCGAGCACGAATCCCCAAATTTATCCATGCTTCCCACCAAGCAGGATTTGGCACAAGGTCTTTTTTATAGTGGGGGTCAGGAAAGGGGGCGGGGAAGTGTCATAAGTTCACTGTAAATCTATGCCTCAAAACATTCGTGCAATGTTTTGAATAAAACTTATCTTTGAGCTCCGCCCCGGGCTCGAATACTCACCGCGTACTGAAGTTTTTGATCAGTGACTGCTTTAGTATAGCAGAGGCGAGGAGCGTATTACATGGTTTACCACGTACTTGGGTAGTGAAAATTCTGTGTTGTCGAAATAGGTGGTCGCTCTTTATATCTGAGTAATAATAAAAGGCATCATTATACTGATGAGATGAGGTTACAAATGCAACCTGTTTTGTTCTGCAGTTACAAGCTATCTTCGAGATGATCTGCACAATTAATTTATCTCAAAATAGTTTCCGTGTAAGGGGAAATTTTACTTGCCGACGAACAGGTGACGTAATTATTTATACTGGGTTCGTCGCTTCCAGAGATGACTGCGTTTTTCAACAGGGATTGTAGATTTGAGTAGCTGGGGACAACGATATAACTTTAAGATTAACTCAGATCAAAAATAAATATCAACTACAGCTTTTCAGCCGTTCATTATGATGAAAAATAATTTGATTTTAGAGATATTTAAGTTTTCTTGCAGCTCTTGTTTCTTTTAAAATTAGGTTAATTTATTGGGATTTGGGAGTAATGGCCATGAGGCGGTAACTCCACACTCACCAGATCTCCCGAACTGGATCCTCGCCATTAGATACAATTTAGTGTCATACCCAGGGTACACTTCATTTTTGTAGGGGATACAGTCAGCATATTTTAAGCACCGTTGATAGATTATAGAGAAAAATAACAAATACAAACAAAATTCTAAAATCAGAAATCATAATCTAAGGAGAAAATTATCTTGGTTTGGTTTGATTTGGTTTCTTTGTTTAATGGCATATCAACCTTTGTGGGTTATTTTTGCCAAAGTCGTCCTTATAGAAGACCAAAAGTGGTACAATTTAACCCATCGGGTAATAATCCGAAATTGAGAGTTATGGCGCCGTCTGGCACGTTCCCAAATATGCCACGATTAGTCCCTCCTAAACACTGCAGGTTTTATTCATATTATAGCGTTTTGAAGATAACACTATTGTTTTTAGGCACATAAATGAACTACGAAACTATTCTTTAACACACACACAACAACGAAAGTTTTTATTTGCAGCTTTGAATATTTGGTTTGTTCTTGGTGCTGCAAGACTCGTGGTGTTTAGGCTTGTTGGATGTTTGAGACGAAATGGCTTAGCGAGATGTTGAGATGGCAGCGTGTCGTTGGACGTGTGAGGGAAGTATTCAAAGTCACCGTGTAGTTTTGTGTGTCGAGAGCGGAGTGACGCTCGGATCGACATAGTAAATTTTTGGGGTGACAAGAAGTGGTGCCTGTGGAAGGCATGCTGAATGTTTCTAATTTATGTTCCACTGGGATTCCTCGTAAAGAATCCATAAATTAGATGGTTCCCTCGTTCAGTGTCCATGTTGCTGCTGCTAGTGTTAAAGCCACAGTGATATGTCCACACTGGGTGGCTTGTTTAACTAAAAAGCATCGCTAAGCAGGGACGACCAGAGGCACGTCTGTTCTGGTTGCCGCCTCAAGCTGAAGAGAGTGGTTTTGGCTGCTCACCCGTTTTGCTAGCCGGAAATGAAGGTCCGGGCTGAATGAGATAAGTAATCTTGATTGGGTGAAATTCAGAGTTGAATTAAATAGCGCGCCAAAACAAAATACGAGATTTTCCTCTTCTCTACAATATGAATCTTGAATATAAAATTTAAGTAGCGGACTAGTTTTGAGAATTTTTACTTTTTAGTATAATAGCAACTCTTTTTCCTCAGAAATCATAATACTTATTGACACATGTTCTATTACCTAAGTAAATATTTAGATCTTAACCTTCAGATTGATTGTTTACAATGATTATAAAAAGATTGCATATTTATTTGAATATTTCCTTTTTAGATACACAGAGTAACGTGGGAATTTATGGGCTAATTATCAACCAATAGAATGCATTCTCGCTGATTTTCAGAAGGAAGCTTTCTGATCCATTTTTCTCAGCGATGGGAATTAGTGAAATTAACCCATGCCGGCAGACGAACAGAGATTCAACACTGAGAGGATGAGAGTGACATTTCAGTAGACACACACACATCGTCGTCAGACCACCTCGGCGCCTGAAATATGACATGACCTCTTAATGCGCATGTGCGTGCGTACACACACACATATATATATATGAAGGAATTAACCCATCTTCTACCATGAACATGTCAAGCTAACATGCACAAGGAAATAGATTGTCACAAAAAGAATATTATTTTATTTGACAAGTAAATATGCGAACTTATCAAATACATTTCTCTTTGCTCTAATGTTAAAAGTTATCTTCTTTTATCAAGAACGTTATGGCTACTTATACAACCCCACAAAAAACAAAAACAAAAACAAAAAACAAAACAATAAATAGCCATAACGTTCTTGATAAAAGAAGATAACTTTTAACACATAGACATATACACCCCACTCCCCAAAAAAAACAATATGTCTGTGTGTGTGTGTGTGTGTGTGTGTGTGTGTGTTGCCTTATTAACGTAGGCTGGGAAAAATCTACTAGAAAAGAAAACTGGGATACTTGAAATAGATATGTTACGTTATGATACTCAAACACATGACAAACATTTCGAGAGAGAGAGAGGGAGTGCGGTTGCTGAAGACAGGTTTTTATTCAGATAGTGATAAGTGGGATAGAGGGTATCGTGCAGTATAGTACTCTTAAAAATATGATAGTTGTCTCACTCCTTTTCTAGGGTACTAACCGGACAGTGAAATTCGTTGGGTTCCGTCGAGCTACTCTCCCTGATCGGAACATCTAGAGGCAGTGAAGATCCTACTCATGGCGGTGAGACGTTCTGAGGTACCTGACAACGACGTGTGGAAACCAGAATGTCATCTGAAGTGGGTGGCAGTTGATATTTTGGAGTGTGCACCACATCGGTAAATAACGTCTGTTGTGACGATAGATTCAGTTATTGATTGACTTCGTATGATTTTTAATACTTTTTTCCCATACACGATCGTCTTTCTCGTTCAGGCATATTCAAACAACGTCACCCTCAATGAATGTAGACAAATCACGAGCGTGGCGATTGTAGCAGTCCGCTAGAAATTTCTATCTGCATGTCAGGTTTCTTTGTTTAATGGCATATCAACCTTTGTAGGTTATTTAATGCCAAAGCCATCCTTCTAGAAGAACCGTACTGGTATTATTTAACCCATAGCTGGGGGAATAAGGGGTTTATACCTTTCTCAAGGGCATGTTGCGGAGCCGATAAGCGTGTTGACTCCGCAAATAAATTAAGTTAAATGTGTGCGAGTGTAGTGTCAGCCAGAGACAATGAAGGAAGCAAAAGGCAGGATAATAGATACAACAAAAGTGATGATTTTATTGCCGGAATTACAAACGTGTATGTAAATGTCCGTGGCGGTTGTATGTAGTCTTCAGCTAGGATGGGTTACGTCGTTAGCTGGTATAGTCGCGTTGTAGATGTTCGCAGCTGGACGTTCGACGAGGGTAGCTGGCGTAGGTCGAGTCGTGGAGATACAGCTGGATGTTTGATGCTGGTAAGCTGAGATTCGGTCGGGTCGTTGGATACCGTTGGACAGTCGTCGCGGGCAGCCGAGGTCGGTCGAGTCGTGTCGGAAAGCCGAAGTTGGTCGCTGGTAAATCGATGTCCCGGTTTTGACGTTTCGTTGGTATGGTCGAGTCGTGGTTGTTAGCTCGTAACAGCGAGTCGTTACGTGAGCTAGTTGTTGCAATGCTAGTGTAGTCAGTAACAGCGAGTCGTTACGTGGACTAGATGCTGCATTGCTAGGGTAGTCCGTAACAGCGAGTCGTTACGTGGACTGCATTGCAGGAGCGTCGTGGTCGGTAGATCGATATCCCGGTTTTGACAGTACGTTGGGTTAACCAGGGGTGTGTCGATCTGGTTTCTGGCTCGTACAGCGGGTCGTACGTGAGCCAGTTGTTGCAGTGGTAGGACCGTCCGTAACAGCGAGTCGTTACATGGACTGCGTGATACCTTGCAAGAGCGTCGAGGTCGAGTTCGGTTATGGCAGCTTGGTCATGTAGTGTCGGGCGAGCTGGTGACTAAGACTGAGCTGCATCTTAGTGTTATGGACCAAGTGAAAGGTCTGAGACCGAGGTTAAGGTTTGCCGGGCCTTAGTACAGACGAGATCGAGCGAAACGAGTCGAGGAAAGGCTAGGGCTTTGTCGTGCCCCCTAGCCGTGCGGACGTATCGGACGGGAGCGAAGGCTTTGCTTTGTCAAAGCCAGGCGGACGATGGCTATGGCTGGGTCGCGCCAAAGCCGTGCGGACGATGACTATGGCTGGGTCGCGTCAAAGCCGTGCGGACAGGCCAGGAGGCCGAGGCTAAGATGGGCGTTATCTTGACGCTGCGCAGATATCGAAGCGGTAGCTAAAGGCTGGACCGTGCCATTAGCGCTGCGCAGCTTATCGGACTATCGGAACCGAGCGAGGGTTAAGACCGGCTAGTCTTAGAATCCGTCTTCGTGTTTGCCTCCAGGCCGTCTATTTCGACTGGTCATTACTGACCGCCAGAGATGCACCGACCCGCAGAAGGTGACCTCTCATAGCCCTTAAAAAGGACCGTAAAAAAAAGGTTGTTGAATCCACCATTAGGAAGTGGCGGTGGGGTGGGTGCAACCACGATAACGTAGGACCCGAGCCTCGTGGAGCCGAGTGGCCCCTGAGAGCGTCCGCGTAGACCTCTGTATTTATCGTTGCGTCCCACTAACGCACGAATATGGCACAAGGCCGTTTTTAAGGTGGGCCCGGTCGCAGAGCCGAAGCCCACACGCGTCCGGCAAGGCCAAAAATACTTTCGGCCCCGTCGGCATTCCCCTTTTTGGGGCGCCTCAGGCGCCAGGCAATAACCCCCCCCCCGAAGGGGGTATAAGCCTGGGGGGATGGCCCCCTGAGGCCGGAGGAAATCTCCAGTGCCGAGGCACACCCGGCAGAACCGTCCAGAGATAAAACGGCCTACCGAATGCAACCCAACAACTGGAGAGGAAAAAAGGTCCGCGGGGACTTCTGTATTTATCGTTGCGTCCCACCAACGCACGAATATGGCACAAGGCCGTTTTTAAGGTGGGCCCGGAGGTAAGACGGCCTACCGAATGCAACCCAAGAACTGGAGAGGAAAGGCCACACACAAACGCCCTAGAGCGTCCGCGGGGTCCGCGGGGGCCTCTGAATTTTCGTCGCCTGAAGCCTTTTTATATGGAAGAAAGGGAACTCCACTTCTGTCGCGCCACGTGGATAGAAAGTTCTTCTACAAAAAATGGACGCAGAAAATAAGTATTTCTTTAGCCCAGTATAGGCTAGCGAAAAGTATTACTTCCATTTTTATAGAATTATTTCTGGCAGAAGTGTTTTGCAAATGTTGATAAATATTAATTTATCCCTTTCTTAGCTGTAACGGCCGGTTAAAATCGAAAAAGGGCTTCATCATTTCCGGCCGCGCCCAGATGTTATTTCTCTAGGGCGAAATGTAATCCGATCTGTTGACGTTCGCAGGCCGGTCGCGGCAGGTATTTGTCCGAAAGTGAACATAATAGCGCGACTGGAGTTCGAACTCGCTTACTACGATACTGCAGTCCATCGCTTTAACTATTACATGCAGTTGAATCCTATCATCCCCACAATGACTTATAAGCTTTTGCTTTAGCAGATTGCTTCTAAAGAGTAACAGTGAGCAAGAACGGTGATTTTGTTGTCATTGTGTGGTACTGCTTCCAATTACTTGGGTAGTGGTTTTCCGGAAATCTGGTAAAGCGAGAAATGGATCTATCGTCTAATCTACGATACCTAAAATATCCGGTTTAGCAAGAACGCTAAGTCACCCATGATTATACTTTTAAGAGTAACTTTTAAATATAATATATTCTATCCTGTGGAAATAATTTTGTCTCCGAAAGGCTAGTAGAATTAAAAACTTTCGAAAAATAGTTTGTGTGTTAGTAGCAGAAGTTCACTCATGACGTATGTATAACGTTTTCGTTGTACATACGTCATGAGTGAACTTCTGTTACTAACACACAAACTATTTTTCGAAAGTTTTTAATTCTACTAGCCTTTCGGAGACAAAATTATTTCCACAGGATAGAATATATTATATTTAAAAGTTCCTCTTAAAAGTATAATGAAGCATCTCATTATAACATATTTAATGAGGGAACTTCCTGTGTACAGAAATACTTCCCTTGACCAGCAGAGTAGCAGTGTTATATTTTGACCCCTCGCCCCGGCTTAAAAATGCTATTCCAAGGTGATACACCGGAAGGAAGTGACACATTCCAACGGCCAGTAATCGAAAGAGGTCGCGTGGGTGGATTAAGGCTTATGATATGGGACAAGGTGAAGGCCTCATTGTGCCACTACAGTCATGCACCGGAAGAGAGTAACCTCTGAACTGCATGACAGTTATTTCCGCTTGATGACGATTAAACATCCGATTCAAAGAGCCAGTAGGCGATCGTGTGGGCGTTGAGTTATTATTTAACTCAGTTGAGTTTGGGTCCCAGAGCAGTTGCCAGAAGACTCCCAGAGGGTTAGAGACGAGATGTGGTAGGGAAGGCCACACCCGACCGAGGGGGACCTCGGAAACCCCCGATGCAGTTGTCAGCAGAATTCCAGACAGCCAGAGACCAGATGTGGTAGGGAAGGCCACACCCGACCGAGGGGGCCCTCGGAAAAGCCCCGATGGAGTGGACCCCAAGACCTCTGGTTGAGCATCTAAGAGAACAAGAAAGACACAACGTGACGGTCATAACAGTGGGGTCAAAATATGAAGTTTATGTTCGGTCTCCAGCATCCTCTCACATGCAAACCCTTAAACAACCCTTTCAAACCCTTGCAATAAAGTGAGAGGTGAATATTTTTCTAAAGAAGTCCTTCCTGCGTCTTTATCATGTGTTTTCCTTCCTGCGTCTTTATCGTTGTGTCGCTGTGGATGACTATATAACAGCAGCAGCTAACGCTATATAAACACAACAGGAAGCAACCAAAAAACCGACTTGGCAGCCGGGACACACTTCGTTCGGCCGTGTTCGTCGGTATACGGGTCAGGTCCAGTGTGTCCTGGTTCCGGTGGCAGTCAGTCGAGCCGCGCCTAGACCAGCATCCTCGAACCTCAGACGCCCCTTTTTAGAGGAATGTCAACGGAGCCCGAGTCATTCTGGGATACGGCCCGGCGCTCGGACCCACCAAAAACAAAGGCATTGTGTCACACTCTTCCAGTCGGTGGACCGAACGACAAATAACGATTTGGCAACCGGGCCTCGGCTCGGCACAGCCACCCAAGGTGAAGGACAGATTCGAGGCCGAATTACTCCCGGATTTGGCTGGGCCACCTTCAGATGGGCGATGCATTGTATAGCATTGGACCTCTTGATCCAGTTTAAGCTATAATCAGATATCCGTGCCTGGACACATGTTTGGGTTCATGTCCCGCAAGGCTCATCAGGGTTTCATTGCACTCAATGAGCCGATGACCTGCATAATCCAACAGGGTTCGAGTCTCGGCTCGAGCCACCTCCTCCTCTCTTAACCCCTATTATAATCCACCGTTGGGTTATTGACCTTGTATCAAGTCCTGTCTGGTTGGAGGCAGAGACAAATATTGACTTGACAGCCGGGCTTAACCCGGAGGAGGGATAAGATCGGTTACCTCTCCCAGCAGCATGGGGTCTGCATCCTCACCACCAAGCTGTCGAACGTGGGATTTGCGTCCTTACCACCAGCCGAAGCAGAAGACGTGGAATCCAACCAATCACATTCGCAGACCCAGCACAACCTACCAGACCAATCACAGCTGGGGTTTTTTCTCATTCAAACAGCTCCTCTCAGAGCTAACCTCAGTTCTTACCATCCTCAACAGCTCTTCTAAGAGCTAACTTCAAAAAGTATTTTGAGATCACTTTTAGTCTTCTCACTACACCTTCCGAGCAGATACTACGAGACAACGACGCAGCAGCCAGCACCAACTGCAGATCAGCTCCAGCTTAACCCAGCATCCATTGTTGCACGACCAAACTATAGCATTTGCATCACCTAGTCTACGAGCGACCTCACTGCTCGGACTAGCACCAACACTCGAGACCACATCGACCTCCCGGTAAACCAAGGATTGAACAAACCGGGAGATCGATCTCACAGACTCTGCAACCAGTATCTAGTCCATGAGCAACTCACTGCTCGGACTAGCACCAATACTTCAAGGCCACTTCGACACTCCCCAGGTTAACCAAAGTACTGCACAACCGGGGCATCGATCATCCAGCCTTTGCAACCAATACGCTCACATCATTGACAGCAACATCTAGAGCCTGGCCATGCAGCAACACATAATACCTGCGCCAAGCACAGAGACCATCTTCCTCTTCTAGACGCGCTATTGCCACAAACTAATAGACAGTTGTGTCTAAGACTTTCTGCAATACAGACTTTCGACACCCAACAGAGACTACACCGACGTGATACAACGACAGCGATTTCTACACCTATACACCTTTTGTGTAATATTCGCTCAATAAAACCTGAATTTAAACCTATCCACTCGCCTCCGTCACTTGTCCAGTTCTCTGTCAAACCACAACCAACTAATACCTATTCGCGAGATCGACGCACACATGTACCGGTCCCGTGACAAATGGTGACCTCGACGTGATGTTGACATGGCTGGACAAAAAAATGACAACATCCACCAGAAGAAAGCAAAACAGACGTCACACAGCAACCGGCAACTCACTTATTCACATATAACATCACGCTGGGGTCCCGTGACATCCTTCTGAGCGGGCGCCACATTGAATTGCAAGGTCCTCTTTCGGATTGTAGTTGGTGAGTACCAGTGCCCCTGAGACAAGTTGCTTCATTTCTACAAACGTTGCGTCACTTAAGCGATACCACATCATTGGACATCTTTGCTAATTAGCAGTCGGTACAGTGGATAATCGCCTTGCATTCTATCATAGAGGGATAATACATTACATAATTAAGGATTGTTTAAAATCGTTTTTATATGAATCTATGTTTAAAAAATAAGATTATTTTAGTTCAAAGCGAAACGATAAAAAATTCAACTTTAGCAAAAAAAAAAAAAAAAAAAAAAAAAAAAAATACTAAAAGCCAGTCCATGTGATAAATAACTATATATGTGTGTGTGTAACCGCAAAAAAGATCCGGTCAGCTAATACACAGATAAGGAATCCTAGTGTTGGTTAAAAGTAGATGGTATTCAAGATAGACTTCTTTATAAATTTATTGTGGACGATCTTGCAAAATTAGGTAAAATGTTTAAAGGTTCTTAAGTATTGGTCAGAAAGAAATATGTTTAAGATTTGAAAAAAATAACTCCCTTCTGGGAGACGAGACGGGCCGGTGACAAAGCAGTTAAAAATAGAGTAAGCAAACTAAGGGGGAAAAAAATGATACTTCAGAAAAAGCAGTCTAGAGATTAATACTTTTAGGACTGCTCGTAGCTGGTAATATAATTACAGTCTCGATGAATTCAGACAGTAAGAGTCAACTCACTTACCCTCGGGTAAGCCATCTGGCATTATTGAACACTTTGTCTCAAAGGACCGAGACTTTACCTACTTTGCAGGGGTGAGTTTATTGCTCAGCGTCTGAGTCACCCGATAGGGGAATGCCGACGTGGTCAAGAATTTTTTGGGCCAGCCGCGCAGGCGTCTAGATTCTTGGAGGCTCCCCGCGATAAAATAGCCTTGTGCCGCACTCTGACTTGGTGGGAAGTCAATTAAATATCAAAAGTGAATTATATCCGCATCGAGTGTAACTGCTTAGTTTAGGTTAAAGGGACGAGTACTTACTTTACTGTTCGATATTCTTTTTTCCTACGGCAAATATGTTTGACTACCTAATAAAGGACAACAATAAAATCTTGCTGTCACCAAAAACTATTGGACAGTTGAGTCAACACTTTCGATGTAAACAGGAACTTGTCACAAATTTCTTTTCTTGTTTTTATTGCCAAAATAAAAGTTGGCTTTAAATTTACTTTTTTGTCTTCGTCATCTTTGCTTTTCCAGTATCACTTCACTAATTTCTAAAAGTTCGTGGGATCGATATATTTATCGGCTTCGCAACAAGAAGGCAGTTGCAACTTGGTGATTACATCAATTTTACCGGGAACTGGGAGTAGACCATTACATGTTGTGAGGTGAACCATGTTTATTATTGCTGGATGCATGCTCAATGTCACTGGAAGGGCAAGACAAAACGCTGTGGATTTCATGTTTGGGTTTGACCTGTCAAGATTTTCTTCTGAGGGGCTTCTTCGGACATTTCACTGAAAAATGATTTATATATATATATACACACATATTTGATCCCACGCAGGACATATTTTTTTATTCTTTTTTTTTTCTATTTCTTGCTACAAAAATTACAGCTTATTTGTTCGTGTTGGTGGATTTTCTATTAATACCTTTTATTCATTTCTTCTTCCATTTTGCCACTGTCTTCCGTAGCCTCACGACAGTGGCAGGTGTCTATGTATTGCTGCAGGGTTAGTTTTGACTGTTGCAACATTCTTTTTGAACCTTGTTATCTTTAACACTGAGTACAAGGAAGTTATGCAGTCAATAACAAAAGCTTTAAGACTAAGCTTGATCGATACGAATTTTGTTAGGGTAAAAGTTTACCCCACTTTCGGAAGACGCATGTACTTGTGCGTGTTTCTTGTCGAGGTCGGAAGGAAGAGTGTATTTAACCGATTTCCCACCAAGTTGATAGATGACACAGGGTCGTTTTATAGAGGGGAGTCACTCACAAATCGAGATTCATGCCCGGCTAAACCAAAAAGTGATTGATCCTGTCGGTATTCCTGTATTAGCCTGGAGGGAAGGCCTCCTGAGACCAAGTGATCAACCTTTAACTTTCCACCTAACACGAATGATTGAGAGAGAGAGAGAGAGAGAGAGAGAGAGAGAGAGAGAGAGAGAGAGAGAGTAAGTGAGCGTTTCGTCTTTGCCGCGCGTTTTATATCGTTACTTTGGTTATGCTACCAAGCGGCCATTAGAAGTACAATTTTGGAAAGCAAGAGGTATAATTCTGACACTCTCTTTTGTTAAAAATGTACCGTCCATAGGTTTCGCTTGTCTGCCCAATGAATTGTCGGTCAAATTTGGCTATGACCGTGTTCAGACCGTCTTATCTTTGTGTTGTAGTGAACTGAAATTTATTGTAGATAGTTAATGCGTCTGGACTTATAATGTGGAGAAATAGCGCTGTTTGGTATTTTCTGTTTTGCTCTTCTAGTTTAATCATAATGCTATAATTCATCCACATTTCCATATTTTCCAACCTTCCATAAGGTTTGTCTTAGCGTCCAGTGTGCTCAGCGATGATATATATGATAGAAATTTTTCTGCTATTTTATCTATTTTATTTTTACTTATTTTTATTTGTTTGGCAAGCGCACGGTCGAAGTGGCACTGAGGTCTTGTAGTCAATCTTAACGCCAATAGTTTCTGACATTGAAGTTCGTTTTCTTCTTCATTTCCCACTATAGATGTTTGTTTTCTAAATTACTAGTCGCCGAGCTACTACCATGTTACGTAATTGTGATCTAATAGATAAAAAAACACGATAATAGAGAGATCGAAGGAGTGGTCACCGGGGGCCGGTTTTTATTCAGATAGGGAGAAAAAGTGGAGTGAGAAGATATCGTGTAGGACTGTACCATTACAGGAAGTTTATAGGGAATATGCATTGAATTATAAGTCAATTTTAGTTCAATGTCACACTTCCTGTGATTGCTTTCAATGACTTCTAAGAACAGTAAATTGCTATGTTAAGAGAAGCTCAAGTAGATACAAATTCATCAAAACTTAATTGAAATATTGATTGACTCAGATTTTCTTGTTCATTAAATATCATTCATGAATAATCATTCTGTTTTGCAGTTATTTCGTGTTCAAGATAGTCTACAAGATATATACCGAAAATATTTGTGTATAATACGCACCCCTAACTTTGTACTACGAAATTTTAGAAATAAATTATTGTATAAAGTACGCATTGACTTTTTAGAATTTGTAGCGGTCAAATTTTGCATTTGTCCAACTTTTTATTGGTTCATTCCGACTAAAATTAAGAATTTACATTAAATCTTAAAACACAAAATTAACACAGCATTTAGAACAAATACAAGGACATGTTCACAAATGCAACAAACTAGCCGTGAAAATATGTTTACACTGAGAGAAAAAAAAAAAAAAGATAAACACACATTCCAGTGCCTATTTCTCTGTAATGGTATAAAACACATCACTTTGAACTAAAGATATAGCTGACTTTCGGCCATCCCTTTCTGAAGTGAAGTACGTAGCCGGAAATAAAGCTAATTATCTACTTCTCGAATATAATATGCACTCCTTACTTTTAGACGGAAAATTGTGGAAAAATTGTGCTTCTTATACACAAATAATTTGGTATCTATTTATCTATCGAACTGAATATTTATCACAATCATTAGTGATCACTAGGCAAATTCAGATAAATCTCACCCAGGATTTCGAAAGTTGATTCTCACGATTGACAGACCCTACCTATCTAAAAAAATTAGTGCAGCAAAATCTTATTTAGCTCTTTACTGGAATACTGTCACTCCATACATGTAATATCAACCATGCTCCAACCTTTATATTTCTGAGTTGTAGCCGTATCAGTACTATCGTATGGCTGCATCACTTTGACTCTAATGAAACACTTGGATAAAAAACAAGATGAGAACTACCCAAGAATGCTGCATGCTGTTTTAAACAAATCCTGGAAGCGGCACTCTATAAAATTGGATTTGTATTGCCACACAAACCATCAGAGTAAAATGGTATTCAGAGGATGAACTCATAGGTGATGTTCTCCTATGGACTCCTCCACATGGATTCACCAATGTTGGCCTACAATAAAAAAACTTACATTTTCCTGCTCAGTGCAGATACTAGATGCAATATACAGGACAATCTAAGGTTAATGGGCGTTAGGGATAGGCAGTGATAGAGATTCGAGGGAACCCATGTTGTTGGTTGTTTGTTTGGGCTTTATGGCATATCAACCTTTGTAGGTTATTTAACACCAAATCCATTTTTATGCAAATAGTTCCATTTCAAACAATTCAGTTTAGCATGAGTACACAGTTTGATTGTCAAAAACATTTCTATTTCAAGCTATTCAATTTATTCAAACTTTAGATATCAAAATAGTTCTATTTTGAGCAATTCAGTTTAGCATAAGTACACAGTTTAAGTGTCAAAACAGTTCTATTTTAAACAATTCAGTTCAGCATAAATACACAGTTTAAATGCAAAAAACAGTAAAGTCAAAAAAGCACAGTTTAGTTCTATTTAACCCATAGATAGGACCCTTATCAGGTGCTACCTCTCCAGGCCAGATTGAACCTGGGAGTGATGGCAATGAAGGGGTACTCTGCATTCCTCAAAGCTCCAATATCACTATCAGATTGTTTAATGTCATATCAGGACACTCATTGGGGGGATCTTACCTCTCTGCAGAGAAGCAGTCAGTGTATTCTACAGCCCCTGCCGACTGGGCCAGAATCCATGCTGTCAGCATCCTTTGATGATGATAATAATGATATCTATAAATAATAATAATAATGATATCGATGTGTTGAAACACAATTGAGCAAGAAATCTAGGCATTGTCAGCCACATTTCCCTCATTATTTCGTTTACATTTTCATCCAGCAACAAGCTATTTAATTTGCAATCTCAAAGCCAGACAGCAACAAAATCAACCTAACCAAAAAAGTTCCCTTTTATTAATAAAATTATCATGAAAGACAATTTTGTGGTGATTGGCAGAAAATCAATTACTTTCAATTTGGTTTCTGATTCAACCAGATAAAAGGTGACAGGTGACAGAGAGAAGTGTACACTGATTAAATGTATTTGAAAAAATAAAAGGTTATCAATTGAGGAGTCATCAGAAAACCATTAGGAGCACTCAAAACAATAAAAGAAAAAGAAAAAATTGAACATAAAATTTGGGATGTTGCCAACAAATACAACTGATGCATGAATCACAGTCAGATTATCAAATCATTTTCTTAAATAAAATAAAAATGTTATTTTTAATGAATATATTTAAGGATAGGTATATTTTCAGATGGTACTGCTCCTCATTAAATGGTAAACCTCTGAAATTAGAAGACAAGTTCACAGACCTTGGTAGCACTATCTCATCAACTAAAAGCTATATCAGCATATTCATTGGTAATGACCATATGAAGATCTGATCTGATAATATAAAATAGGAATTCTTTCAATCTGTAGCTGTGTCAATATAACTGTGCGGTTGTACCACATGGATTTTAATGAAGTCAGGAGAAAAATTTAGATTGGAACTATCTCAGGATACTTCAAGCTGTTTTAAACAGATCCTGGAAGCTGCACCCTACAAAACACCAACTGTATGACCATTTAATTCCTATGTTACAACCATCCTAGTTAGATGAGCCAGACATGTTGCGGAAGTAAGGACAAACTCATAAGTAACAGTCTCCTATGGAGTCTTACATATGGTCACATCAGTTTAGGCTGACCAGTAAAAACATGTTCATCAGTTCTGTGTGGACACTTGATGCTGCGAAGAGGACTTGCAATAACTGATAGAAATGGATGATGAGAGAGTCAAGTGAATCCATGCTTGGCGATGTTAACAAGAAAAAAGACTATTAACTGATTTGGCTTAGTGTTCATTCATTAATCTTGAACCCAGTGAAATAAAGATTCAATAAGAGATACAATATGAAAGCTGTTTTTGGATTATCTGTCCTTGATCCTTTAACCACTGAAGTTTTTTAAATAGAGGAAAACTGTTTTCTTGATGGACCAAATTTGCAACAATTAGAGTTTGAATTAAAAAGAGTCAATTTCAGTTTTTTTTTCTATAAAGGCTGCAAATCATACAGTCCACTGTGAAAGCAATGTAAAACCCTCTTGATTAAACACAAATGTTAAATATAACAAACAAAAGAGCTCCACATCTGTACAAATGATCATTTAAGAATAACATCATAAGTAATAAATATTTATGTATTCATATGCTTCTATCTTGTTTTTACCAACAATCTTAAAATACATTGTGATGAATTGATAACAACAAAAATTACCACATAATAGCGGCTTTATTTAATTTTACAATGCATGTATTAATATTGCTTCTGTAGCATACAAAGCAGCCATCTTTTAGTTATCAAAGGTCATTTAAGAGTTCTGATAAAGGGGGATAATCCTGGAAGTTTAAAATAACATACATCCCATATCTTCCCAAAATTCAAATTTTTACAAGACAAATTTTCACTAGCAAAGAACAAATTTAAAGATCTTTGAAATAAATGTCTCGGTTAAATGATGAAATTTATGATGAAATTATATTTTGGTTTTCAGCAAATGACATTTAAGTCTGTGTGGCTTAAATCTTATTAGTAAATGTTATATGAATTGCAGTATCATAGTTTATGTATAGAAGATAGCAGAAAGAGAAACCAATTGAGAAGGAGTCCTTATGGTTTCATGACTAAGAAGCTGGACTACAACAGCATATTAGATGAGTTGAAAATTCTGTCACTCTGGGGAAACTCCCTTATTCCTTGCCCCTGCTATCTATTAAACAATAATGCTACTGTCCTTCTCCATGAATGGCTTGGTATTAAATATTTCATGAAGGTTCATATGTCATTAAAATAAGAAAGAAACCAATTGAAGTTGAAAGAAATAAAAGGAACTAGTTGAAGGAAACAAAGCAGAGAAGGATGAAAAGAAGAAAGAAGAGAAGGAGTGTATTGAAATATATAAGGAAGGAAGGAAGGGAGGGAGGCATTGAAAGAAAGAAAACAAGGTGTAAAGTAGGAAAGTACAGTAAAAGAAAGAAAGAAAGAAAGAAAATTTAGACAGAAAGACGGTACAGAAAGGGAAAGAAAGAAAGAAATAAGATAGAAAAAAAGAAATAAGAAAGAAGGAAGCACTATATTGAAAGGGAAAGAAAGAAAGTATAGAAAGAGATAGAAAAAAAGGAAGATGTAGGGAAAAAAAGAATAAAAGTACAGAAAGAGAAAGAAAGAAAGAATGAAATGAGTAAATAGTAAAGAAATGAATGCTTGAGTGATTTGAAAAGATGGATTTTCAGACTTCATTATACCTTGTTTCTCTGATTGTCTACCAAAATACTTGTCATTCAATGCTAAAATACCAAAATCTGAATAAATTTAACATTTTTAAGATTTCAAAAATTGAACAAATTATCACACTTACCAATAAATTAAATCATGACATCAAAAATAAATGAATATATCTATGTGGACAAGACTTGCTATATTCTATCAGCTGCATAGTAAAATCTAGCAGGGATATGAAGTCCCAATTTTGGTGTTTGTACCAGTTTGTCAATGTCATAAACTAATGCCTTTTGTGTTAGTTCCTAATGTACATGAATTATCCAGTGAAAAGAAAACTGGGGAGAGGTTCATTTTTGGTCAGCAGACTGTTGCAAATAAGAGAAAGTTGCACTGAATTCTCTAGAGTTCATTATGTTGTATTTGTACTTGAAATATGAGTGAATCATAATGTATTTTGACTTTTTGCTAAATCTCTGCTGCTGCTGCTTTGACCAAGATCTGCTTCAACAGATGCCATCAAAAAGATAATTATTCAAAGAGGTGAGGCTTGTCAAAATGAACATTTATCCTTTTTAAACTTACAAAACCATTGGTAACATCTATATACAGTCATTTCACCTGACTACACAGTATAAATATTCTTTATTATCTACATTACTTTGCTACCATGAAGAAATTGATGCAACATGCAATATTGTGTCTGATATTCATTAAAGCTTCTGTATCAAATAGAACTAAATAATAACATGAATTATAAATGACTCACACAGATCAAGACAAACTGAATGTTGATGTAGCATAAGAGTTATCATCATTGAATATGGATTTGGTGAGCCAAGTTCAAATCCTGGATGAGGCTGCTTGCCTTCCACCTTGGAAAGGCATACATCCATCACTTCTTCTTTAGCAATGAGTAAGTAGTTGAACCAATTTGGCTCTTTAACCATGATAGTTGCCGGTGGAGCAATGATTGCATCCCCTGAAGTGAGATAAGACTCCACTACAAAAGAAAACATAAACATTATTCCCAGTGCACTTGCATCCAAACTGAGAGTACCCATCCAGCAGTGTCCCGTATGTCTTGTTTGGCTTATTTTGATGGCTTTAAAGATGGGAGGAAAGTGGCCATACAGCTGATGTTTTGTTGGATGTTTCTTCCAAGATTTGTTCAATATAGCTCATAGCATTCTTGTGCAGTTACCATTTAGCCTTTTTTCTATATGTTTTGTCAGCATTCATATGGTGCATTCATAGAGTAGTACTGACACAACTGCTGCTGGGAAGATATCCTACTTTATTTTATTAGATTGATCAGACTTCTATATGTTTGAGAGATTATTGATAGCAGTCCACACCTTCACTAGGTGCATACTGACTTCACTTTCAGTAGATGAGATGCTGCTGCTGAGGTACATGTACTTGTCTACTAATTTCGTGTGGAGATGGCTCCTTCTCGATTAAAAAGCATGTACTTTATTTTATTTGGGTTCACATGGAGGCCAATACTTCCTGCTACCTACTCCAGGCTATGCAGCTGAGATTCAGCTTGGTCAGGTCTAATTACAAGAAGTGCTAGATCATCTGCATAGTCTGCATTTGTTACATTTTCTGCAGAATATCATCTGCTTATTGCTTTTTTTTAGTTTAAGGCTATTTTCTTTTATTATATCTATCGATGTTTAGGTATGTTGTCAAGGCTGGTTATAAACATATATAGTGCTAATCTATTTCCTTGCAGAACTCCAGCAACAACGTTGAAGTCATCTGTGCTTTTATCCACTGAGTGAATGCTGACTTTCATGTTTTTATTGAACATCATTATGACTGTAACAGTTTCTTTGGGGAGACCACAAGCTAGAAGTATTTTCTCCATCTTTCTTCTGCATATGGAATCAAATGTCTTGAAGAGAACTACAAATAATAGCATTGCTTTGAGATGTTTTGCACCAACTCCTTTAACAATTCAACAGATTGTTAGAATCTATGATGTTGTGGATTGATTTCTCCAAAAACCATTTTGATTTTTCCTAAGAATTTGCTCAATTTCAGGTTCGATGCAATGGCAAAACAAGGCATTATAAACCTCAGCTGCTATAAAAGTAAGTGTTATACCTCTGCATTTTGTGGTGATATTGAGGTCACCTTTCTTTGAGAAGAGGAGGATACAGCTTTTTATCCAACTCTCAATTGTATTTTGTTTATATACAACATTGCAAAATCAAAGAAGTTAGACATTAAATTTCCATGTCTTCCAATACTTCTGGGATTATTTCATCAAGGCTTGTCACTTTTCTGCTTTTAATTTTTGTCCCTACTACACTGAGTTCTTCTTAAAAGGATTTTCCAAGCTGATTCTTGAAATGTCCTTTCCATGTCTGTATTTGTTCTTCTTGGCTGGCAGCTTTTAGTTTTGAAAGATTACCATGACATGTTTTACAATAATTTTTTATACAGATTTGTGTTGTTTTTTTTTAATATATCCATCTTTGTGAAATGTACATGAAGGTGTCATTTATCAAGGCATAAATGAACACACACTTGTAAAAGTTTAATTCTATCATAAAATTTCTTTGATTAAAACATAATAAAACCTGAGATATTTATGTTCAATAAATCTGAATTTCGTATTATGACTCCTATTTTTCCACAGGAAAAAAAATTGCTTTAGTTTTCATTAGGACACATTTTTCCCTTTGAAAAAAAGATCTTGTATTCCTTCAGCATAGTAACCTTTACATTGAGGTTTTAGCTATTTACTTACTTGATCATTGCAGAAAATGTTGGTTCATGCAGAACTTCTTTGAGGAAGTAAAACAAATGAAAATCAGAAAGGATCAGATGTAGACTGTAAGAAAAATGTGGCAGCTATTTACAACCAAACTAACTGATGGTTTTGACTGTCCTTTCTGCAGGAAGAAAGTTTGCATTGACCCTGTGTAACCCAACAACTACTCACATTAAAAAAAGGAAAGGTCATCATTCATAATCTTGTGTGTTGTAATACAGAAACTCCCTGTTGTTCAGAGATGTTCTCTATTGTTATACTTCTGTCAGCAAAAAGGAGCACGTTAACTGAATCCACCATTTCAGGTGTGCTTGCCATTGTGGGCCTGTCTGGCTTGTCTTTAACTTGAATGCTATTTTGACCTTCTTTAAAGAATTTAGCCCATTTGTAAACACTTTTTTGACTAAAACATGTTTCTTCGTACACATCACACATTCATCTATAAATTTCACATGGTTTCTATTTCTCAGTCACTAAAGATTTCATGTCAGAACTCTGCTCAGATTTAGAGCACTCTGTTTCCTTTGCCACCATTTTGAATAGCCTCAAAACAAATATTTTTGCTATAAAGCAATCCCAAACAATGCAGAGTTTACATTAATGAAGAAAAAATTCTGAAAACAAAGTTAATTTTGCTTATTTTAAATAAATTAACTATATCTATAGAAAGACCCTCAATACTTATTTTAACTGTCTAATCATATTTAAAATAATTTTTCCTTTGGGCAACACTGAGTATCCCTGCTAGTACATTATATATAAACATACACCAGAGGCATTTTGGGAACTTCACATAGTATAATGATTAGCGGACCGTTAGTATTGAGTTTGATTCTCACTGGGCATCTGATACTTCTGGCCTTGTGCCACACCTAAGATAAGCTTAGTAAATGCTTATACCACTGATATTTTATTATTTTATTTCTTAGTTTTTGCTTTTCAATACATTTTTTAAGATCCCAAGATTCAAGTATTTTTGTTATTTTTTACTATGTAGAAAAAAATCGACTTTTAAATATCTTATCAATCTTAGCAATTTAATTTTGAATAAAATCATTTTGCATCTGTTGTCTTTCTTCTGGGAGTAATTATACTAGATGCAAGAAAATTACAACACACATTGATTTTCTCTGAGTCAATTTCATCCATTAAAATTCAGTAAAAATAAAGTAATCAATTGCTCTTGCCATTCTTAAACATTTAAAAATATTTTCTGATGCATGCTTGTAAAATATCTCTCTTAGTTTTGTATAATTTTCTCATTTTATTTATCACTGATTTTTGATTTCTTTCAATCATTTTTCAAAATTAAATTCTGTTGAGAAATCAGTTTGAAAAATCATAGCTGATTTAAACTTTTAAAGAAGAAATATTTGATTAAATAATTAGATTTGTTAAATTGACAGTATGGACACTCTTATAATATAAACCAGACCCAGTGGCATAGAGAGTGAGAAAGATGATCAAAGACCTGAAGTTTATCCAAAGAGCAGAATTGGTTTGATTGGTTCAAAGTAACTAAAGAAAAATAAAAATAAAAACAAAAACTGTTTATACTTCCATTAATGACTAATTGAACAAAGACAGTTGGTCGGAAAGTTTTTTGAGAAAAAAATTCTGAATATGGTACATTTTCTGAAGCTCATACTGGAAATTTGATCTCTCAGATAGAATAAAACAAGAATTTTCCCAAGCTCTGCTCATGTTAGTACTACTGTATAGTTACTTTTCTTGGACTTCAATAAAAGGCTTTTTTTGGTTGTAACATCTTAAGCTTCCAAACTGAACTATCATTTAAAAAATTTGTCTGTTAATATGTTTGTTTCTAAAGATGTTTGAGGAAAAGAGAAAGTCTCACAAAACTGGAGTTATCTACAGTTGGTAGACTTTAACCTGCAGCTGTAGAAGCAGAACTTGCCTGTCCTATTTAAAAGATATTGGAAACATCAAATCTTTGTGGAACAAAGCCATGATTTAACTTTACAAAATCTGATTATTTGGTAGTTGATGGTTGGCTTTTGTTGCAACCAAAAATATCAATATGTTGCAACCCTTATTTATATTTATGTAATTTTGTTTTTGATTTTAGGTTTGGTTTGTTTTTTGTTTAACGACATATCAAATTTTATGGGTTATTTAATACCAAAGCAATTCTTCTAGAAGAGTAGAAGTACAATTTAATCTATAACTGGAGTTTAAGGGGGTTCAAAGTTTTCCCAAGATTATTAACCTGAAAGTGAATTTTTATTGGTTACAAACTTTCAATGCTGAAGTATCTGTTAATAGATAATACCTAATGATATCTCTTTTGATTGTCTAATGCTCCACTTGAAATAAAAATCCTAGTATCTTTAATCTAGAAGAATAAAAGTTTTTATAGATAATTAGGTTTTGGGCTCAACCCAAAAGGTTATTCTCTCAAGTTTATCTATTTCAAAGCAATAAAAATTTTCTCAGAGCAAGTCATTTATACTTGACTTTGGTTGAACTTAATGTCTTGACTTGAACCATCATGAATAATTATTCTAACTCAATAACTTTTATAACTTTCTTTTATTTTCATGCTTTAAAAATGATGAAAATTTTGCTGTTCATAATAACATTACATGATCGAAAAAAAATAATGTGGCAAGTTATTTTGAAGCCATGAAAATCAACCCTAAAAAATAAACAAAATCCTTCGAATAATATGACTCAGACAAATAGATTTCTGATTGAAATAATAAAAATAATCTTTAAAAATCTTAGATATGTTTTAATTCCCATTTTTCACAAAATGCATTTTTGTTAAAATCAGAAAATTTTTTTCTGTTCATAATGATATTATATTTAATGAGACAATATTGGGTTCAAAAGATTTAAGCACTGTCTAACTTCTGTTCATGCTTTTGTGTGTATGTACGTGTTCCATTGACCCATCAAAGTTTCTAGTGGTGACTTAGGCTCTTAACCTGAATCAAAGATATTTGCTTTGAAAAATAAAACAGATAAACAAAAAATAGCATTTTGGTTTTTGTAAAATTGTCAGTTATCAAGTATCAGCTGTGGAAACCTGTACAGGCACAGAAATTTGATGAATTGTATTCAGAAAAATATGTAGTTAGATACTAAAATTCTTCTTATATTCTACATTATAAACTATATATCTTATATTATGTTAGAAATACCAGCCTGAATAGCATTGATGACTTAGAGTCACCATTGATTTATATATATATATATATATATATATATATACAAGGATCATTAAATAAGTTCCCAGTCTTTTTCCCTATGAGCACTTTTATTGATAGTACACACATGAAATTCTAGTCCCCTTTCAAATAATCTCCACTGGCTGCAATGCACTTGTACCATTACAACAACTTCTGGAAGGCCCCATGGAAGTCTTCTTGTATGAACATGTCAATGACCTTCGTCACAGCCTTTTATCTTCTCAATTGTCTCATAACGACAGCTGCTGAGCTTAGGGAACAACCAAAAGTCACAGGTCTCGACTATAGGGAGGGTGACGAACTGTCTTGATGCCTATCTTGCTCAAATAGTCTGTGACAAGAATGGAGTTGTGGACTGGTGCATTGTCCTGCTGGAAATGCCACTGACCTGATTTGAAGAGTGCTGGCCTCTTCCAACGGAATCTCTTGCTGAACTCCCTTAAAACCTCAACATAGTATCCCTAAGCCTAAGCCTAACCCTTTGGCAAATTGATTCATGCAAGATGGTCGAAAAGTAGTCTGAAGCATTCCATACGTTTCTGTAGCATTTTTTCCGAGTTTAAAACAGAATTTTATTGCATATCATTTTTCTAAAGTGTCCTCACATCCAGATTGCATTTTTGAAATAAACCAGCTGTGACAATCAGGCTTTAGTAGTGTGTATTCCAATTGCTGCTGTAGCTGTTCATTTGAACATGAAATCATAAAAATTGTTCAGTCATCTCATAAGATGTATAGCAATAACATACTGAATTTTCAAGAGTCTACAACAATTTTAAATGCTTGTACAAAAAAGTCTGGAAACTTATTGAATGTACCCCATATATATATATATATATATATATAACTTATTTTAAATAAATATTTATTAAATTAAGATTAAAATAACTAGTCATTAAAGATCAAATGGCTTAACATGTTTTGGGGCACCTGTTGTTATATATAATGTATCTACACAAATATTCAGACCCTTCAGATGTTAATACAAAGGCATCATCATCCCATTTGTGGGATGTTTATTAAGAGAACAATGTTTATATCGAACATTCTGTCAATGTCCTCTAAATGGGATGGAGTGTTTTATGTGTAATAGATATTTGTACCAAGTTAAAACTGTTTATGCATATTTTTTGAAGGACTTTTTTCCGCTCAGATCATTTTGTTAAGAACAGTTCCTGTTTGTGAATTTCAAGTACTTTCTCAACACCACTTCAATTCATAAGTAAAATTTTATCATTCATTTCAGGGGAAAATTTTCACTTAAAAAAAAAAACATATGAAGAACCTGATAAGAAAATGTACATTTTTGATAATATTCCTTCTTTCTTTTTTTTTTTGTGTTTCTTTATTTTGCTTTGTCAAAATAATCCTTAATGTTTGAGCCTGGAGGAATTTCTTGTCTTCTGAAGTCACAACTCTAATATGCAGAATAAACAACAATAAAAACAACACTTTCCGGCTCAGTAGCCTCAGCTTGCATCCAGCTGGCAGGCAAAAAATAAAACAGGCAGTAACTCAATACTGAGCCTGTAACATGACAGAAGCAAGCTTCTATATATATATACTCTAATATACCCATTCACTGGGCCAGCAACCAATCACTGTCCCTGGAATGGACTTAGCCACTTGCGAATAATGGAATGCCACAATGTCCACACTTCAACTTTTATGCAAATGAGTGCTGACTCATAGCTACTGAGCTTTACAAAAGAATACAAACATTGTCCAGATTTAAATAAGAAAAGTTGCAATTAAAATTAACCTCTTAGTTAACAATTTGATAAAAATGTTTTATTACTAAACTTCAGTAAGAATAATAATGTTTTTCCATAACTACAACCTTCTCATTAAATTATAAGCCCTAGAAAATAGTAGACCATTTCATACATCTTGGTAGCATTATCTCATTTACTGAAAGCAATGTCAATGGATGTATATGAAAGGCATAGAGTGCTATTGACAGACTAACAACTATATGAAAATCTGATCCCTCTGATAATATAAAACAAGAATTCTTTCAAGTTGTTGCTTTTTTTAGAACTACTGCATAGTTGCATAACTTGGACTCTAAGAAATGCTGGGGAACTACACAAGAATGCAACCTGTTTCTTTGAACAAAAGTGATTTAATTCTAAATTCAAATTTTGTGATTAAAACAATATGGAGACTACTTTTTGTAATTATCATTTCATAATATTAATGTATAATCTCTTGAATCTTTTTAGATAAGGTTCTCAAATTTCATGTAGCTTAGGGCCTTGGCAGGTGGAAATTTAGGCCTGGCTATTTATTAAAAGATTATCGAACTGTTGATATGATGTAGATTAGCTAACACATTTAAAACTGCTAAATTTCTTCATTTTATCTTCATTCAGATCATAATATATTTCTAGGTGAAAGAAATATTCTCTTATTGTAGATAAACAACTGTAATATAGTAAGAAAACTTAAGTGTCTTATGGAATTTTTTTGAATATTTTAATAGCAATTTAATTTGATAAGAGTATGAACTAAATCAATATTACAAAATAGATCAGTAAGATCTATTTTCGACATATAAAGTAATATTCAAGTTGAGCTCTGGACCATTGGACTTGTGGAAAAATATAGCATGTCAACCAGTATGTTGGTAGCTGTTGAACTTGAAGGCAATGTGAGAATACAGCTCTCATTATATGGTTTCAGTTAAGTGACCAAAATGACTGTAGAAATCAGTCAGTGAGAGACACTCAAAGCAAGTGGATGAGAGCTCTGTCCTGTTCTCTCTGAGTCTCTGTTTAGGCCGGGTGGGTAATGACTGAAAAGTTGCCAAGAAATACAAAGTAGAAATTTTGGTCATGATGTCATTCATCATCTGAGCCAAGAAGAATTTAGAACAGCTGGGGATGACAAAAGAAGACAAGACCAAAGATGATGACATGAAAGAGACATCAGATTAACAGACAAGAGAAGTGGAGAATAAAGTTGGGTGAGGAGATGGGAGCAGACCAACCATAGTATAAGGCATATAACATAAAACAGTCAAGAAAAGACAACACAAAATTAAGTTGGGAAAACTTAATAAAATGTAAAAAGCTTAATATTAGCCTTGTATCAAACCTGACCATGTTCACTTTTTAAGAGAAAAATTTCCCAAGAAATGGATTATAAAATCCTATGTATGTAAAAGTTTATTTGAAATCCAGAAACAGCAACAGGTTTTAACTTGAAAGGAAAATTTAAAAATTTTCTCTGATAAGAAAATTTAAAATGGAGGCTTTCTGTTGAAGTTCTGTTGTGCCTGATTTCATTTGTGTTGAAACATAGAACGTTCCAAAAATAATGCATACACAATTTTAAATTGGTACAAATATCTATTGCTCATGAAATACTCCATCCTATTTAGAGGACATTTGCAGGATATTGAATATAAATAGAGCAATCTTATATTAAACATTCTATATATAGAATAAAAATGACTCTTTGCTTTTCATATTCAGATTTGTTACCATATTTTTCATGAAAGGATATCAGTGCACATGTTATGGAATTCATTGTTTTAAGCCAACTGAGAACTTAACAAAATAAGCATTAGCATTATTTACCCAGATGTAAATAATTAAAGATTACATTTGTCTGAAGGTGTAACAGTTACCTGAAGAACTCAAGATAATTCATCAGGTGCAATATTGTGAAGAAAACAAAAGAAAAACACTGCAGATACCAAAAACCTAACAATTACTTGAAATCTGGTTTTTACTTGAAGTCCACCTGGCCACTGGCAAAGACAAATATATCAATGATTGTTCTGTCCAGGTATAAACACCTGTCATTGTCATTCTCTATTTGCTGGCATGATCAAATGCAAGTTGTTTTCTTGTTTTATCAGTTTATCAGCTGTGAAAATATGTTGATGGTTGCTGCTGCCAAAGGGAAAAAAGCTCAACTTTTTTTTCTTCTTGTTTTCTTCCTTAAATCTTACCAAAATGAGTTCCCAACCCAAGGGGAGACAGCTTAAAACAGAGAGAAACTGCTTCAATTATTTAAGTAGTTTCAATATTTTAAATACATTTGTTTTGATTTTGATTTGTTTAATAATCAAAAATCTGGTTATCTGCTAAAACTATTTCCACATCAAATATTTTCATGCAGAATTTTTTCCTAATTTCTCATTTTATTAAAAATGAAAATTTGGAAAAAACGTTCTGAATATTGAAAACAGATGATGAAAAGAATTTTAAAATGAGGAACAATTTATTTTTTTAAATTGTGACTGGATTTTTAATTTCTTTGGTTGTTTGATAGTTAAAATAAATTAAATTTGTTTTTAGATTCATCTCCCAATAATTTGCACCTGGCAATATCCAGATAATAGGAGTCCCTGTGGCATAGCAACTAATGTGCTGGACTTCAACATCATGCAAGTTCAAACACCATTCACAACATTACATTCATTTTTAGATTGATACTTTTAGAAAAAGTAGGAACCCCCTTATCAACCCCCAGTAATGGATTGAACAGTATCACTTTTGTTCGGCAAGGATAGCTTTGGCATTAAATAACCCAAAAACATTGAGATGTCATTAGATAAAGAAACTGAAACCAAACCAGATAATAGCTGATATTGAAAAAAAACAAACTTGATCATATAAATATGAATTTTCGGGAAAAAATAATCATTTTTGGCAACAGATATTTCTATATATTTCTCATTTAAAAGCATTTATATATATTTCTATATATTTCAATAAATTCCTCATTTAAAAGCCTTAATTGTTTATCATAATGTAAACAATGTCCAAGTGAAAGAGAAAGATTCTTGGATCAATGATCAGCAGCTCCTCAGACATAACAGCACATTGTGTCATGGGTAACATTTCTCTCCTGTGTTTCTGGAAGATATGGATCCATGGATCAAAGATTCCTTTAACAAAGAGACTGCACCTATATAATGCAACATATGCATCTTTGATAATGTACAATTGTCACACAGTTGGGCAGCTCCAAAAGCAGCAATGGATAAGCTTGAAGCCTGCCTCAGCAAACATTGGAAAATTATCACTGAACACAAATGGCCAAACAGCTTAATCTTCAACAAGGCTCTGTACGAGATGTGCAACAACATTCCACTATTAACAAGGGTGACGGAACAACAATAGTCCATGTTAGGTCATGTGCTACAGATGTCCAAAGAAAAACCTGAACAAAAATCCCAGGAAATAGCTGTAATAGGGTCCAACAAATACCAGGCATGCAGAGGCTGATGCCAGATAAACTTACTTGATAAATTACCGGCAAAGCTCCAAAATGCAAAACTGAGAACCATAAGATCTAGCAAGTGGCTGAAGGAGTTAAATATCCTCCCAAAAGAAATGACAGAGTAGCTTCAAATGAAGAAGAACAGATTGCTACTGTAGAATATTTCAAACTACTACAGTGGTAGAATGCATTAAAATATACACATATGGGTAGTCATACAAAGTACAAACAATCTATATCAAAGATAAAATTCTTCCATCTTTATCTATCTGTCAATTTCTAAAAAAAATAAATGACAAATTTAACTCTAAAAATAGTCTCAGTTAAGAATGTTCTCAGAAGGATAAACGGTAAAATAATAGCAGTAACAACAACTTTTCCAGAAGAAATACAAGCTTACTTGATATAATTGAATTGTCTTGTCATCTGTTTCTTTTCAGGAGAGAAAATATATTATCAATTATTTTACACTGCAAAATATCTAAATATTCTAAACTGTTATAAAGACAACATTTTTCAAAAACCATCACAAATGTGATTACATCTACAGATGAATTTACCTAACCCCTCCACTACCAGTAGAATACAACATAAGGACAATTTTTAAGTGGACTTTTAATAGGTTCAAATTCAGTTTTTCCATCTCCAAGATAAATTGTCTTACCTAGGATAAAAGTTCAGTCTGTCCAATAATCTATCCCTAGCGGCAGGGGGAATAGTTGGATTCATACTTTTCCTGAGGGTATTAGTGGAATGTGAAATGGAAAAAGCCTCATCCAGGGTTGAACTCAGGTTACCATGTCCATTTCCTATGTAGATAACTATTACAATATGGTTGTCTCTATAATTACTGCTACAGGATGAACAAAAGTAATAAGACAAATTGGAATATTTCTTTGTAGTCACTTATCTTAAAATTATTCTCAACATGTTTCAACCTTATGATATCTTCTGAAGAAAATTTTTTAAAAAGGTTTTAAAATATACATATAATTTCAGTTATTTGTATAAGTTATTATGATAATATTGGATTATGTTTGATATAAAACATCAATAATTTCCTGTCTGAAATAAATAGGCATTGATGTTGCATTTTGGGAAAAATTAACCCTCTAATCACTATAAACTACCTAAGCCATTGAATGTGATGTTTCCTGCTAGGAAAGAACATTTTCTTAATCTTGGATTTACTATTTGAATTTGCCTATTTGAAACTCTACCCTTCCCAAATTTGATGCTGAACTGGACTGCATAATTTTTATTGATTTGGGACTTAATACCAATTATTTGTGAGTTAACTGAAGCAAAACTATTTTTACTAGTTTATTTTCTAAATTACTGTTTAATATATCACATCTTCTAACAGAATCACCCACAAAAATATTATCCAAATTAGAAATCTTAAAATTTTTAAATGATGATTCAACTCTTACAAAGTTGTATTTTTCTGCTATTGATTGCAAAGATGTAAATCAAATTTCACTTACCTTTTATTTGAAGCAAATGAAATCAGGTGAGAATTTGAAAGAAAAAAGAAAAGAAAGTATGTCAGTAAAAATGTATAAACAATATTTAAAGGCAAAATTATGCAAAACAATACTTAATAGATAGTTTGGCATTTATCTACACCTATCCTGTTGTTTAACATAAAATTGTTGATTTAGTTAAACGAAATAAACTCTAAGTTATTATTCACAGAAAATATTTCACCTTTTCATTTTACTTCTAAAAATGTTCATCATTCAATAACTTAATTGAATGCTTCTTCAATTCATTGATATTTGACATAAAAATTTTTAAAAAATAAATCAGTATTAAAAATTGAGAGGAGTTTGTTTTGGCTGTTCTATCAATAGCAAAACAATTTGATAAAGAGTGACCAAATTTTCTATGCATACTTTTTTGACCCAGGGGAATGGTTCAGCATGAGAAAATTTCTCATGGAGATCGGGGACTTATTAAGAGAGGGATCAATAACAAACAATAATCAGTTTGAAGCCAAGATGTGAGAAGAAATAATATGTACAGAATTTAAATCTCTAAACATTAAAAATTAATGGACTATTTATCCTATTAAGATGATTATTCACATTTAATTGATCGTTACGAATTATGTTCATTGGGTGGTCTTTAAATTGGAGACATAGAATAATCATTTAGTACAATAGGAAAATATTTAAAATGTCTACATCAATAAATCTTTGAAATGCAATCCATTTAAGTTTAGAGAAAACTTGGAAGAACATCGAGAAAATGCAAGATGGGAACTACACAAGGATGCTATAAGTGGTTTTTCAATAAATCCTGGAAGCAGCACCTCACAAAACAATAGATGTATAGTCACTTACCTCCCATCACACAAACCATTCAAGTAAGGCCAAAGAAATGATAGTTACAAATGATAGGACATGATAGGACAAAATCGTAAATGATGTTCTCCTATGGACTCCAACAAATGGAAACACCAGTGTTGACCAACCAACAAAAACTTCCATTCCCTACTTCTGTGCAGACATTGGATGCAATCTAAAGGATTTATAAAGAGTGATAGCTAACAGAGATGGATAGTAAGAGATAGTTGAGTGAATTCATGCAGTCGGCATATGTTGATGATGATTTATATAATTTGGAGTCTTTTACACTTCTTTTTTTTTATGTTTCTTATTTACTATAAATTGCAACAATTTAAGCCTGCAGAAAACTACAGGTCGACTTAAACAGCAGGACTAAAATCCCAATCTTTATCTTTACAATTGGTTTAGTTCTCAATTGTTTGACTGGGCCATTGACATAATGAGTAGAGTGTTCACCAATGGTCCATGTTAGGTCATGTGCTACAGATGTCCAAAGAAAAACCTGATGGTCACCAATGGAGACCGGGGTTCAATCCCAGATCGAGTTATACCAAAGACTCAAAAAATCGTACTTGATGCCGCCTTGCTTAACACTCATCACTATAAAGTAAGGATCAAGGGTAAATTGGAGCAAACCAGGGAATGGAGTTGCACCCTCCCCTTCACCGCAGTGTGGCAGCTATTGAAAAGGGAGCTTTTGGGTCACCATCAACTTTAGTACTCAGTGATAAAGATTTGGATTTAAGCCTTGCTATATAAATCAACCTCTGATTTTGTTGAGAATATAAGTCAACTTATCCACTGCCATTTATAGTGATTCAAAGTAAATTTTTTCTCAAATGATTTGAAATTGTTTCAATCATTTTGGAGCAAATTTTTTGATTAGGGTTTTTAAACTTATATTAGCTTACCACTGATCAGTTGTTTTTGGCAGATTATTCTTTTTTTTTTTCTTGTTTTGTTTTTTTTAACTTAAATCAATGTTTTTTTTTTAAAATTTGATACTAAAATCTTACTATTTATTCCTGAAGAAAACTATCAACAAATTCATATCATATATAGCTTTAACTTAAAATATAAAATGTGTGACTCACAAGATCCAATATTTGCCTCACAAAATTTCCTAAAAATCACTATAATAAAATTTTTATTCAATACTTAACAGTCAGTAGCTCCTGTGGTATAGTGGCTTATGTACTGGATTGCAATATTTTAGTAAGTGAGTTCAAACTTTAGTTACACTATTGCCTTCACCAGTTATGGGTTATTTAGTTCCACTACTGTTCTCCTATAAAGATTGTTTTAATATTAAGGCATCCACGAAAAACAATTGCCCAGTCAGCTGTAGAATACACTGACTGCTTCTATGCAGAGGGGTAAGACCCCACAATAAATGTCCTGGATATGACACTAAACAATCTGATGGTAAGGTTCCAGTAATGCTGGTGCTTTGGGGAATGCGGAGTACCCCTTCATTGCCATTGCTTCCAGGTCCACTCACAGCCAGAGCGGTAGCATCTGATAGGGTGCTACAACTCTATGGTCAAATAGAACTAAACTGCAGACTTATGCTAAACTGAATTGCTTGAAATAGAACTGTTTTGATATTTACACTTCATGCAATTACTAAACTGAATTGTTTGAATTGGAACTGTTTTTGACTTTAAAACTCTACTTACGCTAAACTGAACTATGTAGAATAGAACAGTTTTGACATCTAACTACATGTAAACAAAAACTATACTTATACTAAACTGAACTGTTTGAATTAGAACTATTTGAATAAACTGAATAGCTTAAAATAGAAATAATTTTTTTTACAATTAAATTGTGTACTTATGCTAAACTGAATTGTTTGAAATAGAACTTGATTTGTATAAAAATAGAATTAGCATTAGATAACCTACAAAAGTTAATAGGTCATAAAACCCAACCCAACCAAACTAAACCCCAAAAAACAAAGAAAGAAAGAAAGAAAGAAAAAATAATTGACAAATAATATTTCATTTAAAAAGATTGTTTTGAAAATGTCAAACTTAGAACTAAATCAATAATTCCATGTTCAACAATCTAATACAAATAATGTTTAGACCTGTCATTAAGAGTCTTCATGGTGAGTTATTGAATTGATTAATATTTTAAGATAATGTTGATAATGAAAAAGAAATCAAAGTGCTAATATAAACAAGTAACCAATCTAAAAATTCACAAATCTAAAAAGATAAAAGAGAAAAAGTAAGTTATAGATATTTATATTCAAAGAAACTGAACATTAAACAAGAATAAATATTATGCATATCAAATCATAATTTGATGTTGAAAACTTTTCACTGTTGAAATTCAATTTGAGTATGAAATTGATTCAATATTATAAAACAAGACAATGTGTCGAAATTGATTAAATGTCTTCACAAAAAGACACCTCAATTCTATACTAGTTCAGTCTAAATATCATAGAATGCTTTTTATATTATATATAAATTTTTAATCATTTTCTTTGATGAGATAATACATATCTTTTAAAAATGATGGGTGTCTTGTTGGCTCTTTTGAATTTAACAATATAAAATTACTTTCACCAATGTAAGTTTGCTTTATCCTTTTGAAAGTTTCATTTAGATTTACTGCAATGGTTTAAATACAAATCAGTCAGGATTGATGTTACTGAGTCATAAACTTGTAAACAGGTAAAATCTTTTGGAACCATTATTTATCTTAATACAAGTTTTTTGGGAATAGAAAAAAATTGAAGAAGATTAATGAAGGAAGTTTTGACATCTTTTGCAAATAAAGTTTTAAGTCTCAAATGCAAAAAAAAGAATTTTGGAATTAGAATTAATTCCTGAAATTAATCCTTAATGATCTGAAGAATTCACCAGACGAAAATTAAATTTTAAATTTTATTTTACATTATTATCATGCTTTATCCTAAAAATGATTTTTACAATTGATTTTCTGATTTGATTGGTACATTTTCAAGTCTCTATTTATCCTTGTTTATTTTGATTATAATTTTCAGTTGATATAAATCATTGTGTACCATTATCATGAAGGTTTGCCGATTCCCTAGACTCCCTATCGATTGTCTCTCTTGGCAAGTCTGAAAGCGATGTCAGCATATGCAATGGTAAGGCATGGGATTGTTATTGACGAGTTATTGATCATATGGAAATCTAATCTTTTGTATAAAAGAGAATATGAATTCTTTCAAGTTATAGCTGTGTCAGTACTAATGTATGGTAGAATCATTCGAAATCTAACAAAGCACCAGGAGAAAAAACAAGATGGCAACTACAGAAGACTGCTGCATGCTGTTTTGAACAAATCCTAAAAGTAACACCTTACAGAACAGCAGCTGTATAGCCACTTGCCTCCCATCTCATAAACTATCCAAGTAAGATGAGCAAGATGCCAAACACTGCTGAAGAAGCAAGGACAAATTCATTAGCAATATTTTCCTATCAACTCCTACACATGGACACACTGGTGTTGGTTGACCAACAAAAAAATAAAAAATAAAAAAATGAAAAAAATAAACTTACGTTCATCAAGTAGAAAATCAGTTAAAATGTGTTTTGAGTAGTCAGGAAAGAGTGAATGATATAATTTTCAGATTGATGCAAATGTTTAATAAGCATTAATGTTCATTAAACACTTGATAATTAAATTTTAATGATCTGAAAATAGACTATAGTAGATAGATAGAACCTTCAAAAAATCTCTTTTTGGTTATAAAAAAATTCAGTGACTTACAAGAGAACAGAGTAGAAAACTAAACATACACTGATGAAAAAACAAATGGCTGATAAAAATGTGAGAAAAGCAGATTAAAAATACAACCCCCTAAATATTCAAATGTAAAGTACAAAATTGGTCATATGAAAAAATAAATCCCAATTTTTAGATCATTTTAAGTCTGTACAGAAAATCTGTCAAAACTATTTTCACTGGGATCTCTGTCCTCTACTTAATTATACATATGTCTACTTTGGACAGAGCTAAGGTATTATTGGCACTGCCTAGCCAGATACAAGATGGTCTCTGTTTAGAAAAATAAAAATAGAAATAAAAACGACCTGGAGTCAAAATCTGTCTAATAGAGGTTGGTTGGTTGGTTTTGTGGCATGTTATCATTTGCTGGTTATTCAAGTCCTAATCCTGTCTATCTATCTATCTATGATTTGTAAACAAATAATTTGTGGTTAACATTTTCAAATGAGTGTTTATACACAGTTAAATGGTTTCAAGTTTTGATATTTAACACTAAATTGGGTTTCAAGTATTGTTATTTAACTCTAAATTGGGTTTTAAGTATTGATATTTAACACTAAATAGGGTTGTGTTTCCAGGATTTCTTGATACAGTACATAGCATTCTTGTATGATTCCAATCTAACTTTTTCTCCAAGCATTTTGTTTGAGTCCAAGACATGAAGAACATTTAAATTTTCTTCTTTCATTTCATATTACCAAACAATATTTAACATAGTTCAGCCAATAACTTGAATTCTGAATTTATAGTTTCAAGAAAGAAGAAACAATTTAATAATTTCTTGCCAAGTAAATTATCCTTAACCAAAACTTAACAGATCATTTAATATTTATTGAATAATTATTAAAATTGTTTCTATGTTGAAACAAACTTTTTTCTATATATCTCTCACTTTAAGTTTACTAAAATCTGATGACTTTTCTAACCTTTCTTCACAATGAAACTCATTTTAAACTTTGCACCATGTTTTACTTTAAAGTTCTTTTATGGCTGACAATTCAACTTCAAAATACTGTACATTTTATAGTAGTGGGAAAGGAGACTTAAAAATAGTCAAGTAAACTAAATATAACAATTCACATTCAAATTTTATCTGACATATATATAGAATATTTTAAAGGTGCAGAACAACTAGTTGAGGTTTTTAGTTGGTTTCTGAATAAATGAATTTTGAAACTGGCAATGCAGAAAGCATTTATTGTCTAATTGTAACATCCTTTTTAAATAACAGTGTTTTAATTAAATTGAAATATTGTGATTGTGACATTTCAACATTTTCATGCAACTCAAGATAATGGGAAATATATTTGTGGCAATTTGAACTTTGAAATTCGCATTGCAGAAAAGACATTATTTAATTTTAAAATCCCTGTTAAAATAACAGTGCTTCCATTAAAATGAAATATTGTGATTATATAAGTTCAACATGTTGATGAAAAAAATCAAATGGTTTGTGGTCCATTCAAGGACATTGCCGACCACCAAGGACATAGTGGTGAGCAATCATGTGATAAATATTTAAGCCTTTTTTGGCCAATTTGAAAGCTGTAGAATATGACAACAATCAGCTTCAAACATCAATCTCTGAGAAATTTCACACATCAATGTGTGGAGCCAGTTTAACCCACACTGAGTAAATGTCATCACTCGCAATCTTAAACCACACCAGACTGAAGCTGCAGACACTTTCTTGATCCCATCGAAAGCATAAATATTGGACATTATTTCTCAATGGACCAGTTTCCATTCTTGTTATCTACACATAATTGTTCCTTCACTTGCCTCAACCACCAGGTACGGATAACACTCAAAACATTATTTTAGGACCAAACTACTTTACCGTACACATGCATGAAAGACAGGTCACAAATAACATTATTTTCAAATACTTACCAAGAACTCAACTATCATAGAACAGACATTGAACAACCCAGTACTCTTTCTCCAAAAAGCAAAAAAAAAAAAAATGAAAAATGATTTAGTACATTTCTATACATAAATTCTATTGTTGTTTCTTACCATTTCTTCCATCTTTGCCATCCCGTAGAAAGTACAATATTCTTAACAGAGTCAATCTCTTTCCTTCCACTCTCTCTTCTCCTCTTCTGCATTATCTTTTAACATAAGCAAAGTTAAGAAAGAATGACACCTAAAAATGAAACCTTTGAAACTGAATATCTAAAAGGAATAAAACTGCTTCTAAAATCCATCTTAAATGAAGCTGATATTGTCATTGTGCCAGTCAACAAAAGTTATAATTGTCAATCATTTACATTTAATAACCATAAATGGAAAAGGGGAAAAATACAATCCAGATTTTAGGCTAAAAAAGCAATATGTACATAGAAACCAAAGTATTCAAAGTTAGCAATTATAATCTGTCAAAAATCTTTTTTTTTCTCTATGGGCTATTTTCAGGGACATCATCAAAAAATTCAAGAAGAAAGTCTGTCATTCCATTAAAAAACTGACTTAACTATATATATATATATATATATATATATATAAAGATGAACAAAAGTGGTGAGATAAGCAGGAATACTTTTTCTTTGTACTTTGATTTATCTTAACTAGTTTCAAGTTTAGGTCATCTTTAGGAGAAAGGTTTTGGATATAAAAGAATTGATATGTCATAAAATAATGAAAAATGAACCAGTACTATAGTATATATCCAGGCATTAAATGAGGATGATTTTTTAGTTTTCACACACATACAGTGTATCACAAAAGTGAGTACACCCCTCACATTTCTGCTGATATTTAAGTATATCTCTTCTGGGACAACACAGACAAAATTACACTTTGACACAATGAAAAATAATCTGTATGCAGCTTATATAACAGAGTTAATTTATTTTCCCCTCAAAATACAACCATTAAAAGCTAAACCCCTGCCCTGCCAACAAAAGTGAGTACACTCCTTAGGGAAAGTTGTCAATATTAACATACACCATGTCAACTGTCAACATTTTGTGTGGCCACCATCATTATCCAGAACTGCCTTTACTCTCCTGGGAATGGAGTTTACTAGAGCTTCACAGGTAGCCACTGGAATGCTCTTTCACTCCTCCATGATGATGTTGCGGAGCTGGCAGATATTTGAGACTTTGCACACCTCCACCTTCTGCTTAAGGATCCCCCAAAGATGTTCTATTGGGTTCAAGTCAGGAGACGTGCTTGGCCAGCTTTACCCTCAGCCTCTTAAGTAAAGCAATGGTCGTCTTGGAGGTGCGTTTGGAATCATTTTCATGCTGGAACACTGCCCTGCGACCCAGTTTCTGGAGGGAGGGGATTATGCTCTGCTGCAGTATTTTACAGTACATGTTCGAGTTCATGTTTCCCTCAATGAGATATAACTCTCCAACACCTGCAGCACTCATGCAGCCTTAGACCATGATATTCCCACCACTATGCTTGACTGAAGGCATGACACACTTATCTTTGTACTCCTCATCTGGTTGCCACCACACACGCTTGAAGCCATCAGAACAAACAAATTAATCTTCATCTCATCAGAACATAGGACATGGTTCCAGTAATCCATGTGCTTTGTGGACATGTCTTCAGCAAACTGTTTGGATGCTTTCTTGTGTATCATCTTCAGAAGAGGCTTCTTCCTGGGGTGATAGCCATGCACACCAATTTGATGTAGAGTGCGGCATATGGTCTGAGCATTATTAACAGGCTGATCCCCCACCTCTTACATCTCTGCAGCAATGCTGACAGCACTCCTACGCTAATCTTTCAAAGAAAGCATTTGGATGTAACGCTCAGCACGTGCACTCAGCTTCTTTGGACAACCTACCCGAGGCCTGTTCTGAGTGGACCCTGCACTTTTAAAACGGTGAATGATCTTAGCAATTGTGCTGCAGCTCAGTTTCAGGGTGTTGGCAATCTTCTTGTAGCCTTGGCCATCTTCATGTAGTGCAACAATATGTCTTTTAAGATCCTCAGAGAGTTCTTTGCCATGTGGTGCCATGTTGGAAATTTCAGTGACCAGTATGAGAGAGTGTGAGAGCTGCACTACAAATTTGAACACACATGCTCCCTATGCACATGGGCCTAGTAACACTAATAAGTCACATGACGTTTTGGAGGGAAAATGACAAGCAGTACTCAATTTGGACATTTAGGGGTGTAGTTTCTTAGGGGTGTACTCACTTTTGTTGGCAGGGGTTTAGCTTTTAATGGTTATATTTTGAGTTATTTTGAGGGGAAAATAAATTAATTCTGTTATATAAGCTGCATACAGATTACTTTTCATTGTGTCAAAGTGTCATTTTGTCATTGTTGTCCCATGAAGAGATATGCTTAAATATCTGCAGAAATATGATGCATGTACTCACTTTTGTGATACACTGTATATACACACACACACACACACATATATATATATATATATATATATGGAAGAAAATAAGGAAATAAATCTGAGTGTATGAAGAAAAGTTGAAAAAACAAAATAATCCAAAATTTGATGAATTTATAATGAAAGTCTATGTTGAACATTTCAGCAGTAATAACCTTCTTCAGGACTTTAAATTCATGAAAAATGTTGTTAAAATAACAATGGATGTTTGATGAAATAACAAGAGAAAAAAGTGTGTATAAAAAGAAAGATTCATAACAGCATATTCAGTGTTTTTATTTTTTGAAATATTATTACATCATTGTCACATGGACTGATGTCTGAAATTTTTTGGCTTTCTTAGGGATATAGCAGAAGATGATAAAAACAATTATAGTTGAATATATCATTAAAAAAAATGAAAGAAAGGAAGAGAAAATGAATATAAACTTATTGGATATGAGCAAACATTATATATATCTAAAGTAAACCATAACTTTAATTTCAATACAGCTGCAATGTTTGCTCATATCCATAATAAAAGATTTAGACAAATTTTTGAAGCTAGTGCTATTTCACTTTTATCCTCCTTTAATACTCAACCCAGGTTTTTCAACTATCCCCCTTTTTTTAAAGGTAAATTAGTTCTAAATTAATACTACATATCTAATTTTAATCAATTCTTTCTCCTCACATATTTATACTTCCTTGTGCCCCATATATTAATTTTAAATTTTCTCATTTTTATACACACTTTTTTTCTCCTGTTATTTCATTGAACATCCATCGCTCTTAACATTTTTCATGAATTTAAAGTCCTGAAGAAGGTTATTACAACTGACACATTCAATGTTGACTTTCATAATAAATTCATTAAATTTTAGATTATTTATTTTTTCAACTTTTCTTCATACTGTTGGATTTATTTCCTTATCTACTTCCATATATATATATATATATATATATATATACACACACACACACACACACACACATAAACATATAAAAAGGAGTTGTGTCTATTTTCGTACATATGTGTCAACTTATAACATGAAGGAAACAACATTTCGAGAATTTACTTGGCAAACCTCCGAAAGTTATGCATGAACCAATCACGAAAATTATTAGTAATCAATTAGACATCAAACTAGGACAGTTTATGCAAGAAGAACTTGACTAGGTACTAAGAAAAATTAAAAATAGAAAAGCAGCAGGGGTTGATGAAATACCTCCAAAGTATGGAAGACCAGGGAATTCGATGACATACTGCTCCAACACTGTAATGCCGTATATAATCAAAACACAATAGACAGATGGACAATGGGATGCATCCTCCCCTTCCCAAAGAATAGTGATCTCAGAATAGCCAAGAACTACTGAGGTATAACCCTAACATATATAGCAACTGCATAGAACCCAAAATTGAGAAAATACTTAGGAAGAGCCAAAATGGCTTTTAGAGAAATCGATCCACAACATCACAAATTTTGACTATCCGTTGAATTCTAGAAGGTGTACATGCAAAAAACCTTGAGGCTACAATATTATTCATTGACTTCTCCTCGGACTTTGACTCCATACACAGAGGGAAGATGGAGCAAATACTACTTGCCTATGGCCTACCTAAAGAAATTGTCACAGCCATAATGATGCTATATAAAAACAAGAAAGTAAAAGTCTGCTCACCGGATGGAGACACAGACTACTTCGACATTGTATAGCAGGTGTGCTGCAAGGAGACACATTAGCCACATACCTGTTTATCATCTGCCTAGACTACATGCTTAGAACGTCTATTGATATAATGAAAGATGACCATTTCAAGCTGGTGAAAGAAAGAAGGAGAAGATACACCACACAAACAATTATGGATGTGGACTACACTGATGGCATACCACTTCTGGAATGAATAGCTGCTGGCATAGGCCTTCATGTCTATGCACACAAAATGGAATACATGTGCTTTAATCAATGAGGTGACATCTCCACAGTAAATGGTAGTTCTCTGAAACTAGTGGACAATTTCACCTACCAAGGAAGCAGTGTCTCATCAACCGAGAAAGATATCAGCACGTTACTAGCAAAGGCATGGACAGCTTTTGATAGGCTATTAGTCATATGGAAACCAAACCTGACCAATAAAATAAAACGCAATTTTTTCCGAGCAACAGTTGTGTTGATAATGCTATATGGATGCACTACATGGACACTAACTAAATGTATGAAGAAAAAGCTTGATGACACCTACCACCCATCACAAAAACTTTCCAAGTTAGATGAACCAGACATGTGGGACACTGCTGGAGAAGTAAAGACAAACTCATAAGTGACAAACTCCTATGGACCCCTTCACATAGACGAGCAAAGGCAGCATGACCAGCTGGAACCTATATACAACAGCAATGTGCTGATACAGGATATAGACTTTCTTACAATAATGTTTTAAAAGTAAACAAAAAAAATCCTAAAATAAGAGTACATTGTAATATGTGAATTCTTAGATGCTTTTAGCAATAAATTTTTAGAGGGTAAATAAAGATTTGAATTGGAAGTATGCTGCGTTCTCAAAAATTATCAACAAAAAAATTGCTTTGCAATGAATTCTTAAAAAATAAGAAATTCATTGGAGAACAAACCAAAGAAAAATCATGAAAATGTTTTAAATCTTTCACCAGTCTAGGGTTATATATTTTTATATATTATTCTAAATGTAAACTAGAAAGAAATAAAAAAAAACAAAAACCTATTCCTTAAATAAAAGAATTATTTTCATTTGAATTAATTGGTGAAATCTTTCAACTATAAGTAAGGATGAAGTTTTGATTCTTAATTTATTCCTCTCTTCCCCCTTTCTATATCACTCACTGGTATCCCTAAAATACTTTTAGTCTGGTCATGGACAGGGTGCTTCTGCTGGTACACACACATTTGTATATATCTATATATTCTCACATACATATATGTGCTTGCACACACACACACACACACACACACACACACACATATATATATATATCATTAAAAAAGATCCAGCAGTCATTTGAAAGCTAAAACTGAACTGCAATAAAAGACGCAAAACAAAAAAAAAACCCTGCTCAATACCTGGCTGGTACATCAAATATAATAATATTAAGAAATTTACCTACAGACATCAGTTTTCACAACTCAGATTAGTCATTAAATCATACTATTTAAAACTATGAGCCAAAGGCAAAATAAAAAATAACTTATTATGATCAAATTATGTTAATATGGTCAGAATTGTCATTAAAATTTCTCTCTCTTTCTTTATATATATAAAGTCATCTCAAAATCAGTCAAAGAATAAATATAATACAATCCATAAAAACTAAAATGATTTCTTTTCTGTCTTCACATGTGTTTTTAAAATCAGCAAGAAAAAGGGAGATTTATTTTTCTCTTTTTATCTGACATACTGCATTTTCTGGAGAACCATAGCTGAACTCCCATCTTCGCATGTTAATTTATTATCAAATTAATCAATCAGATCAGAATTTTCTAAATCAGCAATGGTTTCAGAAAGTAAATAAATAGTTAGCTAAACATTAAAAAAAATTGATGTGATTAACAAAATTTATTTCAGACAAATGCCTAATGCCGTCCTCTGCATACATTACAACTCACTACCCACAAACTGGTTGATCGATTGACTGATTTTAATAACATTTCAGCCTGTCTAGAATTTAGTGAATTGCATTCTATGGACATTTTTTTGTATTGTTGTTTCTTAAGGGATTTTTTTGCATTTGAAAACAAATAATTTTTAAACAGTCCTATTTGATCCATAGATGGACATAAACTGGTTTCATTTAAATCAAGGAAAAAAAAATACTTGAACACAAAGTCAGGTAGTTATTAGAGTTTGCAATTTTCACCAGTTGTAAGAAAAATGATTAAGGAGCATATGGTTGAAATTGTACAAATTGTCCATAAAATTAGAATTTATTAAATACCAAAGTTTTTGGGTTAGTTGATTTCGTCTGGTTTGGTTTGGTTTTATGGCATATCAACCATTGTGGGTTATATAATCCCAAGTCCTTTTTATACATATATATTAAATATGTGATTTTTAAACATTTTGTTGATAACATTTTTAAACGAGCCTGAGCTCATTTCTTTGGCACACAATTAAATAGTTTCACTTATTTTATCTAATATGAATAATTCTATTTACTATTAAGCATTTGTTTGCACACAATTAATGTTTTCAAGTATTGCTGTTTAACACTAACAATTCAATTAAACATCAATCATTTGTTTACACACAGATGATCAAACAGGTCTTCTTAAAACAATTCAATTTAGCCTAAATGAACAAATTTAAATGGTTCCAAGTATTGCCATGTATCACTAACAATTCAATTAAATAGTCATTTGTTTTCACAGTTAAATTACCAAACAATTCTATTTCAACCAATTCAGTTTAGCATGTCATTTTTTTGCACTCAGTTTAAAAGTCAAACAGTTCTATTTGACCCATAGATAGGCCTCTATCAGGTGCTACTACTCCGGGCCAGAGTGGACCCTGAAGCGATGGCAATGAAGGGGTACTCTGCATTCCCCAAAGCTCCAGCATCACTGGAGCCTCATCCTCAGTTTGTTTAATGTCATATCTTGGACATTCATTGGTGGTGAGGTGTCTTATCCCTCTACAGAGATGCAGTAGGTGTATTCTACATACCCAGCTGACTGAGTCATGGGTTACTTGGTGCTAAAGAGGATATTTAATCACATCTCTGCTCACCAAGGACCAATATTAGCATTTGTACATCCAATGATACACTAACGCTGAATGAACAGAAGGAAAAACAAGATAAGGTTATTTAAAAACCTAGGAACATCTAATACATATATATATATAATATACATATGAGAAGTTTAACAAAAATACACAAACATGTTTTAACAGATAAAATGTGTATGTATTGTTTCATAAACAAGTAGTATATGAAAGGAGTATAAAAATCGTAAAATTGTCTTACTTATGGGTGCTGTAATTTTAGATGAACAATTCAGACAATTGAAAGAATTGCAGATAGAACCAGAGGGACACAGTTACAAAGAAGAAATTTAAAAACAACGCCCGCCCCGCAAAAGACCAATTAGCAAATACAGAATATGAAGGGTCAAAGATGGGAGGATATCAATTAGATAATAAGTGAATGTTGCAAAAACAGGTAAGACTGGGAAGAAAAGGAGGTAATAATGCAGAAACAAAATAAATTAGAGATATGTGAAATAACTTTTGTATGTGTGTTGCGAGGGTGCTTTTTGGCTGAAATTGGAATGAAAAACAAAGAAAAGAAAATCAGCATAAAAAAATCAAAATTAGCTTTCTATCAGTGGGAGTGTTTGCCAGTGAACTTCCTACAATAAAACATCCTAATTGTTTTGATAAAAACCAAACAAAAATGATTGCCAAATATTTTGATGGCTAGTTTATAATGACAAAACTAATAATCAAATGTTGATTTCAGAATTTGTTTGAACAGGTCTTTTGTTTGATTAAACCTCTATGGGTTATTTAATGTTGTAGCCATCCTTATGGAAGGACAGTAGTGGAACTATTTTACCCATAGTTGGTGGTGGGTAAAGGAGAGTTCCTATCTTTTTCAAGTGTATTAATTTGAAAGGGAATGCAACAGCATAACAAGTGTCAAACTCATTTACTATAATGGCACAGTCCAGCACATTATTCATTATGCCATCAGGACTCCCTTTGATTTCAGAATTACTTTGAAAATTTGAAAACTGGTCTCAAAAAACAATGGAGCCCTTTTATATATATATATATATGTGTGTGTGTGTGTATATATATATATATATATATAGAGAGAGAGAGAGAGTAAAAGAGTGAGGGAGCCATGTATTTGAAAATCCAGCAGTTTAAAAATTATTTATATTTAATTGAAAGATATGTTCAATAATAAAGAAAAAAAAGAAATAACAACACAAAAAATGCAAATATGAATATACAATAAATATGATTCCTGAACATCACGGCATAAAATAACCCTAGTTGAACTGACATGTCATTAAAATTAATTTTAAGAAACAACTATACAAAAATATAAATATGAACTTTGACCCAGAGTGGTAGTACCTGTTAGGGTCCTATCTATGAGTCAAATAGATTTGTTTAAAACTTATTCATATTTGAATCAACTGTGTGCCCCCCAAAAAACTCTTAAGAAACAACTCCACAAAAAATATAAATATGAATGTATAATAAATGTAATTCTTTAACCTCTTGCATGCAACTATGGTGTATATCATGTAGCATTACATCATATTATTGATATAATGTGATGCCACATGGTATACATCATGTGACACTATGTGGCATAAGAGTCATAAGTAGTAAAGTTGGCGAACGTAGTTGAGGGTGATCCAAAGGCTCCCTTTTCAATAGCTACAACACCAAGGTTTAGGGGAGGGCATTACTCCTTTCCCTGGATTGCTCCACTTTACCCTTGATCCTTACCTTATAATGCTGAGTGGTAAGCAAGGTGGCATCAAGTACCATTTTTTGAGTCTTTGGTATGACTCGACCTGGGACTGAACCCCAGTCTCAATTACTTGTATATGACAAATGTACACATTATATTTCTTGCTTTACCTATATATATAACAATTGGTTACACTTTCTATTAACTTAGGCAAAAATTACAGAATTAGTACTCTCAGATGATTTTCATCTTTATTTTAAATTTAGCTGTAAAGAAACTGATAAAAGCAGCAAAACATTTTTTAATTTATGAAAAGCATATAAAATTGATGACATGGCCAGCAAATAGTCCAGATCTAAATTCAATTCATGGTTGTATATTTTTCTGTTTTAAGTTGAGGAAATTATATTGGGAATTGAATTACCATGACAGAAAATCTGGCGAACACTTACACACGACATATGGAAACACTACGCAGCTGTTTCAAGTGCAATATAGTGTAAATTTTAAAAAATGGTCACTGAGAAATCTTAATAGACCAAAGATGATCAATTAACTGCCATTTGGCAAAGTTGGAACAAGTTTGATAAAGAGTATAGTTTGAATTCGGGATAACCATGACTAAAAGAACCAAGACAGTCATAAAAGCTCCAGGAAGAGGAATTAAGGATTAATTCCAAATTCTTGTCGATGAATTTCCTAATTTCTTCTTCAGCATCATGTTATTCCATAATATTTTCTTCTGCATAACTCAATCAAAATTGTACCATTAACTGAAATAATTCAATTTACTTTGTTTAAAGTATATTTTATCAAGCCAGAATATTCAGCAACTAAAGAAAATTGTATCTTATCTGTCATTTACAGCTTGGTAAGACAACCAGTCAAGGAAAAGGAAAACACTAAATTCAAATCAGCTGTCCTCCAATTAATAATTGACGTTGAGTTTTATCCTACTCATGGTAGAGGAGATGGGTAGAATATATAAATATATACATACACACACACTCACACACACACATACAGCCAGTAATAATTTTCAAGTGTTCGAAAACTTCTTTGAAGTAAGAAAAATGATATTTTCATTTTATATCAAAACCAATTTATTTTTTAAGAATTGTTAAAAATTCTCTTATCAATGTACAATCATCTAAAAAAAAATTGAAGGATGCAGAGAAAAACTTCTTTTTTTTTTTCTTTAAATACTTTAATAATGTCTGCTTATTCTAACAATGGCATTTCTCTGAAGCTGAGATAGTCATTAACATATTTGTTGATTGGGGATTTTTAAAAATGACAGAATTTCCCTGGTTTAATTAATAGCTATCAAACGAAGAAACCCTTAACTCAAAGCAGAGGCAAGATATTCTAATATAATGATAGTGGAATCATCCAGAGAGGTGAAACTAAGTGAAGAACATTGAAATAAATCATATCTTGTGTAATGCATCTCGTTGCTAAGAGGTTTACTTAGTGCATCTTTCATAATAATATTCTTTAAAAATGACAATTTATCGCAAATGTCTCATTCTCTGACAAGTCTTTACTTTATTGACCAATTCCAGACATCAAATTTTCCCAAAGACTTAGAGGAATCAAATTCAAAAGTAAAGACTATCCTCTGATTCTTTGAACTGGAGAAAAATGACAGCAATTCTTCATTTCATTTGCTTAGAAACTAATTTTGGTTTCTTTGTTGTCTCTATTTTCTACTTATATATATATATATATATATATATATATATATATATATATATGTATTTACCCAACTGATTCATGCATGCAGGATATGACACTAGGTCAATTTTTAAGTAGAGTTTAACAGATTTGAATTCAGAGTTTTCTTTCTCCTAGACTGGTTGTTATATCAAGGTTAAAGAGTCCAGTCTGCCCGACTATTTACTGATAGCTGGAGGAAGAATAATTGGATTCATGCCTTTCCTAACGGCTTTGTCCAATAAATCAAACTCGAGTTGCTGTGTTCATTTCCAACGACATTAACCATTAAATCACAGGCACCTCCCAAAAAATCATGCATTCTCTTTCATTTTCATTCACATAGAGGCCAATTCGTCCTGCTGTTTACTCAAGACTAAGCTTGGTACAAGGTCATCTGTGTAGAAGTTATCCTCCAATATAGTAGAGGCAATATGATATTCACCATCGCAGAAGGATTCCAACAAGCATCCATTTGGCAGACAAGGGAGGAAGCTATAATTCAATACAGTCCCTGCATTTCTTGGAGCATCATGCTGAATGATGGATACTTATTTAGTGCCATGTTGTACTTAGCTAGTTAGTTGTTGTGGCTCAACACAATTGTACACTAATTTGCTCAATTTAAAATGGTGCTATGAACAGGACTGACCTTGCTGAAGGAGAAAGCACCTTTATTGAAGTGGGCAGATCTGTTACTTCTGCCAAGACATGTGCAGACATTTTAAAGCAATGAGATGATGAGAGACAGCTTGCATATGCTGGACCATGCAATGCTTGAGGAGCTTGACATCAAGACTATGGGGGATATGATCGCCATACTAAAGCAAACCAAAGGACCCCCAGAATCACCCCCGTCACTAGCTAGTCATGTGAAAACACCGAGAATAAAACTTCCTCATCTTCCTCCCACACAGATTAACATTCAAGTATATAGTTGTACTGATGAAACAATCCAAAACACTATCATCAACACCTACCCTGGCTTTTTCAAAAGCAACCCGAGCAAACTACTTGACATGCTTGAGGCGTTGGTCACACAGAAATTGAATCTCACAGCAACGGTGAGTATCGTATTGTTTCTTCAGGGGATAACTTCTACAATTTGTGTAGTCTGCATCAGTCATAGTTTTGGAGGATATTATCTGCTTCATATCTTTTTGAAACCATTTTCTTTAATTAAATTATGGATGCTCAAAGTACATAATCTAGGCAGAGTATAAACAACTAAGGTGCTAAAATATATTTTTGCAAGACTCTAATGACAATGTCAAAGAAGTCTGCGGTTCCATCAGGTAAGTGAACCATTGCTTTCAAGCTTTTGTAAAGCATCATTATTGTAGTAACAATCCTTTGTAAATAATTATAACTTCCTGTAACTATTCTTCGTACAAATAATTTAGTTATATGCTATCAAGCATTCCTATATAATACAAATAATTTTCAAACAGATCTGTTTGACCCATTCATAGGATGTTAACAGGTACTACCACTGTGAACCAGAGTGAAGCTGGAAGAAATAGCAATGAAGGTCTCCACAACTGAAGCCAAGTTTGATTGATATGACTGATATTCAATCTATAAATTAGTTCTGTTAGTTTCTTAGAAAAACCTGACGATAAATCAAAAGATTAATATTCATAAAGATTAGTATACATAGAATTAGAAAATCTAAAATGAAAGAAATATTCAGGAAAAACTCTTGAAATGTTTCATTTGTAAATACAAATTGTCGCTTTGGTAAATATTAATTGGATTTTTTATGCTGGAGCCTTTCAGATTATACACTAATAACTGGATACTTATTTGTTTATATCCTAAATATAGTTCATGAAACCGTGGAAAAAATTTTTGATTGTTTTATATCATGGAAAAAGACTTGAGTTCAAATCCTAGATGATACTGTTTGCATTTCACTTTATGCTAATGCCATTGGAAAAGGCATGAAACCAACTCTTCTCCACCCAACTTTGGATAAATAGTAGGGCAGGCTGGAATCTTCAGCCTTGGTTAGGCAACAAGTCTAGGAGAAGTTAAACATTGAATTCAAACCAGCTTTACTCAGTTTAAAAACTGACTTTGTGTCACGTCCAACCGGTGGTGGAGGGGTTGGACAAATACAAACATAAATGAGTGGAGAAAAATTTCTGTTTGGGGAATTCTCATAGTGTAGTGGCTAACATTCTGGGCTGTGACATCATTGTAAGGAAGTTCAAATTCCAGTTGAACTATTGTGTTCAAGTTCAGACTCATACCTTTAGAAAAGGCATGAACCCTCTTATCCCCCAGCCATGGGATAAATTTTTCCTCTACAAGGATAGCTTTGGCATAAAATAACCCACAAAGTTTGATGTCCCATTAAATAAACTTTGTGTTTGATAATGGTTTATTACATTTACAGAATTGAATAATAGTTTATTTCAAGTGCAAAATACAAAAAATCACTTATCTTTGCATCAACCTAATAAATGAATTGAGATTATTTTTTGTTCTCAAAACTTTAGGTATTTTTTTCCAATGTCCATTGCCAAAAAACTCTATTTTGGTTTCATCTATACACAGAAAAAATTGCCCAGAAGGATTGTAGTTTGTCCAGTTTGTCTTTGGCAAATACAAGTCATTCTTTTTTGTCTATTTTTTTCAGCAGTCCTCCTTGGCCTTGACTTATAAAACTCTTTTTCATTTAATGGGCAATTAAAAACATGACTTCACAGCATTTCAACCCTTTGGACATTTTTCATGATATTTTTCTCTCCTCAGTCCATACTAACTTAACATCAATTTTACTCTTCCTTCATCATTATCATAAAGTGTTCCAACAATATTGATTCTCTTGATTTTCTCTTGCTGTCCATCCCTATCAGTAATTACTCTTAGAAAGTCATCTAGATAACACCCAGTGTCCACCCAACTCGTCCAGCATGTCTTGTTCATCTTACTAGGATGGTTGGTGAGATTAGATGTAAGTGGTCATACAGTTACTTTTTTGTAGGGCGCTGCTTATTGAAAACAGCATGCAATAGTCTTGTATGGTTTCAATCTAGCTTTTTCACCAAGTGTTTCATAAAAATCAAAGTGGTGCAACCATTCAGTAGTACTGACACAGCTAAAGATTGTAAGAATTCCTGTTTTATTTTATCATAGAGATCTGATTTCCATATTGTCATTAACCTGTCAATAGCATTCCATGCCTTACCTAAGTGTATGTTAACATTGCTTTCAATGGATGAGATATTGCTACCAAGGTCAATGAACTGTCAACTAATTTCCCTCACATTAAGAGAACTTCCCAACAGATATTGAACAAACTTATGTATTGTTGTAAAAATTGATACTTATGTTTTTGAAGATGATGTTTTACTCTTTTGAGGTCTTGCATTTTTGTGAATATAGGACTTCTGAATTTCTTACACAGACTCTTTATCTTTACCATTATGAAAAAAAAAAACAAGGAATCATTAGTGGATATATTAAGCATTCATATCATCTTTCATTGACTCATTCAAGTTACGTGGCTATTAACAATTTAAAATAGGTGACTAATTTCTAATTTATTATAAAAAAGTAAAATGTAATCATTTTGAAACTAATTTGAAATATTCCAATACGCAAGTTGTCACATTGTTAGTTTTTCTGCTTATTATTTTCAAAAACTATTATTGTTTCAACATTTCTGTTCAAAGACAAAAGCTGTTTCAGTCTTTTTTTTCAAGATCCAAAACTAGGGAGAGAACGAGAGAGAAATAAAGATAGACAAACTGAGAAAAAGAAATAATCCATCTTTATCTCTTTTTTGTCTCTGTTCTTTAAATATTTAAGACATGGCCATTTATCTTTATTTGTTGAATAGTAGAAACTTTGTCTAACCTCTCTGCAATGGACATGGTCTTTCACCTCATCAATAAAATGTAAAGTCAGTATAGGCTTTATTTTATGTTGTACTCATCTTCAAGTAAGACTGTTTAACACTTTTGTACCCCTTTCATAAGCAGATTGTTCATAGAACAATATAAGCACATTCTATTTGTTGGAACATGTTTGTTTATTCTTTTTACAACTTCATATATGCATTAAATGTTCCTATATTTGTAAATGATCTTGTCTTTCCTTCTGTTTATTCAGTGTTTGAGTATCATTAGATATAGTAATGCTAATATTGGACCGTGATGAGTGGGGACTCAATTAAATATCCTTCTTGCCACCAATCCAACATGTACATCTGTCAGTATCATCTCGAATAGGCACGAGCAAACTTTTTGGAGGCATCAAATCATCAGCACAACTAAAAAACTTCAAGATAATTCTAATTTGAAGGTACCTCAATCATTTTCAATACAGAAGCCCTTGCCTTGGTTTTTTCTTTGTGGTAAAAAAGTCGTTTTTTAAAAAAAAAATTAAGTTTTAGGTGTATCATTCAGAAAGTACTGCTGGCTGCATCTATCCTGTGATTGAAATTTACCCATGACTCATCGAGAATGTCACCAATTCATATATATTTACAAGCATGTATGTATGTATGTGTTTTTGGATGTGTATATATGTATGTATTTATTCATTTGTATCAACTGAAAATTTTTGTCTATGAAAGACTATGTGTGTGTGTGTATGTGCATATATTAATCCAACCACTCAATCACAGGGAGGATGCAACACAAAATCAGTTTTTAAGCTGAGAAAATCTGGTTTGAATTCAGAGTTTACCTTCTCCTAGATTGCTTGCTGAACCAAGGTTAAAGAACCTAGTCCGTCCTACTATTTATCCATAACTAGAAAGAAAGATAGATCCATGCCTTTCCTAAGGGTATAAGTGCAAAGTGAAATGCTAACAGCTTTGTCCAGGATTTGAACTCAGTTCACTGATTCCATTTTAAATACACCTCTGTGTGTATGAATGCAAATATAGATGAAAACAAATACCTTTAAACCTATGCAATATGATTATGTTATGAATTGATTGAAAAACATAAATATTAATATGTTCACTACCAATTCATATCAAAAGGTATTTTTATTTTCCTTCTTCTTATGTTCCAATATATATTCTGACAGTTGAATAACATTTACAAAGCAAATGCTCGAAATATCATTTGGAAATCAGCCTATATTCCATTTCTGTATGTTCAAATAGAAATGATAAGCAAAGCAGTTAAAATGGAAAGTCAGACTGACAGAAACTTTCATATTACCCTGATGTTAATCTATGAAGATTCTGGCAGTGTATAAGAAAAAACATTAACTCTAAATGTTAGAGCAGCTACAATCAAGGGAATTAAACAAGGAAGAATCACAAATTTTATAATTTGCAACTTTTATTGCAAGACATTTTTGTGCAATTAGACTTTATGATGATTATCATATTTTATAAGCCTTTTGATGAAGACCTGAAAAGTATTGGTAACTATTTGGCAATGATCTCTGTAAACAGAACCACTAAAACAATATGTTTTCATGAGAGTAATCTAATTATGCATAAAACACAATGTGACAAATACATGTGCACACACACATATATATTTACACACACCAAAAATTGTAGTGTATAAGTCAATCTGGCATATAAGTTGACCTCAAGATTTTTAGCTGAAAATTCTTGGTTCAACCTCTACCTGCTGCATAGTTTGACCTCCACATATACAGTGGGTGACTGTGATAGCATTTATAGTCAGTGCATCAGCTGTTGGAATCAATGTGTGATATAGCATTGATATAATTCTTAATTTGTATTACAGTTTTATTACTTTATATTGATCTCTGTGTCAATTTGTTAAATATATTTAAAACAAATTCAAGTTGGAAATGTTTGTGATGGTATGCTGGACTTATGGTAAGTGATGTTTATTGATTTTTAGAAGTACTGTTCCACTGATTGACCACTCTATGGTAAAGGTTTGTATTTTAACTGTGCTCGATAAGACAACCCCTAGTTTTGTAGATATGTTTTCAGGCTTAAAAAGTTGACTTGTATTCTGCAACTTACCATATATATATATATATATATATATATATATATGTGGTGACTCCAAGGGTAGGGCTTTTCACATTCTGCCTAAAGAGCTATTCTCTCAAATCTATCTATTTTGAAGTTATAAATATTTCCTCTGAACAAGTCAGAGTTTTCCTTCTGCTAGACTGGTTGTCTTACTAAGGCTAGAGAACACAGTCTGTCCTTACTATTTAACCCTTAGCCGGGGTTGGGAGAAAAGAAGGATTCATGCCTTTCCTGAAAGCATTAACATAAAGTGAAATGCAAACTGCCTTGACAAGGATTTGAACATGGGTCACCAATTCCATTTCTTACAATGATAACCTTTCTATTTATCATGTCTTAGAAATAAGAGTAATCCTTTCCATTCATTTTAAAAAGGTCTGTATTTCTACCTTCCAGTTATGTAGAGTTCAAAGTGCATATAATCTTGCTCTATCATGAAATTTACAAATGCCTTTCTTTTTTTGAGCCAGAGCATAATGTTAATATAGAAATATTTCTATAGCAAAACTAACAATGTGGTTGTTAATTGGTCAGTTTTATTTAAAGAGAAAATGAAAAAAAATCTAATTCCCAGAAAGCTCTGGCTGTGTTATTGTTATTCTTCTCCAGAAGGATGTTTGAGAAATATAAAAGTTCTCTAAATTAGACAAAGATTTGTGTCCACAATAAGTTTTCATGGCTCCATCTGTCTCATGTAAAAATAGTTTCTTACCAGCAGTTTTGTAAACACTCGGGAAAAGAATCTTGCTTGTTTCTTACTCTGGTCGCAATAATATGTACAGCAAGTCTCTTAACAAACGATAACCTCAAGTTATAACGTATAATTTAATATGATTGACAAATTGTCTGACTTTAATGGCATGTCAACCTATCTGAAGTTATGTTATGCCCAGAGGTTATGGAGTTGTATTACATTGTAACTTACTATTTACATTATTTGTTGTGGGGAAGTCCTTATACTGGACTGCAACATTGTGTTTTTGAGTTCAAACGCGAGTCTCATTATTTCATTCGCTTTTGGACTAATGCCTTTGGGAAAGGCAAGAACCTCCTACTAACTATAGGTTAAATAATATCAATATTGCCCTTCAACAATGATGGCTTTGGCATTAAATAACCTACAAAAGTTGATGTGTCATTAAACATTCTTTGTGCTGTTGTTTCTTATGATTTTTTTCCCAGACAGATATACACACACAACTTGCAGTACAGTTATCATCACAGGAAATGGAATTAGCAACAAGAGTTCAAATCCTCGACAAAGCTGTTCAAATTTCCCTTTACACCAATGCTCTCAGCTATGCATAAATAGTTGGGCAGACTGTGCTCTTTAGCCTTGCTTAGAAAAGTTAGGGTTAGGGTTAGAAGAAAAACTCTGAATTCAAATCAGATTTACTCTGCTTAAAAAGCTTAACTCTGCATTGCATCCTGCTCATAGAGGAGGAGGTTGGTAAATATAGAATCACACACACATACACACATATATATATGTGTATATGCCAATAGGCATGCAAAAATCAAAAAATTATAACACTTTGTCAATCATCAAATATAAACAATGTTTTTCCAAATTACTGCTCTTCCTGATATTTTCAAATTAGTATTAAAACTTTTAAAAATAATTATTCTTTGGCTCTTACACAAAACTCACTTAATATGTAATCCTATTATATATCATGTGTGAGTTATTCTAATTAAAGATTTAATTAAAGCATCAAATTCAATGACACAAAGTAAATAGATTTTAGTAAAACCTGGATTCCTGAATATTTCTCTTGATTTAAGAAATTAGTGTAATTCTTAATAATAATAGCACTCTCTGTCTTTACATTAAGAAACATGCATTTATTTCAGATTGGGAACAATCTAACCAAATATATTAAAAAAAACACACATGCAATTTTCTCCAGGGAGAATGAAAATACATATTTTTTTCATAGTATTGCAAGTCAAGATCTCAGTCTAAATTTTATTTAAAGTACAACAATGATCAAAGTCCAAATGAATTAAAAATATTTCATCCTATAAATGCAAAGGTAGATGTTGTAATATTAGACAGTGATTGTATGTAATTTGCATATGAATGAATAAGTAGATATATATAGACATACAACTTGGAGAAAAAGAGGACATAGAAAAGAGATTAGGGTAATGGTTAGCTAACTGGATTTGCAGACCGTTATAAGTGGGTTTGATTCTCACTGGGTGCCCCAAACTTATGGTCTTGTACCTCATCTAAGCTAACCTTAGTAAATAACAATAAAAAAGTTGACCTTGAATAGAAGACTTGAAACAAAATAACATATTTGAAAACATCACATAAACAGCAAAGATAAGGACACAAATGTTATTTAAATTTTTTTTACTTCTATTTCAAAGTCTTATCAGTTATAACACAACTCAATGAATGATAAAAAAAAGGATATTTAGGATTAAATACTCAAGATTTTAGTTCTAATACAAACTATTTTTCTTCAACAGAAATAGAATTTTGATCTGTTCAATCATTACTGGAATTAAATCTTGATAAGTTTTGATACTAAATCTGGTGAAGGTTACTATAATTATCTCCTCCTGGATCAGCCACAGTATATACTAAAATAATTTCCATCTTAACTGGACCACAGTTAAGTTCAGGGAGACATAGGTTCAATCCCAGGTCAAGTCATACCAAAGAATCAAAAAATGGTACTTGATACCTCCTTTCTTAATACTCAGCGTTATAAGGTAAGGATCAAGGGTAAAGTGGAGCAATCCCGGGAAAAAAGTAGGACCCTCCCCTAGCTATCGAAAAGGGAGCCTTCGAGTCACCCTTGACTATGGTCGCCAACTTTACTTTTTACTTACTATTACACTAAGCAATTACAGCAGACAAAAAAGTTACTTGTCAGTAGGACTATATCAAGAATACAATTTCATCATTATTTTTTAATTCAACATGAAACAATAAGTAATAAACAGATATATCTTATTTAATCATAAGAAAATGAAAAGATTTTCAAAAACAAGAAATCAAATATTCTATCAAAGTTTAGTTTATAATAATTAAGAAGAAATTAAATCAAAATTACTTTTTTTATGACAGTTGTGGAGTGTGTTTATGCTGATCCTTCAAGGACTGAACTCACCATTCTTGGCTTGCAAATGCTGTTAACTCAGTCTGTCACACCTGCTGATTAGAAGTGGGCTCATTTATATATTTTATTGAAGGCTCTGTTGACGGTGGTCATTAGCAGAAATTCTTTGGTTGACAAGGGAGGTAATATTACTGTTCAAGTTATAAAATTGTCCAACATTAATTCAAGAGGCAATTGAATTCTCCTCTGTGAACAAACAACAAAGGAGCTTTTATGGAAAATGGTGAGCCCACTTTTAATCAGTAGGTTGGAGCAGGTGTTATAACTTTACCGTTCAAGTTTTTCTTATCTGCATAAAAGACATAAATTATCAAGTGTTAATCATGCCATTATAGGTGATTGATTGATTGGGTGCAGAAATTCTACTAACAAAGGATTACCACAAGTTATGATATATAATTGAATATGATTGATTGACTAATTTTAATGGTATATCAACAGATCAAGGATTATTTTAAGCTTAGTTATTAGAAAATTATATTCGTTATACATTCCAATTTACATTTTGGGGACAGTTGTTTTTAAGTTTTTAAAAATCTTCATTGTACAGGGTTGGATTAAATCTGAATAATTTTTAAACAAAAAATTCATTGATGCGATATTAACAGGTACTACCTCCCAGGGTCTGAGTAGATCTGGGAGTAATGGCAATGAAAGAGTACTCCAGACTACCCAAACCAACAGAACTGGAGCCTAACTGTCAGATCCAGTTCAGTGTCATACCAAGGACACCACTTTTTAAGAGTGGTCTTACCCCTCTAAAGGTAGGCAGTTAGTGTGTTCTAAGCCTTGCCACTGACTGTGCTTCATGCCATGATAGATAGGATCAAAAAGATTCCAGTTTATTATTTGTGAAAGTCAAATAGACTAATTCTTATGATTATCACACTTGAATTAGCCTCGCCAACATGGAGAGCAGTAGCCATTTAAACAAAATAACATCTTGCTTTTCAGTTTCAAGTAAAAGGCAAATATAATGAAGGAGAAAAGTGTCAAAAAAACCCCTAGAAAATAAAAGGAACCAACTGAACTTTAATTGTAGTTTGGTTGGGTTTTATGGCATATCAACCTTTGTAGGTTATTTAATGCCAAATCCATCTTAATACAAATAAACAGTTCTATTTCAAACAATTCAGTTTAGCATGAGTACACAGTTTAATTGTCAAAAACATTTCTATTTCAAACTGGTTAGTTTAGTCAAATAGTTCTCATTCAAACATTTTAGTTTAGTATAAGTATAGTTTTTATTCGCACACAGTTAAATGTCAAAACAGTTCCATTTCAAACAATTCGGTTTAGTGTAGTACAGGTTCAGTCACAAAAACAGTTCTGTTTCAAACAATTCCCTTTAGCTTTAAGTACATTTTCAATGTCAAAAACAGTTCTATTTAAAAAAATCCAGTTTTGCATTAGAACGCAGTTTAAATATCAAAACAGTTCTATTTCAAGTAATTCAGTTTTGCATTTGTATACAGTTTAGATGTCAAAACCGTTCTATTTCGAGCAATTCAGTTTAGTATAATATGCAGTTTAACTGTCAAAACAGTTCTATTTCAAGCAATTCAGCTTAGCATAAGTACACACTTTAGTTCTTTTGACCCATAGATAGGACCCTATCAGGTGCTACCACTCTGGGCCAGAGTGGACCTGGGAGCAATGGTAAAGAAGGGATGCTCTGAATTCCCCAAAGCACCGGCATTACTGGAACCTCAACATCAGATTGTTTAGTATCATTTCCAGGACTCTTGTTGAGAAGGGTCTTACCTCTCTGCAGAGAAACAGTCAGTGTATTGTACAGCTCCAGTCAACTGGGCAATAGTGTAGTTTGATTTAGTTTCTTTGTTTAATGGTATTTCAACTTTCACAGATTATTTAATGCCAAAGCTATCCTTGTAAAAGAACAGTAGTAGAAGAATTCAACTCATATCTGGAGAGTAAGTTTCATTTGATTTCTTTGTTAAATAGCATATCAACCTTTGTGGGCAATTTAATGCCAAAGCTATTCTTGTAGAAGAACTATAGTAGTACTATTTAACCCATAGCTTTGGTTTGGTTTCTTTGTCTAATAGCATGTCAACCTTTGTGGGTTATTTAACACTAAACCCATCTTTGTAGAAAAACAGATGTTGTCCTACTCAACCCATAGCTTGGGGTAAGGTTTGGTTTGATTTCTTTGTTTAATAGCATGTCAACATTTGTAGGCAATTTAATTTCAAAGTTATTCTTATATAAGAACTAGAGTAGTATTATTGAACCCATAGCTGTTGGATCGGGGGTTATTGCATATCAACCTTTGTGGGCAATTTAATTCTAGAGGTATCCGTGTAGAAGAATAGATTTGGTTTGGATGGGTTTTATGCCATATCAACCATTGTAGGTTATTTAATGCCAAATCCTGTTTATACATATATATTAGATATAAATGATTTGTAAACACATTTTGTAAATAACATTCTTAAATGAGCTTGAGCTCTTTTTGAATACAGTTAAGTGATTTTAAGTATTGCTATGTAACAGTAACAATTTAACATCAATCATGCCAAAACATTCAACCAATTTTTTAAAATAATATCACACACAAAAAATCATTAAAAAAAAAAAAAAAACGATTTTGTAAATGAAAAGCTTATAAGAATAGGTAGTTATTTAAGATTTTTAGTAGTGATGAATGGGCAACCCAGTAAGAAAAAAACTCACTATATTCTGCTAATCTAGCTTACTAATTATTTCATCTTGTGAGGAGCTCTATGACTAACCAAACTTTGCTTAGTTGTTGCACTAGGACAGATACATGAGGCACCCATTAAGACTCAAACTCACTTATGATGGCTAACCATAACACCATGTGAAGTGCCCTTATAAGAATAAGTTGAGAAAGGACAGCCTTAGTATTGAATAACCCACAAATGTTGATATGACATTATATAAAGAAACTAAACCAAAATTGTTACTACTGGTTTAGAGAGCACAATACAATTAAAATGCTCTAAATTAGTGGTTCTCAATGTGGGCCCAAAGGCCCAAAAGTGGAGCTGAGAAATTTTTAAAGTTGGCTTAGAGTTGACAGGATTTTCTACAGCAAAAGATGTACACACAAAGGAATGTAAGTTATTGTAGATTGAAAAGAGAGGAAACTTATGCTTAAAGCTGAACAAAGTTTTTGAAGTTGAACTTGACAAACTGAAAGATTGTAATCAGGAGTAGTGTATTTAAGGAATTATGGTTTCTTCTACATTTTGCTTTTGTAAATAGAATGTGTCTCCTTTTACATGGAATTTCTATTTGTGCTTATGTAGGTCTCAAAATTTTTTGACTCCAAAAATGGGTCACAAAGAAGAAAAGGTTGAGAAACTCTGCTCTAAATTATATGATAAATAAATATGTGGTTAATGTTTGTACTTGATCTTAAAAGAAAATGAATCTTTGTCTGGATCTGGGAGAAAGCTTAAGCCAGGAGGTATGAAAGACAGACAGTTGCCCAGTTTTATTCCATGCTATCAATGTTGTTATAGGGGGAAGGGTCAGGGCCAGTAAAGTTTGGTCCTAAACTGTCCCCTAGTCTTAAACAGATAAATATTTCAAACTTAGTTGCAATATCAATGTGCTAAGAGCAAATTTATTCATCTGGTCTAGAATTATTTTAAACAGTTCATATTAAGTTGCAATATCAATTATTTAAGAGGCATTGTTTTAATGTATTACAAAATCATTTTAAACAATACCTCAAATAGATCTATTTTATGCAAGAAAAGTTTTCTTTGTAAATGTCTGAAAAGCATGTTAGACCTAAAAAAATGTTAGAATATTATTTTCTTCTGATCCTGAAACTCCTGAAATGAGAGTGTTTCAATTTTGTTTTCAAATCAAATCTAAAATGCCAAGCATTTTCATATAAGAAATTTTAATTCACAGACCAAGTAAAATCTTAAAACAAAAGAATAACTTCAAATGAAATTTTGAATTGGAAAATATCAATTTCAGTGGCTACATGTTCTGAAATTGTCAGACAAAGACAAAATTTTCTAAAAGTTATAAAAGTTTCCAATGAAATAATCAAAAGATTTTTATGCTCAGAGTATAATATGCAAATTAATATATTTACATCATCTCATAATCAAAATCAGAAATAAAAAAACATCCATATTCAAATAGGAAAATAAATACAAAGATTAATTGCTTCATGAAATAATGATACATCTAAAATAAATAGATGTCTTAATGGCATATCAACATTCAAGGAATATCTAATACCAAAGCTATCCTGGTTCTATTTAACCCGTGACTACAAGGATAAGGGGGTTCATTCCTTTCCCAAAGGCATTAGTCTAAAAGTGAATGTAATTGCCTAATTGGAGTTCAAAGTCACTCACCACAATATCGTAGTTTATCACGTTAGCCACTACGATACAGGGACTCCCCTATACTATCTTTTGGAAGTGCAAGTACTGATACATATCTAACTGTGACTAAATAGCTTGTTACTGTTTAAATATTTTCTATTTAAAAGTTATCAGAAAAATTAGTGTCAAGAGACAAGTTTGATAATGTGTATGTCACCTAAACCCTAAAGTGGTTGGAATTTTAACTCATTAACTATGATGTTACAGTCTAGCACATTGATTATCATACCATAACTACACTTGACAATTTTGGATGACAAAACAAAAGGTTGATATACAAAATATATTGCTATAAATAGATTATAGAAATAGGGCTCTGATAAATTTCAAAACTGAATTGGCAAATGTGATTAGTCAGCTGAAAGTTATTTTTGCTAAACAGATTTTACAACTTCTTTCCAATGATTTTCAACAAATTTCAAATTAATTGAGTAGATTCCAAAGGAGACGTCTCTCTAAATGGTGGTTCTCTGAAATTTGTGGACAAGTTCACATGCATAGGTTGCAGCATCTCATCTACTGAAAGTGATATTAGTGTGTACCTAGCAAAGACATGGACTGCTATTGACAGGTTATTGAGCATATAGTGGCCTGATCCATCCAATAAAATACAATTTCTTCCAAGCAGCAGTTGTGTCAATTCTACTGTATAGATACTCCATATGAATGCTGACAAAATGTATAGAGAAAAAGCAAGATGGGAACTGTACAGGAATGCTGTGAGCTATAAAGAATAAATTCAGGAAGCAACATCCCAAAAAAAAAGCAGCTGTATGGCCACCTACCTTCCATCTCTAAAATCATCTAAGTAACACAAACAAGACATGTGGTACACTGCTGGAGAAGCAAAGACAAACTCATAAGTGATGTTCTCCCATGGACCCTGTCACTTGGATGTGCAAGTCTTTGCTGACCAACAAGAACTTACCTACAACAGCTCTGTATGAATACAAGATGTACTCTAGAAGACCAGTTGGAAGTGATGGATAATAGGGACGAATGGCAAGAGAGAGTCAGAGAATTCCGTGCTAGCAGCACGGATTGATGGTGATGAAATAGATTCCATATGCGTCACCAAATATCATATGTTATCAATTTTGATCATTTGAATAGATAAAGAAAATACTGCAATTCCAAGCAAGAAATTTGCCCGTAAAAATATGTTTAGATCATGATGAATTAAGTACCATTGCCAAAGCTTGTTGAAAGAAAACAATGACCATTTTGATCATAAAAACGCCCAGAGATTACTAACAATATAATTAACCATGTCATGTGTCTCCAACAAAAGACAGTAGTTCAAGGACACACACATCAAAACAAATGAAAAAAACAAACTTTATGAGGACCTCAATGCAGCAAAAGAGTACCCACAGAAACAGGTTAGCACTGATTATTTGGGACTGGGTGTAGTGAAAAGAGGAAAAAAATTTTAAACATTTTAGTCGACCTCATTGGTAGAGATTGAATAACATTCACAGGTGAAAAACAAACATAGTGACTCTAAAAGCAAATATCCAGAAAGAGCAGATCATTAAAAATCGACTCTTCTTTTTTTTTCAGTGATAGGAGAGCACAGTAATAATTCTGGAATATATTTTCAGCTTCAGTAGAGGAAGATTTTATTGAAGGAAAGAAAAAGTACAATCATCACAAGTCTAAAAAAGCAAAACAACCACAAAAAAAAAAAAAAAAAAAAAAAAAGCCCAAAAAACAGAAAAAAGAGGGCTCATTGGTTTGGAATATGGTGAAGTCTGGAAAAATCAAATTTGAAGGTTTCTATTTCAAACCATTGATTTCTATTTCTGCCTCTTGGAAAAAGAGAGGGAAAAAGAGATGCCAAAGGAAGTTCTTGGTTATATTCTACTCAACTATTTACTGAACCTGACTTCCTGTCAAGTCAGACGGAAAGCTATGGCTCCTATCAGATCATCAAAATTAAGTAGTGATGATCCTGTTCAGAAGTTAGATGGGTGACTATTTTAGAACAGCCAACTATGGGAAGATAACAATTAGACTTTAAACTTCTTTTTCTCTAAAGGTTTTCACTGAAAGCCATCAGACTTTGTTTTTTTTTAGCTTTGGTAATCAGCCTGGGAGAAGGAAAACTTCTTCAATTCAAAATAGCCTTACTCCACTTAAAATTGACTTTATGTCACATCCTGCTCATAATGGAGGGGGTAAGATCTCTACTATGAAATTCATTCCAACCACTTTAAATACAGAGTACCAAATGCGTTTCTGAGTGCTAATAAATAAAATAAAATATTTAGTCAGTAATAAGGTATTTAGTATATGTACCAGCAAAGCCACAGTAGATACAGTGGGGGAAAATAAGTATTTCATCCCCTGGTGATTTTCTTAGTTTGCCACCTTACAAAAATAGGAACGGTCTATAATTTCCAGGGTTGGTCCGTCTTGAAAGTGAGAGAGAGAATATAAAAAAAAATTGTTGAAAAACACATCATAATAATTTTTGAACATTTATTTGTATTTTATTGAAAAAATAAGTATTTCACTCCATAGCAAAACATAATTCAGTACTTGGTGAAGAAACCCTTGTTGGCAAGCACAGCAGACAGAGGTTTCCTGTAGTTGGTTACAAAGTTTTTATAGATCTCAGGGAGGATTTTGGCTTACTCCTCTTTGCAGATCCTCTCCAAATCCTTAAAGTTTGTAGGTTGTCGTAGGGTAATTTAAATATCCGGCTCCCTCAACAGACTCTCTAAAGGATTAAGGTCCAGACACTGACTCGGCAACTCCATTACCTTAATGAGCTTCTTCTTGAGCCACTCCCTTGTTGCTCTAGCCATATGCTTTGGGTCACTGTCATGCAGGAACACCTATCCATGACCCTTCAATGTCCCGGCTGAGGCAAGGAGGTTTTCACTGAAGATTTCTCTGTACTTGGCTCAATCCATTTTTCCCTCGATCCAGTGTAGTTGTCCTGTCTCCTTAGCTGAGAAATAGCCCCAAAGCATGTTTCCACCACCATTTTTAATTGGGATGGTGTTCTTGGGGTTAAAGTCAGCTTTTTTCCTGCAAACATGACGAGTAGAGTTGATGCCAAAAAGCTCATTTGACCACAGCACTTTCTCCCAATCCTCCTTTTAATCAATCAGGTGCTTATTTGTAAACTTCAGATGAGCCTGTACATGTGTCTTCTTCAGTAGAGGGGACCTTGTGGGCACTGTATAATTTCAGTCCATTATGACATAGTGTGTTACTAATGGTCATCTTTGTGACTTTGGTCCAAGCTGCCTTGAGATCATCAACAAAGTCTTGCCTTGTAGTTCTGAGTTGTTCCCTCACCTTTCACATCATCAGGTTTACTCCTGATGGGGAGATCTTGTGTGGAGCTCTGGACTGAGGGAAATTGATAATCAGTGTTTCTTCCATTTTCTTATTATCACACCAACAGTTGACTCCTTCTCACCAAGCTGCTTGCCAATCATCTTGTAACCCATTCCAGTTTTAAGCAGTCCAGATATCCTTAGACAATTCTTTCATCTTGCCCATCGTGGAGAGATTAGATTCTGATTCATTGAAGGGTTCTATGAACTAGTGTTTTTTTATATAGGTAATGAGTACTTGATTAGGAGTAATAATTGAGTAATTGAAGTAGTCTATATGCTTCCTAATCACATAACTGGTCTGTGGGGCCTGAATAATTGCTGGTTCGTTGGAGGTGAAAAATTTATTTTTTCAATAAAAAACAAATAAAAGTTGAAAAATTATTTTAATGTGATTTTTTAGAATTTTTTTATATTCTAGCTCTTACTTTCAAGACAGACCTACCCGGAAAATTATAGACCATTCCTATTTTTGTAAGGTGGCAAACTCAGAAAATCAATAGGGGATCAAATACTTATTTTCCCTACTGTATGTATCAGTATTAGCTGTTCCAAAAGCTTGCCACAACACCATGGGGATTTTTCCAAGCGAATGTGTAAGATATTTTAGTGAATAAGTCTTAACTCCTGTTGTGTTAACGCATTCACTTTTGGACTCAGCCTCATGAGGAAGCCATCAACTACCTTATCTTCCCAGATAAGAGTTAAATAGTGTCACTGCTATCCTTCAATAAGGATGACTTTGACATTAAATAACATATGAAGGTTGATATGCCTTTAAGCAGAGAAACTAAATCAAAAGATTGCTTACTTAAATCACAAACTTGTCATATGTCAATTAAAAATATGTACAGACTGTATGTTGATTTGAAGGGAGTCGGGTTTCACTTGAATAAGTGAACAAACTGAGTTCAAATTTCTTTAGCAATTTCAACTGCATAAAGAAATGTTGGTTGGATCAGCTTTTAGTATTGATTCATTTCTATTCAATATGAATACTTAGTAAAAGTAAGTAAAGTTGGTGACCATAGTCAAGGGCGACTCGAAGGCTCCCTTTTCAAGAGCTACTACAGCTACAGTGTAGAAGAGGGTGCCACTCCTTTCCCTGAATTACTCCACTTTACCCTTGATATGTACCTTATAATACTGAGTGTTAAGCAAAGCGGCCTCAAGTACCATTTTTTGAATCTTTGGTATGACTTGACCTGGGATTGAACCCTGGTTTATCAGGTTATTGGCAAATATTCTAACCAGGCCAATGAGGGATGCAAGAAAATGGATTTAAAAAGATGATTACAGTCAATCAGGTTAGAAAGAGAATTAACTAAGATTGCATCAAGTAACTTAAATAAACTAAAATGACCAACTGAAAATAGACTTAAAAGAATATTTTCACAAACAAATGTACGTGTAAAAAAAGGTTTGTTATAGTATTAATAAATATGCATTTTATAGTCATTTTATAATACCTTTCTCAATGTATTCTATAGTATTAATAAGTATATATTTCATAGTATTAATAAATATGTTCTCTTCATTATATGGATATACCAAACCTTTCCACATAAGCAGGATGCGACACAAGGTCAATTTTTTAAGCGGAGTTTAACAGGCTTGAATTGATAGTTTTCTTCGAGACAGTCATACCAGTCTGCCCTAATATTTACCCATAGCTAGAGGGAGAATAATTGGATGCATACCTTTCCCAAGGCCAATCAGAAAGCACCACAGACTGAAGCACCTGGCACTTTCTCAATGCCATCAAAAACATTAATAACCCCTTGTAATGCACCCTGGGCCAGTTCCTATTCTTGTAGTCTCTATGCATCTTTAAGACATAGTAGTTCCTTCACTCACATCAATGGCCAGGTGTGGATAACACTCAGAAGATATCCTTTTAAGACTTCATCTCACACTCAAATGATGGTCTACAACAAGTTTATTCTCGAACACTGACCAAAAATTCAACTATCACAGAGCACACATTCATCAGCAAAGCTTCTTTGTCCCCCACCCAAAGTCTTGTATATTTCAGTATATAAATTTCACCATATTTGTTGATTCTATTATTGTTTCTTACCATTCCTTCCACCCCTCCAGTTTAACATGCTCAACAATATTCCTGGTCTAGTCAGTCTCTCACCTTCCACTCTTTTTTTTCCCTCTCTTGCATTACCATACACAAATATAACAGATTCAATTCTTGATAAATTAAGATTTGATTGGAGCAATCCTGAAGTTTGATAGCGTCAAGCCAAATTTCTTTTATCGTATCTATTTCCTATACGTATCATTCAATATGGTAAACAAGTAAACACCATGAGTTTAAACCTTTCAATTTATTTCATGCTGTTTGAGTGATACAGGAGTCTATATCTTGAGAAAGTCAAAGCTTAATCAAGACCTGCAATGTATTGAGCACACTGAGAGGTAGTTTTTTTACCCTCCTGTAGTGATGACATTACTGTAATTATATCAAGCCCATCCAGTGATATTAGTGAAGCTTCAACGATACCAGTAGGTAAGAGAGTTCAAAATTAAGTAACTGGTGAGTGGCTACCATAGAGATCCCTCTTCTGATATTTTTAGTTGGATGAATATTCCTGTCCAAATTTGAGCAATTTAATTTAAACATGTCATCTAATTTGTGAAAAGGTTGTTTGGAAAGACAAGCAAAGGTTGAAGCAGTGTTTCACAGTTGGCTTCCATTCTATTTATCAAGAAAGCATCAGCTACGGATGTGTACAAACACACCAAGGATTATACTGAATGTCTGTGATAATTTTAAATGTAACTTATTTAATGTTGACATTCTTCTGTATGCTGATAACAATATTATCATTTTGTAATGGCATGTCAACCTGCCTAAGGTTATTCTATGCCTAGAAGTTAGGGAATCACATTCCTTGTAAAATTCATATTTACATTTTGAGTAGTTTTTTCTTAAGAGACTATTTTTGGAATCAAGTCTTTTTGAATATGAATTATATTGTAAACAGACATATTTGACCCATAGATGTGACCTTCTGGGGGAGATCAAATAAAGTAAGCTCCACCAACAGGGTAACTATTTTTCATTGTGGGCATTTTATTTTATACAACATGGTTCATAAACTATGTTGAAACAATGATGACAAAAAAAAATTGTTCAAATAATTCATGAACATTAGACGTTCCTAAATTCCATGTCAGAGACCATCTTATTACCAATAAAACTTGTTGCAAACCCAGCTGTATACAGTGTACAAACAAACAAAAGGAGGATACAGAGACTGTTGGCTTTCACTTGACAAGTGGAAAACAAATTGAAAAATTAACGCTTGCAAGCAATCATTTAAGAGCAGTAAAGAGTTATTTGAAACCATTGAGTCTCTGAATATTTCTAAAACAGCACCATATCAAAGCATGTAGGAACATGCACCAAACTAATTGTCCATCTTCCTGTTGTGCCAAGTTACCTTGTTAAGCCTGTCAACTGGACCAAACAGTATATGAAATAGGATTTCCAGAAAGTGCTATTCATGGATTCTGGTAGAGTGAAACTGGGTTGGCAAAATGGTTGTTGCTTGCAGGAGGAATCTAAGACTATTTATTTAAAGTCTCAACAAGGAGGTAGCAGAATTATGTTTTGGATGGGATTTATGAGTAATAAATTGGTAGCCTATGGAAGATGGATGATGGTGTTAAAATGATCTCCTCTGCTTATATTGAATTTCTCCAGATATGGTTTAAAGTGACAGTGGCATTCAAATGAAAAATCATTTTCAAGCACAACAATGCTGTCGCTAATGCAACTGTTGAATATCTGGGTAAATTAAGATTTAAAAATGACAGGCTTATGGTGTACTTTCCATGTTTCCTGAATATAAATCCCATCAAGAACCTTTAAATTATTGTCAAAAAGTATGTTTATTGGGACAGCAAGCTATTTATATCCAAAAATGAATTTTTGAAAGCAATATTAGCTGTTTTTGAAGCTATTACCCCTTGATTTAACTTTTGCAGTAAGCTGGTTCAAGTTATTAGAGAGAATGAAAATTCTCTCTGTAAATAATATTACATTTCTATTTTGTTGTTGTACCTAGCTTGTAATATACAGTTTTATATGTCATTTCTTTGAATAAATTATTGTGAAGTAAGTAATTGGCTTTCCTTTTTTATCTTTATATACCTTTATAATGTTCCAACATCAGATTTTTTTTCTTTGTTTAATGGTTATTTAATGCCAAAAATAATTCTTATATAAGAACTGTAAAGTAAGTAAGTAAAGAAGGCAGCCCCTAGTTGGGGGGAGGTGACCGGAAGGCTCCCTTTTCAATAGCTACGACACCGAGTTGTAGGGGAAGGCACTATTCCATTCCAAGGATTGCTCCACTTTACCCTTGATCCTCACCTTTTAGTGCTGAGTGCTAAGCAAAGCAGCATCAAGTACCATTTTTTGAATCTTTAGTATGATTCGACCTGGGATTGAACCCCGGTTACCCAGACCAGTTGGCGAACACTCTACTCATTAGGCCAAATTGACCTAGAGTGTGGATGATATGGGATTTCATATGTTCCCAAAATCTAAAAGTGAATGCAAGATTGAGACTTGAGTTGAAACTCACTCGCTACAATATTGTAGTCCAACACATTGAAATACATCTTGTGTTGGTAAAAGCCAGAACTTTGATTAGAAATATTTTCTTACACAAAAATAAATGCCTTTGAAACAAATATGTTTTAGTTGCTGCATTCAAAAATCATGTCATAGCTATGTGTCAAAATTTGGGGGTAGTCCTTGTATCATTGTGGCTAATGTGTTGAATTGTAGTAAATGATACTCCAGTATCTCACTTTGGGTCTCATTACCCTTGGAAACCCTTACAAACCTCCTTATCTCCTCAGCTATGGGTAAAAAAATACCACTATTGTTTTTTCTACAAGGATGGGTTTAGCTTTAAATAACCCAGAAAACAATGAAATCAAAATTCTACTTATCTTCTCACATACACACACTAAAATAGAATAGCAAAAAAAAAAAAAAAATAAATAAAAAATAAAATATTGGTCACCACATGTGACTTAGAAAAACATTGCTAAAGTTTGATTGGTTTCCAAAAAGAAAAATATTTTTGACATTTAGTTTTATTTATTATCCTATTTCAATTACTTGTGAATTCACAGTATATAATGCAGCTTTATTCTCAGTAATGCAAGCAGCTTGGTTGCCAAGTACCTATTAATTATTACATGATTATAGATTTGCATCTCATATTACATAATACAAATTACCTATTATAACTCTTACTAATTATCATTTACTTTTTACCTGGTATCTTTTACCTTTTACACATTGTCCTTTACTTTTTTACTTCTTCATACACTGAAGATGACTGGGCCATTAAGAGAAAAAGGTTACCAAATTTCCTCTAACAAAAGAAGCTGTTTTATATATCAATTAGAAAATTTTGACAAAATCTTTCTATAAAGGATATGGATATCTCAAAATGTTTTATGAATTTGTCATATCAATTGCATGACCAGGTGGTTATAATAGATAAGCACATGGTGTATAATTATGTCCTGACTCCTGCTAACAGGACAAAAATTTTACTTTATCAAATTTTTTGATCAAAATAATTTAAAAAAATTTTCAGAATTAAGTCAGGATAATTTTCTTATTGATCAGTGAAAGATGTACACAAAATTAGATACAAGATATGAATTAAAAGTAAAGCAATACAACGAAAAACCAAATAGATTCAAAATGGTCAGATACTTTTCAGATATTCTTCTAATTCTTATACTATTAATCATCTTAATTATATTTTGGTTTGATTGATTTTAATGGCATGTCAACCTGTCTAGGGTTAATTATGCTGAGATGTAAGAGAATCACTATCATATTTATATTTTTGTGTAGTTGTTCCTTAAGAAGTTCCTTTTTGCTCATGATTCTGTTGGATACAAATAATATTCAAACAGATCTATTAGATTGATAGATAGAATGCCAGGTGAGAGTGGATCTGAGAGTAATGCCAATAAAAGGGTACACCATATCTCCAGATGTCCAGAACTAGAGCCTCACCATTAAATGCAGTCTAGTGTCACACACAAGACATGCCTTTTTTTTGGCGATTAGTCAGTGTATTCAAATCCATGGTGCCAACAGAACATAAATGATATTTTGGGGTATTCTGCTGGATGAAGACCTTACAGAATGTGGATCACTTTCAACAGATTCTTGGCTATGATTGAAGGGACGATACCAAAAATTATCTTGGTTTAATGCATTCAATTATCCACAAAAGCCTTTTTCTTCTGCTGAATATTTTCTACATAAATGTCCAAGTTTCACCATGAATATAATAGTCACACAATAGACATGTTCATTTAACAGCCTCTCACTTCTGACTGAGTAATAAGACATGAAAGTGTCTGATAATTTATTTATAGAGCTCTTCTAACTGATTGCTGAGTTACATCAAGGCCCTGCAACCAGTGTTCAAGATATTCAAAATGGCTGAATACTTTCTGGATATTGTCTGAGAATTTTGAAAGAAAGTATTTACGAAGAAATATTAATATAAGATGAACAAAACAGAAAGTCATGATAATATTCTGAATTTATATTTGCAATTACTTCATTAAGATTATATCTTAGGACTTAACTATTCTGAATATCCAGAGTATGACACTAAATTGTATCTAATTTATTCAATTTATTTATTTACATTTATTGTACAGTAACATGACTTATGTGTTTTAATACTTTTCTAGTGATATTACGACTTCAATATTTGTGGCGGACAGACGTAAAGTCGAATAAAATGACTTAAACTTGATTTTTGTTTTTCCGTATATTTTTTGACAAATGATTTGTAATCAAGAACAACTTAATTTGAAACAACTTAACCTGAGGTATTGTTGTATTGTTATCTACATACATGCAGAATGGATCACAATGACACAAGGATAAAGGACGAGTGAAGACTTCTATAACAAAATATGTACCTCTCACTTTATTGTAAGGAATCGAAAAGGTTATTCAAGGTTTTATGGTGAGAGGGAGTTGGAGACTGAACATAACTGCAATATATTGACCCCCACTCTTATGGCCGTCAGCGTTGCGTCTTTCTCGTTCTCCAGATGCTCAACCAGAGGCCCAGCGGCCCAGCTCTCTGCTGGATGATGGCTTTTTTTACTGCATCTTATCAGCAACTTCTCTGGACCCCAACTCTTCTGGGCCCCAAGGGGCCCCCTCCGCCGGGCTTTCTCTACTACAGCTTGTCTTCTAACTTGTCTAATCTCTAATTGTCTGACTTCTGTCTTGACTGAGTTATATAATAGTTCAACGCCCACTCGATCGCCCACTCAATCTTTGGCATGGCATGTTTGATTGTCATCAAGTGGAAATAACTGTCATGCAGTTCACAGGTCACTCTCTTCCGGTGCATCACTCTGAAGTGGGACCTTCACCTTGTCCCATATTATCAGCTGAGCTCACCTGCGCAATTTCCTCTCATAACTGCCAATGGAATGTGTCACTTCCTTCCGGTGCATCACTTTGAATGGCATTTTTGGCCAGGTCGATGGCCAAAATACAACAGTATACCTGTACACAAAAAATGTAATTATAAATGTACAATGAATGCAATTCCCTAACTTATATGCATAAAATAACCCCAAATAAGCTCACATGTTGTTAAAATGACTCCTGATACAAAATGAAAAAGAAAGATTATCACAACAATATTCTTTTGAATTTTTTTTTACACTCTTGAAACACCAAAATAAGAAATCTTATAAAAATAAAAATAGTTGTGATTATGATTTTGAAATTTGTTTCTCTGGGATGAAGAATATTAAATAGTAGCAATAAAATTGTAACAATAATTTTATTTTGAATTTGCTTCCTATTAGCTTTTCATGAGCCTAAGTGAAATTTATTTATTTATTTAGATTATCTATCAGGTTTTTCATAGCAAATCTAAAAATAAAAGTAAAATGTTATCCATAATAATATTACACTAAAATGTTCTATTCTTTTTAGCCCTTAAAATGCAAGTAAAAATAGTCAAAGAAAGATATTCAAGATGGAATTTTGAATTTTATTCTTTTTAATCTTTAAAGATGAAAGTATAAATCCAAAAAGGAGGAGAAAAGATATACTTTTCAAACTATCAATAAAGTTTAGATCAAGACAATGGGATTTAAAGTATTGTTAAAGAAATGCTCAGTCATATCATAATTAGTTTTTTTTTTATTTAAATATGTATTTACCCAACCCCTCTGCGATGACCAGGATGTGATACAAGGTCCATTTTTTAGCAGAGTTTTTGAGATGTGACTTCAGAGTTTTCCTTTTCTTAGGTTGATTGCCATACTAAGGTTAAAGAGCACAGTCTGCTCAAGATATAGGGAGATTAACAGGATGTATACTATTCCCAAGGGTATTAGTGCTACATGAAATGCAAACAGCCTCATCCAGGATTTGAACTAAGGTCACATGTCCATTTCTGTATTATTTAAGTAATGAGCTTAAAAAGCACCTTAGGTGCAGCATCTTAAGTTTGTAACATCAAAGAAAGATCTTATGAGGACTTATAAGTTGATAAACATTATTGAGAGGTTAAATTTATGGTTCACAGGTGGACATTGCTAATACTACAAATATAAACCATATATGCTTAATTACTTCTCTTTTGTAGAAAAAAAAGCAGACTAACAGATACACAAACCACTCGTGCAGCAAAGCAATTTCTGCTCATGGCTATTCTTAACTATGCAGCTTGTTCACTGACAAAGCTCCTCACAAGTGCCGACAGCATAAACATGAAATTGCGATTTCATAGGTATCTTACTGACTGCAGATAATGAAGCAAAGGGACCCCTGCTGTGGTTTTATCCCATTTGTGGCTTACCTCTCTCTCTCCTCACATAAACATATGCAATGCAAGAGACCTGACATCCTTATTTACCTCATCACTGCTGTATACAAAGCCCTCATTCTGGATGTATCTGTAATAAGGACAAGGAAAGAACATTCATCCATTCTAATTGTAATACATGTGTAACCACAGCTGTAAGTCAAGACCCAACTTTCCTGCCACACCAACATGAAGCAAATAAGCTGTAGCCCAGAGCACCAAACTTCTTTTTTCTTATTGTGACTCCAAATTTCCAATCTGCACCAAACATGCAACAACTAAAGGAACATTCATACTTTCTGACTGTAAATTGCCTTTTCTACAAGATTTCAGAAATTGTTTTTAACCCTCTTTGTTTTTTATTTATTTTTTTGACTCTTTAACAACTCTCTATCTCTTCTACTTTGCATTACCTTTTGTGATATTTGCCAGACTGAAAAAAAGAGTGACAAAAAGAGTTGGAAATATAAAAAATTATGGAACCACAAAGGAATGTCAATGATGAAGAAGATAAAGGTGAAAATTACTCACTAAATGAAACTGCAGGTGGGGAGCATTGGGAGAAGATGTGAAAATTCTGCTCACCGTGTAATGATTACACTAACCAAAAATTTCTTTATTCAATACAAAATAAACAATACAGATACATTGAAGCAAGATAAAGTAATAAGAATCTAATTAAAACAAACTCGAAAATGGACTGGGTAAATGTTTATTTTGTTGGGGTCTGACCAATATATGCTAATTAGGATTGTATTGAAGAATGGAAGGAACTACCTAATTCAGAAAATTCTGTATTGTTAACAGCTGATCAAGAAATGTTTCAAGATATGGTAGATGTTAAAGAGAGGGAGAGAGAAAGAACTGAAGAGTTTGATTAGTAATGATATGTTTGAAGTAATTTCATTTGTAAATCAAGTTACTGTGTCATTTTGGATTGTATCTAAGAAATATAAAGATAGTGAAAAGAAAATTAAAGCCAGACAAGTAGCCTGTGGCTTTGAGGTGGATATTAAGTCTTAGGAAAGATCTCAAAACCTGCATTACAGAGTGCCTATGGCTTGTATTCTTAATTATGGCAAAAATGTCCTGGAAGCTTCTAACTATTGATATAACAACAGCATTTCCACAAGGTGGACCCTTAGCGAGAGAAGTATTCCTAAATCCTCCTGGTGATGTATGTTTTAATGGCATGTAACTCCATGTGACTGATTTTAATAGCATGTTACCCCAGGTAGGGTTATTTCATGCCTACAGGTTAGAGAATTGCATTCATTGTATGTTCATATTTACATTTTTGTATAGTTAATTTTTCAGAGGGTTTTTGATCCATATTCCTGTCAAATACAAATAACTTTTAAATAAATCAATTAAACTGATAGGACTCTAACAGGTTCTGAATGGAACTGGGAGTAATGACAATAAAAGGGTAATCCATGTGCCTTAGATCCTCAAAACTGGAGCCTCACTATCAGATGTCATTTAATGTTATACTCAAGACACACCTTTTTGGTTTGGTTTTATGGCACATCAACCACTGTAGATTATTTAATGCCAAATCTGGGTTATACATATATATATGATTTGTCAACAAATATCTACAGAGTTGCATAGTTTCGATTAAATGGTTGCAAGTATTTCTATGTATCACTAATAGTTCAATTAAACATCAGTCATTTGTTTATACACAGTTAAATGATCAAACAGTTCTATTTCTAACTATTCAATTAAGCACAAGTCATTTGTTTGCACTCAATTTAAATGTCAAACAATTCTATTTGACCCATAGATAGAACCCTTTCAGGAGCTATCACTCCAAGTCAGAGTGGACCTGGTAGCAATGGCAATGAAGGGGTACTCCGTATTCCCTTAAGCTCCAGCTTCACTGGAGCCTCACCATCAGATTGTTTAGTGTTATATCCAGGACACTCATTGGGTGGTAGTCTTATCCCACTGCAGAGATTCTGTCAGAGTATTCTGCAGTCCCAGCCGACTGGGCTGCACTTCTTTTTGGAAAGGTGTCTCACCTCTGCAGTGGGGGATACATTTTGCATATTCTAAGCCCCATTGTAAGAGTGTTGGATTTAATACAAGAAAGTTAAAGAGGTGCAATAGAAGTTGAGTGGTACATTTAGTTCAAATGATAATGTCTTGATCATGAGTTATATGAGTGGATCATTTATACGAGTTTTGGTTAGCCATGTACATCTGTAGGAACAAAACATTTTCAAGAACAGATTAGGGATAAACTGAAGAAGACATTTCAAGTGAGCACACATAAAATGTCTCATTTAAGTATCTGGAGTTATAAGTTCTGCAAACTTCAGAAGGAGTAAAAATTTACCATGATTTTATATTCAAAAAATAACCCTAATTAGTATAACTCAAAAAGTCATATGACAAAGAAAACTGAGTTACTGACGACAGAAGAGAAAGCAGAGTTAAACATTTAAGTGAACAAATGATGTGGGTTGCTTCTCAAACAAAGCCAGATATAAACTATGAAACTTGTGCTATGAACAATAAATGAAAACATCCAAATATAAAAATGTTGCATGAAGCAAACAAACACTGTCTAAAGTGAAACCTAACAAAACTGCTATAAGATTTCCTAATTTTGGTAATCCAAAAAATGTAAAGATCTGAGCATATGATGATGTATATGCCAGCCTGAAAGATGGATCTTCACTAGATGATAGGATTATTTTTATTCAAGGGTGAGGACAAGAAGGTGGTAGCAATCAGCTGGCAATGTGAAAGGTTGACAAGGTAACAAAAAGTCCACTGGCGTCAGAAACATTAGCAGTGACTTAGACAGCAGATGCTGGATTCTTTGTTTCTTCTTTGGTACAAGAAATCTTTAGACTGACTATATTACCACCAGTTCCATGCAATACATACAATGTCTCTTTAATGACTGTTTCACAAGTCTCAAGAATTGATAGTAACAAAAGATTAAGGGGAAGTACCAATAGCATAGTGGCTAACATGCTGAAATGTGAGATAGTAGTGAGTAAGTTTGAACTCTAGTGGTACCATTACATTTACCTTCAGACTAATCTTCAGGAGAAATGGGTTCAGCAGAATACACCAAGTGCATCTCAGTAGAAGGGTAAGACTCCCCCAAAGAGTGTCTTGGATATGACACTAAATAATCTGATGGTGAGGCTCCAATAATGCTGGAACTTTGGGAAATGCAGAGTATCCCCTCATTGCCATTGTTCCCAGATCCACTCTGGCCCAGAGTGGTAACAACTGATAGGGTCCAATCCATGGGTCAAATAGAACTAAAATGAGTACTAAATTGTTTGAAATAGAATTGTTTTTGACATTTAACCTGTGTACTTATGTTAAATTGAATTGTTTGAAATAGAACTGTTTACACGTATGAAAATGGATTTGGTATTAAATAACCTACAATGGTTGATATGCCATAAAACCAAACAAAACCAAAATAAAGATCCAGTTTAACAGTGTAATTACACTCTAAATCAAAAACCTTGCCGAAACCATTTTTTTATTTCAAAGATCCTTTATTCAAAAGACATGCTTTCATGTACCATACAGAGAATCTGCTGATCATAACTCGAGTCATTCTTGAGTTATGTGATGACAAAGAAAGAAAGAAAAAAAGCAGCAAATTATAGCAAGATTACTGGTATTAGATGCATGAGAATTTAGGAATACTTTTTCTTTTTTGGTGGTGGAGGGGGCTTTGGCTGACATAGTGAACAAGCATTTTTATTTTCTTTTATAAACCTGTAGATAGGAAAAAAAAAAGAAATAAAGTACATTTTTATCCAACTTCTGACTTATTTCATTGTAAAATTAAACTTTAGGAACTACTTCACTGACTTTTACAAAGTGCATTGCTTAAGACTTATCATTTATGCACTAGAAATACTGACGTATAAATACATCGGCAACTATGTAATAGGATTAAGTTTATGTTACCTAAGACTGAACAAAGGTTTTACTAATGCAGCGTAAGCCTAATCACATGAATACAATAGCAGGTAATTATAAAGACTGTAATAAAGAAAAGCAGAATAAAAAAAGAAACAGTTTTAGTTTATGATATAACAAATTATGTATAATATTTCTTATTCAGTTGAACACACCTACCAATTATTTTCAATTTTCTGAGGTCTATAAACTGTATCTGATTTTTGTATGTAGATATAGATTACATTATTATAGTTGAACTCTACTGACAGGTCTTCCAAACCACATCCAGTGTCCCAACAGAGCTTATGTAAATAAGTTCTTGCTGATCAGCCAACGCGGAGACGTTTATGTGTAGAGGTCCATAGAAGAATGTTACTTCTAAGTTCATCTTTGCTTTTCCAGCAGTGTTCCGCATGTCTTGTTCATCTCACTTGATGGTTTCTGAGATGTGAGGTATGCTGGGAGTGATGGATGATTGAGACAAAATGAGAGAGTCAAGGATACCTGTGTTGTCAGCATGACTGGATCATGATAATGGTGACCCCACTGACATAATCTTACATGTTTATAACTAGTTTTTCAGGCTCTGTTCCTTAAAAAAGGCAAAATGCAGATGATATCCAGCAGAAAATATTACTGATGCAGATTACTCAGATGATCAAGAGCTTCTTGCAAGTATACCTGCTCAAGCCAAATTTTTGTTGTGTAGCCTGTAGCAGGCAGCAAAAGGCATTGGTCTTTATATGAACTCAGATAAAACAGTTTAAGTGTTTCAATGAAGATGTTACTGTTTGTGCCTTAAATGGAAAGCCTCTGAAATTAGTAGATCAGTTCATATACCTCAGTAGCAATATCTCATTTACTGAAAACAATGTTAGCATATGCATAGGAAAGGCATAAACTGCTACTGAAAGGTTGTAACAATATAGAAATTTCTTCTCTCTAATAAAATAAAGAAGTAAAAACTATAAAAAACATAGTAATAACCAGATTACTGTATGGTTGCATTACTTGGACTTTTACAAATGCCTGAATGGAAAGCTAGAAGGGAACAACACAAGAATGCTGTGTGCTGTTGTCAACAAATCCTTTTGGCGGCACCCAAAAAAACAGTAGCAGTATAGCTACTTACCTCTCATCTTGCAAACAAAGTAAATCCAAGTAAGATGAGCAAGATAATCCTTTGGCACTGCTGAGGAATTGAGGATGATCTCATAAGCAATGTTCTCCTATGGACTCTTACACATAGACACACCAGTATAGGTTGACCAGCAAAAACTTTCAGTGAACAGCTCTATGTGGACACTGGATGTCATCTAAAGGATTTTCCTAGTATGATAACCAATAGGGATGGATAGCAAGAGAGAGAGAGTCAAGGGAAGTCTGTACAGTCAGCAAGCCTTGATGATGAGCCAAGAAAATTTATTTTATTTAATCATTTGGAAGAGTTCTTTATTTTAAACGAACCAACATGCACACCCAAAATAACTGTCAGTATTTTAGACGAAGAAGACAGACAAAAAGAAAGAAAATAAGAATGATATGAACAGAAGTTATCAAAAAATAAAAAAAAATGACTAGCATGGAGGTAGAAAGTTTAATAACAACCAAAGCAGAAAAAGGTAAAAACCAATTTGTACACAAATAAGAAAATGGCACATTTTAAAATTCCTGCTGATTTCAAAATAAAATTGATACTGAGAACAAAAAAAAAACAACAAGAATCTAACAAATCTAATCTGTCAGCATCATCATAAATGGTGTTAGACTTTTGGTTTTATACACAAGTCTTTCGATACTGGTTATTTATTTTGATTCAGGTCAGGCTAGTCTTTGTATTGTTCCAATTTTAGTGTATATATATATATATATATATATATATATATATATATGTATGTTTATTTCCGTTTGTATGTGTGTATGGTTCATGTTTTATTTAACTTAGGTTTGAATTTATCTATAAAGTTACTTAAACATATCAAATATCAAAGACAAGTAAAGCAGACCAAAGTAAACACACTCCAGGAAAAAGGAACAACGACCCCTATATAAACCAGTTTGACAAACCAAGGGTCATTTACACTGGAAACAAGAGTGAGTTCAAGTCTCATTGAGCACCCTATTAAAAAGCGCCTTGTGTTACATAGGTTCTCTGATGAAAGCAACAAGCTGGAAACATACATATATATATAACACGTATGTAAGAACAAAATAGATAAATTCAAAAAATACAAATCTCTTTGTGGACCTTCCTATCTTAAAATATATCCTTATTCTTTCTTTGGACCTACAACAACCATCTTTATATATATATATATATATATATATATATATATACATACAAATGCTTATTCTTACTAATTAGTTATGTACATGGAAAAGTTTCATCTCTTTTGTAATACATCCTCCCCTGTTGGGCAGAAAGTACTTGGGAAATAACTAATTATGGAAGGTTTATCAACCAATTCCCACCGAATATCATAAGATCGATATGGCAATTCAAAAGGATTGACAAAAAATGTCTATTATGTTCAATTAAATATGTATCAATGAAGAAATGCTGCTAATATATATATATATATATATACAAGCTGTCCATCATATCCTATAATGACATCCTGCTTATTTTTTCCCCCTGTTTTTTCAATTTTTGAGTTTTGGTGTATCTGTTTTATGTGATTCTTCTCAAAGTTGAGAGTACAGAATCTGTTTTGACTGTCTGCTGTCCTCATATCTTTTCAAGTTGACTACTCATCTTGTGTTGAGCAAGTATATTGTACTTCCGAGGGAGTTGAGATTCTCCCATCATGAATTTATCTGATATGTGTTGCCTCTACTTGACATTTAATATTTTGTGCAAGTGACACATCATATAGACGTGAAGTCTTTGAGCATCTGCTTAGTATACCATTCAAGTTTCTGTGCCATACAGGAGGGTTGACAGAAGTATGACATTGAACATTGCACATTTGGTTTTTATGGAGAGGTCTTTGTGGAGCCAGACTCATTTTCTCAGAGTCTTGTTGCCTGACGTTGAGTCTTCTAGAACCCCCCCTCAACCCAGGGCAGCACGACTGCCTCCAGGCATTTGATGTTGGCCTCTGTATTGAGTTTAAATATATATATATATATATATATATATATATAGTATATGTACTGCTAAAGCAAGTAGTTAATTTTTAGGTTTAAAAGGTGAAAACTTAACCAGAAAGAAATCTCTGAAAGATATATCTCTCCTTACTCTCGAGTTGAAATTTGGAACATAGGCTTTTTTGTTTGTATAATAGATGTAGTGAGATCCCACATAATTTGTTTGAGAAAAGGAAAATAAAACATTTCTGTAAGTATTTGAAGAATCAATAATGCTCACAGCCATCTAAGTTACTTACATTCATTTTTGACTGATAACAATTCTTTTGAGAAATTATACTTTTAAATCCGAGTGGAAGAGATAATCAAACATGATTGCAATGTAAGTATTATAAAAATGCACTGCCTGTACATACATCAAGACAGTTATATATATATATATATATATATATATATATATATATATATATATATATGGATAAAATCTCCAACAGAATGGAAAAGAAATAAGAACTGAAAAACCAATTTGATGGAGCATGTATTTATTCAACCCCCTCCCCCTGCTTTGTGCAGGAGGAGACACAAGGTCAATTTTTATGCAGCCTAAAACTGGTTTGAATTCACAGTTTTCTTTCTGCTAGACTCATTGTCTAGCCAAGGCTAAAAAAGCCCAGTCTTCCCTACTATTCATCCATTGCTTGGTAGAGAATAGATGGATCTGAACCTTTCCCAAGTATATTAGTACAAAGTAAAATGCAAACAGCCTTGTCCAGGATTTGAACTCAGGTCACCAGTTCCATTTCCTATGATGATAACCATTACACTAAGTAGACCTCCTATTTAGTTTAGGTCATGTGACATATTTTAAAAGGTAACAAGAATTGTAAATTTACAGTTAAATCTACCTGTCACCTGACAAATGATGAAGAGTAAAATATTTAAGCAGGAAAAATAATTAATTCCTTAGTAATTCCATTTTATGTTTACTTGTCGACTGACATTTATAAAACTTATTTACAAGAACATTTTGTAGGATTTAACATATACATTTTATTATATGTACATAAGGGTTAGATGAAAAGTTCATTGGTTCACTAAGATAATCTCATGGAATGTGACCAAATGAAGTTTATCTTTTAACATAGTCCCTCTTGTGGTTTACAGACTTCTTCCATTGGTGCTGCAGTGCTTGGATCCCATTAGTAAAAAAATCAACAGTAGATATTAGACCAACCGATATACTTTTCAGCCCACTCCTGTTTGATTATATATATATATGTATGTATATACACACTATATGTGATAAGTAAACTCCTGACCATTTAAATTATTAATTTTGTGCATGTAGTTTATTTATTTTAGATTTTGTCTTCTAGAGTTAGTTGCCAACTGTCAGTGAGGAAAGCGGCACCATGACAACTCTTCCAGAAATTTGGAAATGGCATGCTGTACTGCTGGGCATTCACACCGGAAGCTCCAATAGGAAGATTTTAGAGTGTTTGGTTGTCAATCTGTGGACAGATTCATGTTCATCCTATTAAAAAGCAAACACCCAGTTCACATCATGCTGACAGGGGTAGTCATTAGCAATGCTGATGTTATCCTGCTAGTCATCTTCCCACGTGACCTCAGATTCAATATGCCTGGAGTTGGTAGTACTCCCGTAGAAATAGTAAGTTTCTTTCTTAATCACCTGTGAGGGATTCCAAGAATGTGTTGATTGGGGTGGTGAATATATAGAGACCATTTAAAATTATATCATAAAGGTACATGCCATCAGGATGTTTACATATTTTTTAATCACCAAATATACATATATATATATATATATATATATATATATATATATATATATAATTTTGATGATGCATATGTTATTTGAATTAAGCAAAAGTAAATGACAAGCCAATTTCTAATTCTTCGCAATTATTTTTCATTATTAACTATACTTTTTTACAGCTGTTTCTTTTTTAGACATCTATAATTCCGATGCTTTTAACGTTTTATCTATTCCTTTTTTTCTTTGGAAATCTCTTCACTATTTTGGAGCTCAATAAAGAAAAATTCATGTCCTTTTGAGAAATTCATGTTTTGTAAATGACAGAATCCTTTAACAGTTTTATCAGACAAAATGATATGCTAGATAAAAATATTGAAAGTATCCTAGAAAAACAATCTTTTATAACAAAAAAAGAAAGATGTTTGAGTAACATTTCAATGTTTAGTCTCTTAAACCTAAACATAAAATACATTAAGAAAGTGAAACATTTTTATCTTATTCTTATCTAAATATAAGTTTTATTTAATTTTATCATATTGTTTTTATTACAAGTCACATGAGTTGATATACATTGCCAGAAGAAACAACAAGAAATCAGAAATAAAAACAATAGACAAGATTTCTTTGATATTTAATTGACAACATAAACATGTTAATTCCAAATTACATTTATTTATTTGTTTGTTTTAATGACATATAAACCTTCATGAGTTATTTAATGCTAAAACCATTCTTGTAGAAGAACTAATTAAGCCATAGCTTGGAGAATGGGGGGTAAATACCTTTCCAAAGGGAATTACTCTGAAAGTGAATCTAATAGCATGAATGGAGTTCCAATTCATATACCACAATCTTGTAGTCCTGCATTTTAGCCATTATACCTTTGCGACAACCTATTTTATACCATTGTGACAACCCATTTTATACCATTGGGACAATCCTCTATATTCATGTTCTTTGATTTTTTAAAAATTTCTTAAAGGTAGTGTATACACAGAAATATCAAAATGTTGTTCTTTAATTTTTTTTATTAAGAAAAACTAAAAGTTTTATCATAACAAACAGAAAAGATACAAAAACAAAATAAAACAAGTCAGTATAATTCTATTCCAGTTGCAATATTTTTAACATTCTGTAAGGATTTTCATTTGAAAAAAAAACAAACTTAGTTATATATACAATAATACACTGATATTGTTTAAAATTATTTGCATCCATTAATGATATAAAAGCCATTTATTAGCCAAAAAACAAAAAGAAAAATGTATATCAGTGAAGCATTCAATTTATTACTACTACTACAACTTAATTTTCAGTTTTAGTTTCAGTGTTTTATGATCCTTCGCTGGGTCTTTACCCAAGACCTAGCATGAGGGAAAGTAGAGATTATATGTATTGTTTTTTTTTCCTGTCTCTTTTTGGTGATATTTTCAGTCACATTGATAGTACTCTCTAAAGGAGGTGAGCAGTTTTACAAAGTGCAGTTTTTTAGTATTTCATATAGACTAGATCTGCCAACTATCTTGTCAATGTATTTATCTGTCTCTTTCTTGGTCGTACCCACTACTCCATCTATTACTAATAGGGTAATAGTTTTAAAGTACAACATTATTTCCAATTTCTATTTTCAGGTCTTTATATTTATTCATTTTATAATGTTCTTTGACTGATATGTTATTATCAGTTGATATTGACATATCACTTAATAGGAATGTTTTTCTTTTCTATTACTCAACCATCCTATATGGTCTGTTGTTCTTTTTTTTGTTTGTGCAATATTGTGCAGTAAATTTTGAAAATCATTTCAAAGTCGATATAGATATTTAATAAGAAACTACACACTGACCACAACTAATCCAGCCTAATAAACTTGGAAGAAATCAGATGAATAAATTTGTCAGATTATAAATCAGGCAGCTCAAATTGATTTTTCATTAGACTTTAAGTGAACTCATCAACAAAATCAGTGACTTTGACTTTGTATGTGACCAAATACTGAAAAATAATTTTGGCTATTTCATTGCTGCAAATGATATGAACTATTACAATAATCACACTTATAGTACAATTTCTTTTCTTTTTTTTTTTTCATAAGTTCTTTTTTCTTTTCCTTTAATCAAATCTCAACATTTTCCCTTACTTATAAATAATCCATTTTACCAGTACTTCAACTAGTTCTATCTCATTTTTTTAGTTTACAATCTGTGAAGAACTAAATTAATTTTTGGCTATTTCAGTACTTTTGTAGGGTTGCACCTCTTGGACTTTGCCAGGAGAAAAAGTTTGATGGAAACTATACAAGAATGCTCCATGCTGTATGAAAAAATCTTCGAAACGACGACCTACAAAACATGAGCTGCATGGCCGCTTACTTCTCAACTCATAACCCATCTAAGTAAAATGAGCAAAACTTACCAGGCAAAGCTGGAGAAGTAAGGACAAACTCATTAGAGACGTTCTCCTATGAACTCCTACATATGGACATACCAGTATTGGCAAACCGGCAAAAACTTATATTGATCGTTTTATGAAGATACTGAATGCCGTCTAAAGGACTTGTTAAGAGTGATGACCGAGAGGGAGAAATGACATGAGAGAGTCAAGGGAATCCATGCTGATAAACCATCTTGACGATGATAGTGATAGTGATGCTGATGCCCCTTATTATTAAAAGATCAATCTTTTAGAACTCAGACCTTTCACAAACACACAATTCAATTTTATTTATCAAGTTCAATCTCGTCTTTTAATATATAGTATATTATATTTACAATTTTTACCACAGAAACACTGTTTTAACTTATTTGAGTAAAGGCTGGAAGTAAATGAGATATAGTAACCATAAAAAATGTTATTGGTGATTCAGTATGATGACCTTGGCCATTTTTTATTACATTTGGTGACAGCAAAACTGAATTATCAAGGAAATGATTATATGACTGTTGATTATTTAAGGTCAACCAATATAAGATTTAAATATGAAACATTGGAAATGATGAAGCAAAGTTACACTTCTTTAATAATTTGTATCTCCATTATTAAAGATTTAAAAAGAATGTCCTCCAAAAATGTAAGGGAGACAACTGAACAAAGATTTTGTCTATTGCCTGGTCATTGAAAAGTAGAGTCCATATGGCTCAACCACCAAAAACATCAAGTAAGAATTTTTACCGTTTTTCTACCCCTTTTCTATACTGCTCGTTTGTAGAACAATAAGTGAACAGTTTCTCTGTTGGAAAATGTTTGAATAAGAATATCAGTAATTGTCTTAGAGTCTTCCGGGAATATTTTCCCTAATGACTTGAAACCTGTTGTTGTACAATTCTTCCATGAAATATCAAGATGGATTCCAAGCAAACCAATACATTGCAAGTTTTATTTGCATCTAAAAATTTTTTTATTAATCTTAAAATTATGTGCTGATGCTCTTGAGAAAGGTAGGAAACCAACTCTTCTCCTCTCAGGTAAATAATAGGGCAGACTGTGTTTTTAATGTTGGAATAGCAAAGAGTCAAAGAGAAAGAAAACTTTAAATTCAAATCAATTGTTCTTTGCTTAAAAATTGACCTTGTGTTACATCCTTCTCATGGGGCAGGATTTGGGTAAATAAAACTGGTGAATTAATTTTGTTAGTAAATAAAGCTTCACTTAGTCTAGCACAAGGCTAAAGTAGTGGGGCCCCAGTGAAAGCAGGAACTCAAAACAGAACAAAAGTGGTTTGTGAGAATCTCATTAATGACTGAAGTATATCATGTAACTTTGTGCTAGTGAGGCAGACTGGGTTTCTTAGTTCTGGGTTGGCAACCAGTCTTGAAGAAAGAAAATTCTAAATTTAAACCAGCTTTAGACTGCTTAAAAACTGATATTGTATCATATCTTGTGAATGGGGATGGGGTTTGGTAGATAAAAACATTATGTAATCCAAAAGATTTTCATAGATTAATTAATAAAAATAGACACTGCTAACTATTTGCTGATTTTTACAAAGAATAGGATTTTGAAAGAGTGTTTTATGCAACCTCTCCCCCCATGAGCATGATGGTCAAGGTCAATTTCTAAGCAGAGTACAACTGGTTTGAATATAGAGTTTTCTTTCTCCAAGACTGGTAGCCATTCCAAGATTAAAGAATGCAGTCTGCCCTACTATTTACCTATTCCCTTTCGGACTAATACCCTTGGGAAAGGTATGAACTCCCTTATTCCCCCAGTGATGAGTTAAATAGTATCACTGCAGTTCATCAATAAGGATGGCTATGGCATCAAATGATCCACAAAGGTTGATATGCCATTAAACAAAGGAAGCATTTGAGAAAATATGGCAGATTTTATATGTAGTAAAAGCACCAAGAATTTTCCAAAAAGTATAAGACAAACTCTGATATTTTTGAATAGTGAATATAATTTCAGTAACTGCATTACATTAAAATTCACTTGATTTATCATGTATTTTGGCAAATTAAGTAAATCGCTGTTGGCCAATGAAATGAATGCTTAAAGAATTAATAAAACCAAAAGTCTTTGAAAGCAAGAATATAGATCTTTCAGGAACTGACTTCTCCAGAAAATTTTGGTGATATGGGTTGGGGAAATCTGGCAATTGCTCTAAACTCCAAACAAAGGTGAACTCCAGTTTACACAAATATTCTTTAGTATTATAAAAATGAAATTCTTTATTCTTTTCCAAAAATATTTTCCATTGGCAGAAATATTTCTGTTTACAATTTGCAAATATAGAAAATATTTTTGTAGCAATCCATAGTTATGATTTATGATTAGATTTCTTACTTTGTGGTAAATCTAAGATGCTTGGATTAAAAAAACAAAAAAACAAAACAAAAATTGACAGAAAATATTTTGGTAAGAGAATCTATATTAATAATTAGGAATACTTTGTCTGTCCTTAATAGACAGCCAAAAAGTTATATATGTGATTATCCAAGCTTGTATGTGTTGTAGAGAAGAGATTATACACCTCCGTAGTCCTCTATATTTGAATGGACTATTCTATTTGTGTATAAGCAGTTATGGTGTTGGCCAGGCAGCTGCCATTCCTCATGAGAGTGGCTGGAATGCTTGCCCTCCTAGTGAAAGTGGCTGAGATTCACTTGGTCTCAGAGAGGCATTCCCCCAGGCTTTACCTGCTGTGCATAACCAAGTTCATTGTTTGTTACCTGAGGCAGCCCATTTGGGGGATACCAACAGAGCCAGGAATTTTTGCCTCTGCCTTGTATGGGTTTTGACCTGTGTGAGGCTCCACTATAAAACAGCCTTGTGCCATACCTCCTGTGAAATTAGTTAGCAATATTCCTCTGTTAACACGTCTTTGTATGTCTTGTAAGATAAACACTTTTCATTGTAAGTTACAATTTGGGTCATTATTCCAATATCCTCACCCCAGTTACAATGGTATGCGTATTTATAAAACTCAGAAGAAGGCTTTGATGTAGAAAAAAGTTCTTCATGGGGATAGAAAGACACATTATTCTTAAAAATAAAAACAATTCGTGAGCAACCATGTTGCTTATTGTTCAGAATTTAAATTTCTAAACTTCAAAAGAAAAAAAGTTAATAAATCATTTGCTTTAATAAAATAATTATTCACATTTAATTAATCATTGCTGGTTATGTTTACTGGTAATACTTTAAACTTTACATGTAAAAGAATTGCACAACACTATGGCTTTTTGTTCCCAAAAATGACACTTCTTATACCGATTAAACACTAAGTAAAAGACTAACACAAAAATCTAAGTATCTTTGCTAAATATTGTTTAAAACGTATTCAATAATGGCTCTAATGCTTCCAGCAAGTTTGGCTAAAATCAGCACAAAAATAGTGGAACCTAAATAAGGAATGATTGGCTATTTGGTAAATTCTAATAAAATTTTATTCTAACAAATTATTGAATGATTGTAACTTTGCATCAATCTTCATATAATACCCCACTACAAATACCTGGATATCACAATTTTATTTTTGTTTTCTGGGGAATTTTAATGATTTGCAGTCATGCTTAGTCTTTATTGATTGACTTGAATCAGTTTTAGATAATCCGCTGAGTTTTTGATTTATAATGTTACCCTTCTATAGATAGAAGTGGATTGTATTAATATCTCTCTCTCTCTCTCTCTCTATATATATATATATATATATATATATACATATGTATCATCATCATTATCATCAAGTCATGAGACCAGCATGGATTTTCCTAACTCTCTCTTTCCATTTGTCCCTAGCATCCATTGCTCCTGGTAGGTTCTCTAAACTACATTCAGTATCTGCACAAAACTGATGTAAGTTCTTGCTGGTTGACCACTACTAGTTCATTCATGTGTAGGGATCCATAGAAGAATATTGTTTGTATGTTCATCCTTTCTTCTACAGCAGTGTCCCACATACTTTGTTTATCTTATTTGGATGGTTTATGAGATGGGAGGCATGTGACTGTACAGTTGCTGTTTTGTAGGGTACTGCTTCCAGAAAGAAAGAAACCTATAATATTAACAGAAGTGAGCAATTGAAAAAGCCTCCAGGATTAAGTGAATGGTGTAATGTTTCATCAGGATAACATTTGAAGTTATGTTTCTTTTATGACCCAGAAGAAATTGTAATAATTTCGTTTGTGAATTATCATCACTAGTTATTTCAACTGTCAGTTATTAATTGTCCTGATCTTTATAGAATTCTTGAAATGAACAAAAATTCTATTCTTTGGAAGACCTCAAAAGACACTTTGAGCAGTTTTTTGGTTTGGTTTGGTTTCTTTGTTTAATGGTATATCAATTTTTTTGGGTTATTTAATGCCAAAGTCATTCTTGTAGAAGGACAGTAGTGGTACTATTTAACCCATAGCATCAACAATAGGGGGGTTGAAACCTTTCCCAAGGATATTAGTCTGAAAGTGAACAAAATAGAATGACTGGATTTTGAAGTCACTATGATGACACAGTCCAACATGTTAGCCACAACATCATAAGGACTTTCCTCAGCAGTTCTTTGTAGAGAAAGATAAAAAGTTTGGGAAGAATAGAATCATGAAAGATGACAGAAGATTTTATGAATATAAATATGTTGTTCAATAAAGTTAATATGGAAAATAACTCGATTTTTAAAAAAATCAAACAAACATTTGAGCCATCAATTATTTGGTATTTTCTGGGGTTTGAAGAATGGGATGGTCTTATTGTTAACAAATTGATCACATGACAGATAATTTTGTTCAAATCTTACATTCAAGCACAAATGGCAGTTTATCATCTCTACCCCAGTTGAATAAGCCATCATTAAAAATCATTTTCTTTTAAAGGGAAGCTATCAGTTGAGTGTTTATAAAGAAGAAATCAACATAAAACATTACAAACCTCATTCCTTTTAGTTTAGTTTGATTTCTTGGTTTAATGGCATATCAACCTTCGTGGGTTATTTAATGCTAAATCCATCCTTGTAGAAGAATTGTAGCTGGGGACAGGGAAGAAGGGAGTTCATACTTTTCCCAAAGGTACTATTCTGAAAGTGAACGTAATTGATTTGACTGGAGTTTGAACTAACTCACTTTGATGCCACATCCATTAGGATTGAATTCAAGTAGATGGGATGAATTAATTATCACACAATTATTTTAAAACTAATTTTAACCTTTTTAAATTGGTTGCCAAGTGTTCAAATGAATATAATTCTATCAAAAAAATGATAATTCTAATAAAATAATTGTTCTATTTGTGAACCCTTTTGATTTCTTTTGAAATAGTCATCCATGATGATATTGGTACTTCTATCTAGGAAAGAGTGAAACATTCTCAACAACAAATCATTATCATCACAACAAAGATCCAATTAATTAAGATTAAAAAATGACACATATATATAGATCCCAACAAAATTGCAATTAGACAGGAAAGTGTTTTGCTTTAATAAAAAATCATGACTGTTTTTGATGGATTATAATTTTATACACTTTATATACCCATACTTTGATCACAATAACAGAGATTTTGGATCACTTTTAAACTGCCAACAACCTCACTTGTGACATTTTGTGCAATATAATTAAGGATTTTATTTAATATTTCAATTGTTTTATTTTAGAGATAAATTGTGTGATAGGTAAAATCTTTGACTTCATAAGTCCAAGTTTGCATTGGAAAAGGTCAGGCAGCTGGACCTTGGGTGCATTCAATGTCAGCTCCTGTCAAAATATAAAATTGACAGGTTTGTTTTGAATCGGTTGTGGAAAAGATATAAAAGAGAAACATTTTGGATGGGTATCAGCTGATATTAGGATGATCTGTGACTGAAAGTTTTAATGATATGAGGATCATTAGATAAGTTTCCAGACTTTTTTTGTATCAGCACTTTTATTGATAGTACACACATGAAACTCTAATCCCCTTCAAAGTAATCTCCTCTGGCTGCAATGCACTTGTTGTACTGTTCCAACAACTTCTGGAAGGCCTCATGGAAGTCCTCTTGTGTGAGTATGTCAATGACCTTCATCACAGCCTCTTTCATTTCCTCAATTGTCTCATAATGACAGCCTCTGAGCTTAGGGAATAAGCAAAAGTCACAGGGAGCAAGGTCTGGACTATAGGGTCAGTGAGGAACTGTCTTGATGCCCATCTTGGTCAAATAGTCTGTGCCAAGGATGGAGTTGTGGACTGATGCATTGTCCTCATGGAAATGCCACTGACCCGATTTGAAGAGTACTGGCTTCTTCCGACTGAATCTTTTCCTGAACTCTGTTAAAACCTCAACATAGTAACCCTAAGCCTAACCCTAACCCTTTGGCCAATCAACTGTAGTGTATTGACTTCCTTACTCCTCCCACACCTATCATCATCCCTCACAGACCCCCTGCCTTCCTTGTATCTCTTATACCACTCAAAAACTGATGCTCGATTCATGCAAGATGCTCTAAAAGCAGTCTGAAGCATTCCATACGTTTTTGTGGCATTTTTTCCAAGTTTAAAACAGAATTTTATAGCATATCATTCTTCTAAAGTTTCCTCACGTCCAGATTGCAGTTTTGAAATTCACCGGCTGTGACAATCAGGCTTTAGTAGGGTGTATTCCAATTGCTGCTGTAGCTGTTCATTTGAAGCTGAAATCATAAAAATTGGTCAGTCATCTCATATGATATATAGCAATAACATACTGAATTTTCAAGAGTCTACAACAATTTTAAATGCCTTTACAAAAAAAGTCTGGAAACTTATTGAATGCACCACATATGTGTCATTATCAAATTGATTGAGAGAATAATAAGCAGAATATATATAAGAAGAGTTGGAGTTAGTTGGGATTCATAGGCTGATCAGTTGGCGTCAGGCAGTTCTAGTTCGAGTCTAGTCAGCTGGTGAGATGAGCAGCTCAAGTTGAGGCAAGACTTGGTCAGGTTGAAGAAAATGAAGTTTGTATTTGTTTGTCTCATCTGACATGAATTAAAACCTCTGTCTCTCTAGTGAGTTGACACATATTTTTTGTTCTATCACGGTTGTTTCTAGGCAATTGGTTTAATGAGTAGAGTGTTTGCAAATGGTTTAGAAGATTAGGGTTCAATCCCTGGTTGAGTCATACCAGAGACTAAAAAAATGGTACTTGAAACGACCTTGCTTAACACTCAGCATTATAAGGTAAGGATCAAGGGTAAAGTGGAGCAATCCAGGTGATGGAGTAGCACTCTTTACTACATCTTGGTGTAGTAGCTATTGAAGAAGGAGCTTTTGGGTCACCCTTGACAAAGGTCACCAATTTTACTTTACTTACTGTGAATTTTGCTGATCATAATTTTTGTATCAATAAACAACCGAGTCTGTTTTATACTTGTGTGTATGACAATTTTCATATTGGGTTCCATCATGTTACACTTGTTTGCCAACAAAAGATGAATAAAAAGCTAAATATTAAATCTGTGTCTATTATTTTCAATAAAACATGCTTACAAGAGAATCTGCCACTTATATATATATATATATATATATATATATATGTGTGTGTGTGTGTGTGTGCACTCATGCACTGATAATTTTGGTAATGTTTAGATATTAAAAATGGAATGGCTTTCTATTTGTTTTATTTTTCACTGAAATATATTCAATACATCATTATAAAACAATATCAATTGATATTCAGAAAAAAAATGATTATTCAATAGTTTATAGAATTTACATCAATCTATTTTCAGTTGTAGGATATCTTTGAAAAATGTCTTTGTTTATTACACTTTATCATATACATTGATGCAATATAGTAAAAGCAGGTGATTGTCAACTGGTTTAATTTTTGTGTATATCTATGTGGTAGGGTGTATCCTATATAATGCAAGTTTCTTGTTGAAATTTATGGAATTGGTTTTGAAAAAATGAATGTCTAGAAAAAATTAGGTTTTCAGATTTGTAAGTTTATATAATCATGATTTTCATTTTATTTTAATGGTACTAGATTTGCTTATATTCACAAGGTAAGAGAAATTAAATTCACACTGAAAATTCTTTTCAATTCGAGCAAGTAAAAATTATTCATTTAAGGGCCGATTACAAAATGTTGGCATTTCAGTAATGAATAACAAAATGTGAAATTTTTAAATCATTCAATGTAAAGATATTCAATTTCATAATTCATTTGCACACTGATGTAAAAGAGTAAGGAATATATGTTATGGAACAAAACGTAAGTGCATTGTAATGCATATGTTTATCTTTCCTAGTTTGATTTTCGTTTTTGTAATTTTTTGTTGTCAGTGTAAACTAAAAGAAGGCAAGTATGACACAAGGCTATGTTCTGGTTAAGAGTTATAAAAAATCATGTATAGTTGATACTGGCCAGATTTCCTTCTTTTATTAATGATTTAAATCTGTTTCTTAAAGGTAAAATTGTCTCAATTTATTTGGATGCAATAATGACATTGAGTAGCCAGAAACAAAGAGGATTGATATTAATAAAAAGATTATCAATGCACCTGTTGAAGCATTAGCCAGTTAAATGAGGTTTTAATAGCTGTGAGAGAGAGAGAAGAGGGAAAATTTTTCTTTATTACATTTTCATGTGTGTGTGTGTGTGTGTGTGTGTTTTTGACAGCATTTACTTGATATTAGTTAAGTCAGTTATGCATATGTATTTATGCGTGGAGTTTCCCAGGGATGGGTGTTCAAAAATGGTCCCCAGTCAAATTCATCTAACAGATTTGAATTCATAGTTTTTCTTCTCCTAGACTGGATCAAAGAACTCAGTCTGCCATTCTATTTACCAACTGGGGAGGATAGTTGGATACTTACCTTTCCCAAGGGTATTGGCACTATGGGAAATGCAAACACCCTTATCCAAGATTTGAACTCAGGTCACTGAATTCATTTCCTACTGTGACAACCCTTACACTGAGTGTACCTCTACTAGTTTAATGCCAGTAAAAAATGACAGAATTATACATGTATGGTTTGGTACTCCTGCCTCAGATAAGAGTATCTATATACTCTTCCAAGAATCAAAGGATAATATCTGTGAGCACTTAAAAAAAAACTCTGGAGGATGTACAGACAGTGTATTTCAAGCCCTACTAACAAGGCAGTTGAAATGAGTGGTCAAAATATTTATTATCATAATTTTTTTCTTTTTTCTTATAGCTTTAAAATCCTCACATAGCCAGATTTGACATTTACTGTCCCGAGCAGTTTTTTCAACCAGATAGGTGCAAAGCTTACATAAAAAATATCTTAGCAGTAGGATATCTACTAAAGTTGGTGACTGTAGGCTCTATTTTCAATAGCTACTACACAAATGTGTAGGGAAGGGCACTACTTCATTCCCTGGATTGCTCCACCTTACCTTTGATCCATACCATACAATGCCGAGTTCTACATGTTAGGCCAGTGGCCTGGTTTAAGTAAAGTTGGTAACCTTAGTTGAGGATGACCCAAAGGATTCCTTTTCAATAGATACCACACAAAGGTGTAGGGAAGGGTGCTACTCTATTTCCTGTATTGCTCCACTTTACCCTTGATCCATACCTTACAATGCTGAGTGTTAAGCAAAGCAGCATCAAGTACCATTTTTTGAGTCTTTGGTATGACTCAACCTGGGCTTGAACCCAAGTCTCCCGTAACCATTGGCGAACACTCTACTCATTTTCAAACTGATGGTCACAGACAAAAAGAAAAAAAGATTAAAATTAAGCTCAGTTCACTCCTATGTCTTATTTCCATGATTACAATTTGTGATCAGATCTGCAAAAAGAGAGAAGGAATTTAACTTGTTCTTTCTTAGGAAGTTGAAAAGATGATTTGAAATAATGTCTTACTTTCAGCTGCAGACACGAGATAAGAGACATTTTTTAAATGTGGATATGAAGACTGCTAGAACTGCTACATTTTTTGCTTGGCTGATCTAGTCAAAAGAATAGCTTATCTGAGATAGGTTTGAATGAAGGAGTCAAGGTACTTAGAGGTCAACAGCCAAATTAGTCTATCACACTTTTTCTTCTTTTCTTTCTTTATGTATTCATCTGATATCATTCTCAGATGTTTTCTTTTGTTTCTCTTTCAGGCTGGTATTATCTTCAGTTCTCCAAAATACAAGGGTTCATAAAAAGTCTTGATTCTTTTCTTATTCTTTTCTCTTATAAAAGTTCTGTTTACTTTCTATTATGTGTATTTTCCTTTTTTGTTCCTGAGCATTATTCATTCAAGAGTAAGAATCAGGTGATTGTAGCATCTTTTTTCTTATCTTCCTATTAAGAAAGCGCTTAAATATTGGCAAGTGCATCTTCATGATACCTCTCACAGAGCATACATGCTAAATGCCAAAGAGTTGGTTTCATGTTTGGTTTTTATTCAGAATTGAGATAACAGCAATGAATTATTGACACCCTCCAACCAGTCACATTGCATTTTTCTTTTTCTTTTTTTTTTTTAATCACTTTGTTAATTTCTTTTTATCACTTATCCTATCAGCTGTCTAGTTTGCATGCCTGAGAAACATTAATTATTTTTCTGTTTTCCTTATAAAAGTTTTTGGAATTTAGTTTGACACCTGGTTTCTGGTCATTGTTTTAAAAAGAATATTTTCATCAACCTAATTTGAAAACATTGTAAAAATGTCCTTATTTGGACAAAACCTATTTTTCATTATCCCTATAATTTTGAAAACTAACCACATCATGATATGTTCACCTGGACTTTCTCCAATGTTTTTAATTTGATATTTTCCTCTGTCAACACTCATTAAATTAATCCATGTTTATTTCCTGTTGTGTCACACAATTTACTTTCTCTTTTTTGATGGTTCTACATGAATAAATATACAATGGAATTTATGTTAAATAATCTACCTGACAATTCACAATGTTAATGGCTTAACTAATTGAACAGTATTATTAACAGCTAATAAAATTCAAATTTTCTTTCTTACCACTTGTCAGGATCAGATTAAAGCCACTTGATACCATCAACACAGCCAAACAATGGTACCCCCTCACTCCTCCCTTGATAACGACTAGAAGGTAACATAATAGGGTCATATAGTTAAAATATATGTCCCTTTATGTTGTAAATAAAAAAGAATCTAATCAATGATCAATTCAAGAACTTGTTACACCATAAAATCCATTAAGATAGACATATTTTGTTAATACTGCAAAAGAATGAGTACAGATATCATCAAAGGAACAAAGTTTCTGATATCAAGGAATATTTTTAAATGTGTATAGAATAAAATCATTATCCATTGGACTATACATCCCTATTATTATTATTATTATTATTATTATTATCACTTATTATTATTATCATTTCTACTAAATAATGATAATAATAATAATAATAAGTGATAATAAAAAAGAGAACCTGCTGACCATGGATTAAAACTGAAAGAAAGTGAAAAGAGAGATAAGTACCGAGACCTTGCAAGCAAACAGAAAAAAAACTATGGAACATGAAAATGACAGTGATACCAATTGTAATTGGTGAGCTCAGTACAGTCAGTAAAGGATTTGTACACGGACTGAAGGACTTAGAAATAAGAGGATGAGTGGAGACCATGCAAACTACAGCATTATTAAGATTGGCCAGAATACTGAGAAGACTGGAGGAAACTTGCTCTCATTCAAACTCCAGTGAGACGCCATCATCTGGTGTGAAAAACTCCCAAAAGTGTAAAATTATGAAAAAAGTACAATATTCATAATTTAAAAATCTTGCAAGAAATAATTAACAAACAAAATTGGTTCGTTTTTTTTACTATAATTTTTCATGGCCGTTTTACATTAGCCTATTTGGTTTTCCTCCAAATATAAAATGTAAGGAATAATATCATCATAGAAGATAAAAACTGTAGTGCTCCCATCTCTTTTGGCGCCCAGTTGGCTGGTGCTGTAGAATATACTGACTGCACCTCTGCAGAGGGGTAAGACCCCCACCTCCCACGATGAGCATCCTGAATATGACACTAAACAATCTGATGGTGAGGATCCAGTAATGCTAGGTCTTTGAGGAATGTGGAGTACCCTTTTTTTGCCATTGCTTCCCAGGTTCACTCTGGCCCGGAATGGTAGCACCTGATAGGGTCATATCTATGGGTCAAATAGAACTAAACTGTGTACTAAGCTGAATTGTTTAAAATAGAACTGTTATTTATAAACTATTTAAACTATATACTTATCCTCAACTGAATTGTTTGAAATAGAACTGTTTTGACATTTAACTGTGTGTAAACAAAAACTATACTTATACTAAACTGAATTGTTTGAATTAGGATTATTTGACTAAGCTGAATAGCTTGAAATAGAACTAAGTATAAAACTATACTTATGCTAAACTGAATTGTTTTAAATAGAACTGTTTATTTGGATATAAATGGATTTGGTATTAGATAACCAACAAAAGATGATATGCCATAAAACCAAAACATATAAACAAACATCTCTTCCGGTGTCCTGAGCATGTGATATTTTGCCTAATGGTTAATTCAACATAAATAACATGCTGTCTTTAACAAGTTGTTTAGATAAATCTTATCCTTGTTACTTTCATGTCGCCAATAAACTTTTCAGTGTACATTTTATCTGACAGTATGTTTTTCAATCACAGAAAAAAATCCTGGATCTGATTGCCAAAAACTTCCCGCAAGCAATGGTAATTCTTGAGTATGTATTTACTCAACACCTCTCCTATGAGCAGGATGCAAAGACAAAGTCAGTTTGCTGGTTCAAATTCAGAGTTTTTCATTCTCTATACTGGTTGCTGCACCAAGGCTAAAGAACTTAGGTTTTCCAACTATTTTCTTACTATTTCTTTGTTGATAACTGATACATTAATTTCACTGATTCAAACAACTATTACTCAAAATAATATCAACAGAAGACAGTACTTGAAAAGGTATAATATTTCATCAGGATAAAATTAGAAGGTAAGTTTCTTCTTGTAACTTGTGGTAATTCTTTAGGAAGTTTGAAAAAAAAAATAAAGCAACCCTGGTCACTTATAAGAAAATGCTAATTTTCTGTATTCATTGACGATACACTGATAATATTTCATTCATAAATAGTCTTTAAATCAACAATGTAGTTTATGTATCTAAAGAATGTAAATGTACAGTTGGATCTATTAGTTCAATAATACAATTAACAAAAATAAACGCAACAGACTTAACTTTCAAGATGTTCTGAATGTATCTTGTATAGAAACTGTATTTACCAAGACAGAGAAGAACAATGAATGAAACATTAATTTTCTTCAAAATAGTCCCCATTGCATTCAACATAATTATTCCAGTGAGTTTTTCATTAGTCAAAGCACCCCTGCAATTCCTCTTTTAATACAATGGTAAATCCATCATCAGATTTCTTTTCAGGTTCTCTATATCACCAAATCTTACACTTGAGATGAATTTGTTGTTTAAGAAATAGAAAGCACAGAGAACAATGTCTGATAAGCATAAAGGGTACTGGACTTGGATAATTACGTATTTCACAAAATGGCACAGACTTGGGTCAATATCTAGGTTGAGTTTGGTTTCTTTGTTTCAAGGCATATCAACTACTGAGGGTTATTTAATACAAAAGCCATCCTTGTTGAAAAACATTAGTGGTACTATTCAACCCATAGTTGAGAAGAATAAAGGATTCATGCCTTTCTGATTGGTATTAGTCTGAGAGCAAATGTTATAATGAAATTAGAGTTTAAACAGTCCAGAACATTTGCCACTATGCCATGGGACACCTCATGAAGGCAATATGAGGGGTGATAAAAAATATCAAAAAATAATTTGAATGACTATATTATAAAATAATTGCTTCAAACAATCAATGGTACATTTTTTTTGTTTGTGACATATCAACCTTTGTGGGTTATCAATGCCAAAACTATCAATATAGAAGTACAGTACTATTTATCACATAGCTAGGCAGGAATATAAGGGGATTCAAACGTTTTTCAAGGGTATTAGTCTGAAAATGAACATGATAGTGCGATTGGAGTTGGAATTTGGTTATTATAGTATCACACTCCAGCTGATTAGGCTCTACATCACAGGGAAAAACCCCTCTAGACATCAAGACAGCATCATACTCCAGTTGATTAGCCACTAAATCATAGTGAAAAACCCCTCTAGACATCAAGACAGCATCATACTCCAGTTGATTAGCCACTAAATTACAATGAAAAACCCCTCTAGACACCAAGACAGCATCATACTCCAGTTGATTAGCCACTAAATCACAGGGAAAAAACCCTCTAGACATCAAGACAGCATCATACTCCAGTTGATTAGCCACTAAATCATAGTGAAAAACCCCTCTAGACATCAAGACAGCATCATACTCCAGTTGATTAGCCACTAAATCATAGTGAAAAACCCCTCTAGACATCAAGACAGCATCATACTCCAGTTGATTAGCCACTAAATTACAATGAAAAACCCCTCTAGACACCAAGACAGCATCATACTCCAGTTGATTAGCCACTAAATCACAGGGAAAAAACCCTCTAGACATCAAGACAGCATCATACTCCAGTTGATTAGCCACTAAATCATAGTGAAAAACCCCTCTAGACATCAAGACAGCATCATACTCCAGTTGATTAGCCACTAAATCATAGTGAAAAACCCCTCTAGACATCAAGACAGCATCATACTCCAGTTGATTAGCCACTAAATCATAGTGAAAAACCCCTCTAGACATCAAGACAGCATCATACTCCAGTTGATTAGCCACTAAATCATAGTGAAAAACCCCTCTAGACATCAAGACAGCATCATACTCCAGTTGATTAGCCACTAAATTACAATGAAAAACCCCTCTAGACACCAAGACAGCATCATACTCCAGTTGATTAGCCACTAAATCACAGGGAAAAAACCCTCTAGACATCAAGACAGCATCATACTCCAGTTGATTAGCCACTAAATCATAGTGAAAAACCCCTCTAGACATCAAGACAGCATCATACTCCAGTTGATTAGCCACTAAATCATAGTGAAAAACCCCTCTAGACATCAAGACAGCATCATACTCCAGTTGATTAGCCACTAAATCACAGGGAAAAAACCCTCTAGACATCAAGACAGCATCATACTCCAGTTGATTAGCCACTAAATCATAGTGAAAAACCCCTCTAGACATCAAGACAGCATCATACTCCAGTTGATTAGCCACTAAATCATAGTGAAAAACCCCTCTAGACATCAAGACAGCATCATACTCCAGTTGATTAGCCACTAAATCATAGTGAAAAACCCCTCTAGACATCAAGACAGCATCATACTCCAGTTGATTAGCCACTAAATTACAATGAAAAACCCCTCTAGACACCAAGACAGCATCATACTCCAGTTGATTAGCCACTAAATCACAGGGAAAAAACCCTCTAGACATCAAGACAGCATCATACTCCAGTTGATTAGCCACTAAATCATAGTGAAAAACCCCTCTAGACATCAAGACAGCATCATACTCCAGTTGATTAGCCACTAAATTACAATGAAAAACCCCTCTAGACACCAAGACAGCATCATACTCCAGTTGATTAGCCACTAAATCACAGTGAAAAACCCCTCTAGACATCAAGACAACATCATACTCCAGTTGATTAGCCACTAAATTACAATGAAAAACCCCTCTAGACACCAAGACAGCATCATACTCCAGTTGATTAGCCACTAAATCACAGTGAAAAACCCCTCTAGACATCAAGACAGCATCATACTCCAGTTGATTAGCCACTAAATTACAATGAAAAACCCCTCTAGACATCAAGACAGCATCATACTCCAGTTGATTAGCCACTAAATCACAGTGAAAAACCCCTCTAGACACCAAGACAGCATCATACTCCAGTTGATTAGCCACTAAATCACAGTGAAAAACCCCTCTAGACATCAAGACAGCATCATACTCCAGTTGATTAGCCACTAAATTACAATGAAAAACCCCTCTAGACATCAAGACAGCATCATACTCCAGATATTAGCCACTAAATCACAGTGAAAAACCCCTCTAGACATCAAGACAGCATCATACTCCAGTTGATTAGCCACTAAATCATAGTGAAAAACCCCTCTAGACATCAAGACAGCATCATACTCCAGTTGATTAGCCACTAAATCATAGTGAAAAACCCCTCTAGACATCAAGACAGCATCATACTCCAGTTGATTAGCCACTAAATTACAATGAAAAACCCCTCTAGACATCAAGACAGCATCATACTCCAGTTGATTAGCCACTAAATTACAATGAAAAAACCATCTAGACATCAAGACAGCATCATACTCCAGTTGATTAGCCACTAAATCACAGTGAAAAACCCCTCTAGACATCAAGACAGCATCATACTCCAGTTGATTAGCCACTAAATCACAGTGAAAAACCCCTCTAGACACCAAGACAGCATCATACTCCAGCTGATTAGCCACTAAATTACAATGAAAAAACCCTCTAGACATCAAGACAGGATCATACTTCAGCTAATTAACCACTATTTCACAGGGACAAACTCCTCTAGACATCAAGACAGTATCACACTCCAGCTGATTTGCCACTAAATCACAGTGAAAAACCCTTCTAGACATCAAGACAATATCACTTTATTGTGCAAATAGCTTAGCTGTGCACATGTCTTTATTTAAATTTAGAATTTTTAAGTTTTTAAAAATTGAATGATTCAGATCTTACCTTAAAAGCCAATCTTATATCTGAATTTTAATTCTAGCACTTCCTTATTAAAAAAGGAATAGGTTTTTGCCTTCAGTATCAGATGACCATTACAAGCAGTAATTCAAACAACCAAGAGAATAAATCAAATCATATAAGCTCTATTGTTCTAATGCTACTACTCAAATAATGGCTGACAGTGGAAGCCAATACTAATTACAAGGTTATAATGAACATATCCTGAATAAAAAGGGATGACTGAAAAAGTTTGATGGATTTCTAATCAATGGTAGTTTCCAAAGCAAAATAACTTTATCACAGAGGCTAGTAGCACATTTTCTCTTTGTTAGGGAAATATACCTTGAAATTGCATCATAAGTAGAGAAGATAAGGGTGAAACTTGACAATCTTGATAAATTGAATTAAAGGTATAATACAATATGAAACTGAGTTGGGCTGAACACACACACACACACACACACACACACACACACACACACACACACACACATATATATATATATATATATATATTTAGAATTAAGATTTACTGCTAAAACTGGTTTAAATCAGTAAAATACAGTGCTCTATACACAAAAATGCAGAGATATACAACAAAATTTTCAACTATAAAATAAAACAGTAAAAATTCACAACTAAAAAATGTGTGATGATTTATACAAAGTTTTAGATATCGTTGTATAAATCATCATATACTATGTTTTACACACACACACACACACACATATATATATATATATATATATATATATATATACACAAAAAGACAAGATATTCAAAGGTTGTATTTATTTGTATGTGATAATATGCCAATGTATGTTTTGGTTTTTTGTAAAAGCATCTTAAAGACGATGTTATGCTTCATAGAAGAATTTTTTCAAAATTTTAATTTATGCACTGATGGATTTATTTTTACTTTTCTCTAACCTCTCTCTCTCTCTCTCTCTCTCTCTCTAAGTCAATTACAGGATTATCTTAGTGCTCAAAAAACCTTTGTGATTCATATATATATATATATATATCTTTGTTGTATGTAGTGATGAATTGTGATGAAAAACTTGAAATTCTCCCAAGCAACTGAAAGTTTTTTTAAAAATCCACTTCCTGAGAAATTGGTATGCAAAATATTTTTTAAAATTTAGTTTTAGTCTTTTGAATCAGAATAATCCTGTAATTTGAAAACTTGTCCAGGAATGAAATTTTATTTCCAAAATTAAATGATTCCAAGAGAATGATTCCTCTTTGGATCAACTGCAAAAATGTCCCTGAATGATTATCAAAATGGAAGACAATATATTTACATAGGCCAACAAAAATTTTTTTGTCTTCTGCCTAAGTAAATGGCTAAATAAAGTATTCTGATTACAAATCCATTTTCAGAATGTCAAGGTTTTAAGATATACACATAGGTACATAATAACAGAATATTTATCATCATCATATCGCGCTGGTAGCACGGATATCCCTGACCCTCTCTCGCCACTCCTCCCTATCGTTCATCGCCCTAGGTAGGTCTTCAGGACAACATCCCGTATCCTCACATAGCTGCTGAATGTATGTTCGTGCTGGTCGTCCTGCTTTTGCACGGCCATGTGTGGGGGTCCATAAGAGTACATCTCTTATGAGTTCGTCCCTGCTTCTCCAGCAGTGTCCTGCATGTCTGGCTCGTCTAACTTGAATAGTTTTCATATTTTGTATAAATATTACATTGGACGTATATTAATAATTGTATGTTGTTATTAATGTTCAAGGTAAATTTAAATGGGAAATAACTGAATAGATATAAAATACTCACTTTATTTCTGATATCATTAGAAATATTTAAGACAATTCCTCATCTACAACTTCATTGAACTGGTCTCCTGTAAGAGGAACTAGTCGTAGCCACTCATTATGTTTGAGTTGAATGATTGAATCTTGTAACATTTTTCTTATCTCATATATGTCCAAAGGAAACCTCTCATGCAGTACATTGCATACAGCACCCAAATCAGTTTTGAAGAAAATATTGCATTTTAAGAGACATTTGGTGGATCTATATTTTTGATACATTGCTGGTATATGACTTATGAAAACAACAGATTTTTCGATTTGATTAAACCTAAGAAAATTCTTTTGCAATTAAAATGAATGTATCTTCTACTGCCAGCTTAAATAAATTCAGTTAGCACTGAAATTGTTATCAGACATCAATTTGCTGATCTTGTGTGTGATGAAAATGTCTGATTTCTGTTTTGCATGATTTTTCTTAACGCTAAAATTTTATTTTTTGGTTGTGGAATTTGTACCCAAAATGTGTAATTATTTTTACAAGTTTATCATCTTTGGAAATGGACACAATGATATGAGTTCAAATCCTGGATGAGGTTGTGTTTCACTTTCATGCTAATGCCCTTGGAAAAAATATGAATTCATCTGTTCTCTCCCCTCCCCCCAATGTAGGACAGAGTAAGTTCTTTAGTCTTTTGGTGTCACAACCAGTGAAAGAGAAGGAAAACTCGGATTTGAAATCAGATGTACTCCACTTAAAAAATTGACTTAGTGGAGGGGTTGGGTGAATATATACTTTTACAAAGTTCTTTGTGAAACTGAGTTTGTAAAAAGAAATGGAAGGTAGACATTTTACAGATTCACCAGGGACATATGCTATACATTGTACAAAATCCTAATGTGATTTAATTGAAAATGTATATTTTTATTCCAGAAGCAAAATGTTTCTTGGCAATTGAAATTTTCTATTTATAGTTGAACAGTTATATCCTAGTAACTGAATCTTAATTTACGAGCTTCAGTAACATCATCAAGGCATGTTAGTAACACTTATACATAGAAATCATTTACCTTGACAAAGATGGGTAAATCAGGCCATTGGGAAGTAAATGGCCATACAGTTCCTGTTTTACAGAGTGCTGTTCCCAAGATTTGTTCAAAATAGCAAGCAGTATCCTAGTGTAGTTGTCATCAAACTTTTTCTGCAGGTGTTTCATTAAAGTCCAAGTGGTGCAACCATACAGTAGTACTGATACAGCTATAGTTTGGATGAATTCCTATTTTATCAGAGAGATCAGATTTCTATAATGTTCCAGTATACAAATAAGCCAATAAATAAATAAATAAATAAATAAATAAAATAAGAAAAACATTTTTAACAAGTGTAGAAATATCAAATAGTTCTCCCTTTCACTTTTGAGGTTAAATGAAAACAGATTTTTCTTTTGAAGCTTTTAAAATCACTTGTAAATTTTTGTGAGAAAACAAAAATCACCAATCAAACAACTTTTAACTGAGTCACACTGAAAGCACTGGATCAAATTTAACAAGTTCTATATTTTGTACACTACTTAAACGAGTGAGCACTTAGAAACATTAAGAATGGATTGATCTGACTTCCCACCAAGTCAGATTTGACATCTAATGAATGAAGATCACACATGTAGCCATTTACAAAAAATGCTTGGTCCCCTTGGCAGATATAGCAGCTACTCTAAGCAGCTGTGTTCATGACTGCAAAGCTGAGTAAATAACAGCTTCTAATGAAAAGTAATAATCCATTTGTGCTTTTAACAAAATATATTGTAATGTGAACATTCTAGGTAGCTGACTAAAACATTTTCTATACCCAGTGCTAATGACATTCTACTTAAGTGAGTCAAAAGTTTTGCAATATTTTGGCACAAATGACTAAAGCAGTTCAAGCCATGACAGGTAATTTCTATTGTTGGTAGTATCGATGGTAGTTGGTGTGCTGACATGTTGTGTATTGCTTCACTTTGTGTGCAATTTGAAAGCTGCACACAGATGAACGGGTAATGTAGTCTAATTCAGTAACTTATATTTTATGAGTTCAGACGAGGTCATAAAACTGCAGATGCAATGAAAAACATTTGTTGTGCAAAAAGTGAATGTGCAGTTGATCACATTTGCAAGAACCTTGACAATCAGGCAAGGTCAGATAAGCTAAAAACAATGAATTTCAAGGTCATACTCCAAGCCATCAAGAAACATTTGGAGTGTATCAGGGGAACTTAGTGTCTCACAGTCCAGTGTAATTCATCACCTTCACGACTTCTGTAAAAGTATCCTGAACTGAAAAATTGTGCCACACATTATGAAAACATTGCAAAACTTTTAACTCACTCTAGTATTTGTTTATTTTAAAAAATTATATCAAAATGATTGTACTAAAATCTATGAAAATTCATTTATCATTTAGACAATTGAAAACAAAACATTTAATATATTCTAATGATACAGAAAAAATCTTAATTATAAACAGAAAAAGTCACTTTTTCAATTTAGATTGACTTGATGAGAAACTATTTTTGATTTTTACAAATCTCAAGAAACAATTCTTCCATTAGGATAATATCACTTGTGAGTTTGACCTTACTGCTCTAGCAGTGCCCAGAATGCCTAGCTTGTCTTATGTAGAGGGTTTGTAAGATGGGTGGTAAGTCCTGCTCACTTAACTGGAAATTATTGTTTATTTGAGTAAGTCATAACAAGTAATATCTATATTTTGAAATACCCTGGCTGTGAAAAAAGTATTCAAATTCTAAGATAGGTATGTATTTACCAAATCCCTACACCATGAACAGGATGTGAAACATGATCAATTTTTTTAAGTGGAGTTTCACAAGTCTGAATTCAGAGTTTTCCTTCTCCAAGTCCAAGGCTAGAAATCCCAGTCTGCCCAACCATTTATTCTGGTGGGAGAATCGTTGGATGCATACCTTTCCCAAGAGTACTAGCAATTGCTAACGACCTTGTCCAGCATCTGAACTCAGATCACCATGTCCATTTCCTACATTGATAACTGTTACACTAAGATGGGAATATTCCAGTACTATAAAAAGTTTGATAACAATTCTTATTTATTGTCATTGAAGGACATTTCATCTGTATATGTATTTGTGTGCAAAATACATAAATATGCTTACAAGTGTGTGTGTGTGTATGTGTGCGACTTAATTGACTGATTTCAATGACATGTTAACTTGTCTAGGGTTATTTTTTGCCTAGAGGTTAGGGAATCACATTCATTGTACCTTTATATTTACAATTTTTGAGGAGTTATTTTTTAAAAGATTTTTTTTGCACAATAGGATATCAAGTATTCTTAAAACAAGTGAGTCACACACAGTCGCATGATTTTAAGTATTACTATCTAATACAAATAATTTTATGGTTTCAAGTAATTGTTTCTACTTAATAATAGTTGTTTGACTGCACACAGTTACATTGTTTCAATTCACTTTATCAGATTCGAGGATCTATTTTTAATACAAATGATTGACTGTTAAATAGTGTCAAGTATTCCTGTCTAATACAAATAATTTTTAAGCAGATCTATTTGATCCATAGATGGGACCCAAAAAAGGTACTATCACTCTGAATCAGAGTGGACCCGGGAATAATAGCAAAGAAGGAGTACTCCACACTCCCAGATCTCCATTGGATACAGTTTAGCAACATACGCCTTTTTGGTGAGTGGACTGTATCCCTCTGAAAGGAATATAGTCAGTCTATTCTAAACCCCGTTGTCAGAACATGTCTGTATGATTATAAATATGTAAACATTTTATAGAAAACCACCAATCCAGCAGAAGTATATTTGAGTTTAGTATTAAGGGAATCTCTGTGTCATAGTGGCTAATGTGCTGGACTGCAACATCAAAGTAAGTGAGTTCAAATTCCAGCGGTGCTATTATGTTCATGTTTGGACAAATACTGAAAGGTATGAACTCCCTTATCCCTGACATCTATGAGTTAAATTGCACCATGTCTGTCCTTCTGCAAGCATAGTTTTGGCATTAAATAACCCACAAAGGTGTATGTGCCAGTCATCATCATGTCGTGCTGCAGGCACGGATATCCCTGACCCTCTCTCGCCACTTCTCCCTATCATTCATCGCTTCTGGTAGGTCTTCAGGGCTACATCCCGTATCCTCACATAGCTGCTGAATGTATGTTTGAGCTGGTCGTTCTGCTTTTGCCCAGCCATATGTGGGGGTCTATAGGAGTACATCACTTATGAGCTCGTCCCTGCTTCTCCAGCAGTGTCCTGCATGTCTGGTTCATCTAACTTGGATAGTTTTCGTGATAGGAGGCAGGTGGCCGTATAGTTGGTGCCTTGTGGGGTGTTGCCACCAGGACTTGTTCAATATTGCTCGCAGCATTCTTGTGTAATTGCCATCTAGCTTCTTCTCCAGCCGTTTAGTTAGCATCCAAGTAGTGCATCCATACAACAGTATCAATACGACCACTGCCTGGAAAAAACTGCGTTTTATTTTATTGGTCAGGTCTGATTTCCATATGATCAATAGCCTATCAATAGCTGTCCATGCCTTTGTTAGCTGTGTGTTGATGTCCTTTTCGGTTGATGAGACGCTGCTTCCAAGGTAGGTGAATTTTTCTACTAGTTTCAGAGGGGTTCCGTCTAGTGTGGTGATGTCGCCTGTTTGATTATAGCACATATATTCCGTTTTGTGTGCATCGACATGGAGGCCAATGCCTGTGGCGGCTCATTCCAAACTATGCAGTAGTGTTTCAGCTTGGTTGGGTGTATTTGCCAGTATCACTATGTAGTCGGTGTCGGTAATTGTTTTTGCGAGGTACCTTCTGCTTCTTTTCTTTGTCAGCTCAATGCCGTTTTCTCTTATGTGCCATTAACCAAACCCAAATCTAGATAATGGAACTACAAACTGACAAGATACAATGAATATATATTTTAAACTTATTTAGATATAATCACCAAAGCTTACTGACAACTCATTACTGAAAATCAAACTCTATAAATTCTGGTGGGTGTCAGTCGCCACGGCATACTGACTAACATTTTGGACTTTGATATCGTAGTTTAATGAATCAGAACACCAGTCACTTTTGGATTAATACCCCTGGGAAAAGGATGAACGCCCTTATTCCCCCAGCTATGGGTTAGATAGCACTAATATTATCTTTCTACAAGGATGACTTCAGCATTAAATAACCCTTGAAGATTGATATGCCATTAAACAAAGAAACCAAACTTAAAAACTAATAATTCAAATTAAATTGCAATTAACTAAAATAAATCAGTTAAACAAACAAACCATACTTAAACCATCATTTTCTTTCTTCAATAAGTGTTTACATATCTCTTTATTATATTTCTGTTTATCCTTTATTGATTGATTCTAAATTTGTTAATAAACTGTAAATTATAATAAGATTAGAATCTTGTTAAAGTTAAATATTCTTGTGACTTTACAAACTAAAAGAAGTAAAATTTAACTTATCAATCAAGGTCAACATTAATACTTGAAAAATGCAGCAATTAAAAATGTTGTTTATTTTGTTTGGGAAATGGTCATCAGCTATTTTTAAGAGCTGGCCACCTCAACTGTCTCTCAGATTACCAATTATTTTTTAGATTTCACTTAAGTCCATCTTATTCTACAGAACATCCTTTACAAATAAACAAGTAAATACACAGAATGTGACTAGAAGTGGTCAGATATTTTTAGAATTTCTTGGTGTTAGGAATGAATTTTTGAATATTAAATCACAAGAAAAAGTTGGTTGGCTGGTTGTTTGGGTTTTATGGCATATCAACTTTTGTAGGTTATTTAACACCAAATCCATTTTTATAAAAATAGTTCTATTTCAAACAATTCAGTTTAGCATGAGTATGCAGTTTAATTGTCAAAAACGTTTCTATTTCAAGCTATTCCATTTACTCAAACAGTTTTAATTTAACTAATTCAGTTTAGTATAAATATAGATTTTCTTTACACATAGTTAGATGTCAAAACAGTTCTATATTAAACAATTCTGTTTAGTGTAAGTAGAGTTTCAATATCAAAAACAGTTACATTTCAAACAATTCAGTTAAGCATCAGCACGCAGTTTAGATGTAAGTACACAGTTTAATCGTCAAAAACATTTCTATTTCAAGCTATTCAGTTTAGTCAAACAGTTCTAATTGAAACAATTCAGTTTAGCATAAGTATGTAGTTAGTTCTATTTAACCCATAGATAGGGCCCTATCAGGTGCTACCATTCCGGGCCAGAGTGGACCTGAGAGCAATGGCAATGAAGGGGCGCTCCACATTCCCCAAAGCTCCAGCATCACTGGAACCTCATCATCAGATTGTTCAGTGTCATATCCAGGACACTCTTTGGGGATGGGGTCAGTGTATTCTATGGCCCCAGCAGACTGGGCAATATATAGAGTTAATGTCAAAACAGTTTTATTTCAGATAATTCAGTTTAGCATAAATACACAGTTTAAAAGTCAAAACAGTTCTATTTTAAACAATTCAGTTAAGCATAAATATGTAGTTTGAATGCAAAAAACAGTAAAATCAAGAAACCACGGTTTAGTTCTATTTAACCCATAGATTGGACACTTATCAGGTGCTACCACTCAGGACCAGAGTGGACTAGGGAGTGATGGCAATAAAGGGGTACTCCGCATTCCCCAAAATTTCAGCATCATTGGAACCTCCCAATCAGATTGTTTAGAGTCATAACTGGACACTCGTTGGAGGGGGGTCTTGCACCTATGCAGAGAAGCAGTTTGTGTATTCTACAGCCCCATCATCATCATCAATGTATGCCACAATATAGACTCTCTTGAATCTCTCTATCTATGCCTATGAATTAGTGCCTTTGGTAAATCTTCTTGACAGTATCCCATGTCTGCATAGAGCTGATAAATGTAAATTTTTCATGCATGGCTAACAATGGTGTGTCCATGTGTAAAAATCAATGGAAAAATATTGCTAATGAGTTTGTCCCTACTTCTCCAGCAGTGCTCAGCATGTCTTGTTAAGATTACTTGGATGGTTAGTTTAATAGGAGGTAAGTGGCTGTACAACTGCTGTTCCGTAGGATGCCACTTCCAGGATTTATTCAAAAACAGCATGCAGCATTCTTATGTATTTCCCATCAAGCTTTTTTCCAAGCATTTCATCTGGATTTCATGTGGTGCAATCACAATAATTCTGACACGGTTATAGCTTGGAAGAATTCCAAGTTTATTTAATCTGAGAGATCAGATTTCCATAGAGTCAATTTCAATATAACACACATATATACACTGAGTCCATGTGGTGCAACTACACAGTAGTTCTGACATTTATACACAGAGTTTGTGCTTACTGGAAGTTTATTTATGCTGCACAGTTTTTATTGAAAACAAAAAAGTTGTATAAAAAAAAGGACAATTTGCCGTCTTTAAAAGCAAAGATTTTCAGCTTTGAGCCCAGAAATCTAAAGAAACAGTTAATGCTCATAACACTCCACAGAAGAACAATTTTCTAATGTAAGGTTTAGTTTGGGTTGATTTTATGGCATATCAACCATTGCAGGTTATTTAATACCAAATCCTCTTTATACAAATATGTTAAATATATATATATGATTTGTAAACACATTTTGTAGATAACATTCTTAAATGAGCCTGAACTCTTTTTTGCACACAGTTAAATAGTTTCAAGTATGACTATATAACTGCCACAAATTAACATAAGTCAGATGATTACATGCATAGTTTGTTTTATTTGACCCACAGATAGGACTCTATCAGGTACTACCACTCCAGGTCAGAGTGAACCTGGGAGTAATGGCAATGAATGCATACTCGACATTTCCCAAATCTCAACGGCTGGTTTAATATCATGTCCAGGACACTCACTGGGGTGGAGGTAGCGTCTTACCCCTCTGCAGAGATGCAGTTGGTATATTCTACAGTCCCAGCTGACTGGGCTATTCTGATGGAAGAGAAATAACAACAAATCAAAAAGACCAGCGGGAAGTAAAACATCAAGATGTGTTTCAAAAGCAAAGATATTTTCCAACTCTTAAAACTTCAATCCTTTTGGTGCTTCATGACAGAAATGGATGTTTAAATCATCATCATCACCATCATCAAGACATGCCAACAGCACAGATTACTTTGACTCTCTCTTGCCATCTGTACCCATCAACAATTGCACTTTATAAATCCTCTAGATGGCATACAGATGAATTTTTTCTGATATGTGATTTAATTAAAAATGCATACTTTACTTCAGTGGCAAATCTTTCTTGCTGAGTGTAATTTTCTGTTTGTAATTGAACAGCCATTTCCTAGCAACTGAATCTTAATTTACGTTTTTCATTAACATCATTATCATCAAGGCATGCTGATAGTACAGGTTCTCTTGGCTCTCTTGTCATCCGTCCCCCCCCACCTTTGGCCATGGCACTTGATAACTCTTCTGGATGACATTCAGTATCTACATAGAGCTGATGAATGTAAGTTTTTGCTGATTGGCCAACACTGGTGTGTCCATGGGTAGGAGTCCATAAGAGAATATCATTTATGGGTATTTCTTTACTTCTCCAGCTATGCCCAGCATGTCTTCACTTGTCTTGGATGGTTTTGGAGATGGTTATACCACTTTGACTTTAACACTTTAAGCTAAACAGGAAATACTCATGGATACAAATCCTGGAAGCAGCACACCACATAACAGCAGCTGTATGACCACTTACCTCCCATCTCACAAACCATCAAAGTAAGATGAGAAAAAATATGGTGGTAACTGCTGGGCAAGTAGGGACAAAGTCATAAACAACATTTTCCTATGGACTCCTACACATGGACACACCAGTGTTGGCTGACCAGCAAAAATGTACACTCATCAGCTCTGTGTAGATATTAGATGCTATCTAGATGATTTGCTAAGTGTGATGATGGATAAGGACAGATGTCAAGAGAGAGTCAGAGGAATCCATGTTGTCAGCTTACTTTGATGATGATAATGTCAGATATGAGGAACACAATAGAAACACCAATTCTTTTCATGAGGATTGTTCATTGAAGGAAGGATAAAGAATAGATTCACTGAAATCAAGAAGCAAAAAGTCGTCAAACAGTCAATAGTTGTAATAACTCTTTGACCGATGTGTATAAATCTTGTTTTTATCCAACAAAGCTTCTTTAATTGACATATAGACAGAGGAGAGTATAAGTTGTCATTGATAAAGATATGTACTTACAGAAAACGTTCTTTGTTTTTGAAAAAATGCTTTCTCATTCATATTTTTTACTTTTACAATAGACTTGAGAAAATGCCACTTAAATGGCCTCTGTCAATGGATATTGTGGTTTAATGAATTGAACAGTGGAACAGAAATTCTTGTCATTGTTGGCTTGATTTGTAGTAAGGTAATTTTTTACTTCTTGAAAACTCTGCTGTGCTTAAAAACATTGTTGAAAACTAAGAATATATAAAACAAATAATTTTGAATCTTTTGAATATAGTCAAAGGATTCCATGAAGTAGGCAAATCTTGATGATGATATTAAAATAAACAGTGTGAAGTTGGAATAAACGATAATCTTCAGACTCAATTTGAATCCCAGATACCAGGATGGAGTCACAAGCAAAAATAAATTAAAGGAAAATTATAAAAAAAAATCCCCTCAAAATTAACTGATGTTTGTTATTTCTATGAGATCAAAGACAAACAATACAAAGTGAAGATTTTGAGTGGAGTCTTTTTTAAGCAACAGGTTTCCATGGCCCAATTAGTCAAGTATCCTACATGAAAGATGAGCTCCCAAGATATGCAGATTGAATTCAAGTTTTGCACAAAGTTTTATTCTAATTATTTTTTCATTTTGATGGCTATCTAAAATGTGATTAAAAATATTTTGAGAGAGAGAATTAATCATTTTTACAGATTGTACTAGAACTCTATTTTATAATGATCAGATATTTTTATATATTTAATAACTTTTTATCTGGTATTCTAACACCATGAACGAAAAGAAAATCTGGTGATATGGTGAGGTATTGCTTAAGTGCTCGGGGTGAGTGATAATGATGCTTCGGCCTTAATACCATTTGATGAAGGTTTTGTTTGACAGTACAGCTGTTTATTTTTACTGCAACTTGTATATGAAATAATATTTATATTTTAAATTATTTGCTGACAATTTATTCAAAGGTATTTTAAGAATTTTAAACTAGTCATATAAAACTATGGTTTTGTGAAGATTGGCGGTGGACATTGATTGTACTACAAATATACATATGCCAAAAAGATTCTTTTTTAAGTCTGAATTTTTCAATAACTAGAAAAAAGTCATGGAATAAAAGCCATAGCCTTTGCGTTTTGTGAGAAAATTTTCAGCATATGTCTTTTTTATCTTGTTAAACAAAAAGATAAAACTAACAGACACAAAGAGTCCAATTTTAAATTTTACTTTTATCAAAGTTTTCACTAAAAAATGTTGATGTTTGAGAGTTTTTCCAAAGTAATATACTAAAACATGATCCAAATATTATTAAGCAAAGAAAGCTTGGTGCCCAAAGCTGTAACAGTCAAACGAAAAAGAAACTTAGTGTATTATAATAAACTGTAATATTTCATGCTTTAAAACAACACTGTTTATATTGACAGCTGACATTTTGTGGCAGAAATGTATGCAAAATCTACAAGAATGTTAAAACATAAGATGAGGAGAGGAAAAATTTAGTTGATGATGGCTGGAGAATTAACCAGTCAAAATATTGGAATACAAAAAGTCAACTACCCCCTACCTTATCTCATTCAGTTCAAATCTATCTATTTCAGTCTATTCATATCTATTCATCTATCTCATTAAACCCCATCCCACCCCCTGCTAGCAAAACTATCAAGTTTTTTTATTCTTCCTATATGACTAAAGAAAACATAAACATTACTATGTATGAGAAAAAAAGTAAATTGCATAAAATTATCATTGATTTAATGATTACTCGCATCAATCCATATTTCTCTTGTTAAGATATCTTCAATAACAAAAGTGAACAAAAAAATGGAATGGAAATTTGGGCTGTTACCATTTTATGTATCTTAATAGAATATCTCATCTATTAAAAGTGATGTCAACATATGCCTAGGTAAAACATAGAATGCTATTGACAGGTAAATGATAATATGGAAATTTGATCTTTTCATAAAATGAAATAGAAAATCTACCAAACTGTAGCATGGGCAATACTATTGTATGGCTGCACCACTTGGATTTTAACAAAATGCCTCATGAAAAAGCTAAAAAGCTAAATGGAAACTACACAAGGAAGCTGCATGTTATTTGGTATAAATCCTGGAAGCCACACCCTACAAAAAGCAGCTGTATAACTACTGACTTCCAATCAAACAAACCATCCAAGTAAGATTAGTAAGACATCTTGGGCAGTACTGGCAATGTAAAAACAAATTCATAATTAACATTCTTCACAAGTGTTGGTCAACCAACAGAAATTTAAATTCATCAGCTGTGTGAACACTGGATGTTATCTAGAGGACTTATAAAGAGTGAAGGCTGATAGGGATGGATGGCAAGATAGATGTTTTCTTTAGTCATGAGAATCTGTGCTATGATAATGATGACAATTAGAAAAAACAACTCAGAATTTAAGAGTTGCTTTTATATCTGTAATTCCTAAGTTCAAAATCAAAATGCATTGACAACTTTTTTGTTAACAAGATCAATGTGTTAAGAGCAAGTGATGCAGTTGGAACACAGCCAAATTGACCCAAGACAGGCTTGGTTTGATTTTTGGTTGGTTGGTTTTTATGGCATATCAACCTTTGTAGGTCATTTAATGCCAAATCCAATTCACATAAATAATCAGTTCTATTTCAAACAATTCAGTTTAGCATGAGTACACAGTTTAATTGTCAAAGACATTTCTATTCAGTTTATTCAAACAGTTCTAATTCAGCTAATTCAGTTTAGCATAAGTACAGATTTTGTTTACACAGTAAAATGTCAAAACAGTTCTATATATAACAATTCAGTTTAGCATAAGCACGCAATTTAAATTCAAGTACAGTTTAATTGTGAAAAACATTTGTATTTCAAGTTATTCAGGTTAGTTAAGCAGTTCTAACTCAGCTAAGTTTAAGTACAGATTTTGTTTACTCACAGTTAAATGTCAAAACAGTTCTATGTTAAACAATTCAGTTTATTGTAAATACAGTTTCAGTGTCAAAAAACAAGTCTATTTCAAATAATTCAGTTTAGCATAAGCACACAATTTAAATGTAAGTACGGTTGAATTGTCAAAAACATTTCTTTTTCAAACAATTCAGTTTAGCATAAGTATGCTGTTAGTTCTATTTAACCCATAGACAGGACCCAATCAAGTGCTACCACATTGGGCCAGAGTGGACCTGGGAGCAATGGCAATGAAGGGGTACTCCGTATTCCCCAAAGCCCCAGCATTACTGGAACCTCACCATCAGATTGTTTAGTGTTATATCTAAGACACTCATTGGGTGGGGGGTCTTACCCCTCTTCAGAGGTGCAATCAGCATATTCTACAATTTGATTTTTGGTTCAGATTTCTTTGCTTAATGGTTAATAAACCTTCATGGGTTATTTTATGCCAAAGCTATCCTTGTAAAAGGACTGTAGTGGTACTTATTAACCCAGAGCTGGGGCAGGATAAGGGAGGTCAAACTTTTCTTAAGGATATTAATCTGAAAGTGAATGTAATAGTGTAACTTGAGTCCAAACTTGCTGACTTCAATCAGTTGTAGTCCAGCATATTAGACACTATGCTATAGAGACTCCAAAACAACAACAATATGACAAGTTTTAATACTAGCATAGAATGTATTTAACCAAGCCATCTACCGTGGACAGGATGTGGCACAAGATCAGTCTTTAAGCAGAGAATAACTGGTTTGAATTCAGAGTTTTTCTTTTTGATGAGTTGCCTTACTAAGGCTGAATAACTCAGTCTGCCCAACAATTCACTCATAGCTAAGGGAGAGAACAGATGGATTCATGCCTTTCCAAAGGGCATTATCATGAAGTAAAATGCAAAAATCCTTATCCAGGATTTAAACTTGGGTTGCTGATTCCATCTCTTATGATGATCCTCGTTATGCTACGTGTACCTCCACTAGTATAGTGCCATTAAAAGTATGACAGATTTATACATGTATGGTTTGACACTTCTGCCTTGCATAAGAATATGTATGTGCTCTGCCAAAGATCAAATGATAGCAACAATTTGTTCTATAATAAACACATACATACATATATTGGATTGAATCACAAATAATTTCAGTTTTTTAAAAACAAGTTATAACTGCACACTTCAAACTACTTATGTTTTAAATGCAACCAGAAATTACCTGATTAACGAGTGCCTTAATCATTCAGTTGTGCAAGAGCGTGGATAATAATTTAATGAATAATCTCATCCCTCTAAGATGGAGAAACTGAAAGTGCCTATTTGATATAAAATATTGAGGGAGTTTGACAATAACAAAAGCATTACAAAAACAGGAAAGAAAATTAGTAGTGTTTATGAGCAAAGGTGTCATAACTGAACACTAAAAGTGAAACTGGTTTTCACACTTTTCTTCCAGCAATATGTCATTGAGTAATGAGTCCTGACAAAAACACTCAGACCTTGATCAAATGCTTTCAGAGAATTGTTGGAATCCCATCTGTGCAAAAGTACTCAAGAATCAACACTTAACCTCATCATGTCCCAATTCATAATCTGCCATGACTTGAAAAAATAGGAAAAGTGAACAAGCTGGGTGTTTGGCTTCCTCATACACTTAGTGAGGAGAATAAGGAAGATCACATATCCATAGTGATAAGTCTTCTTTCAAAGGAAAGAAATGACCTATTTCTCAAGAATATCATTACAGGTGATAAAAAATGGGTCTTTTAAGACAATGTTCAATGCAAAAGGCAGTGGATTGACAAGAGTGAATCTTTGCAGCCTATCCCCAAAGGTACAGCTTAATGGAAGACAAATTATATTGTGTGAAGGTTGGTATCATTACAGTATTATACATTTTGAGTTTTTAAACTGCAATAAGACAGTGCAAACTCTCAACAGCTGCAATGTGTACATGAAAATCTTCTAAGAAAATGCCCCACACTTATCAATAAGAGAAATGTTGTGCTTCTTCTGATAACACAAGGCCATATTCAGCAAGAATCATGCATAAAAAAATATTCAATTTAGGCTAGTCTGTTTTACAACATTCATCAGGCCTTGCGCTAAATAATTTCTGCTTTTTGTTTTCTCTAAAATGCTTTGGATGACAAAAAATTTTCTCAAGATCATCAAGTGAAAACATTTATGGAAAACTTTTTAAGCTCAAAACTAGCTGAATTTTACTTGAAAAGAATCAACATGCAATCTAAAAAATAGCAAGAGGCAATTTAAAATGATGGCAGATATACTATTAATTGAAATTAATTCATTGTTGAATTATTTATGAATAATCATATTTTACTAAAATGGAGTTAACCCAATGCTATATTTATATAAATATATTCTAAGATTTAATACGACTATATAAATTATATCTTATCAAACATAAGTTCATTGTATTTCTTTGTCAACAAGTAGTTTCTACTTGTTTAAACAGAATGTAGATTACTATTATACAATTCGTTTTCTCAGCAATATTGAGTTAATACCACATTAATCTAATCAAAATTGGTAGATCAAATTTTGTTGTTTTTTTTCCTAAAAAATAAATTCATTAAAACTCTCTCACTCAAAAATAACAAATACAAAACAAAATATTTTCAGGTCTCTTGTCTTAAATAACCACCCAAAAAATGATGGAATCTCTACTGATATTGAATTTATAAGGAGACTCCTTTAAAGCCTTTTAATAGTGAATTTGTGCTATTTAGAGTAGTTTCCCCTTACTTGTGAAATAGTTTTATCCAACAAGACGTTTTACAACTATCAAGATTTTAAGCTAATGTTGTTTTTATTACCAATTTTTGTTGATTATGATTTTACTACTCAAAGCACATTGAGTTGAATTTCACCAGATAACAAATGCTAATAAATAATGCCTTTGTCCCATAATGGTTGCTACATTTGTATATCTGTTTCATACACTAAATATAGAAGATATTATGGAACAAAGATTGTAAAATAAATATAAACTTATTTATTTTAAGGTTGCTAACTGATTGATTAGTTTTAATGGCATGTCAAGCCATTTAGTGTTATTTTTTGCCAAAAGGTTGAGGAATCATGTTCATTGTATTTTTTGTGTATCTGTTTTGGAGTTTTATTTTTTTGCTGATGGTCCCATCAAATACAAATAAGTTTTAAACAGATCAATTTGACCCATAGATTAGACTCTAACAGGTAATACGATTCTGCGTAGTTATGAAAATGAAGGGGTACTCCACACTGCACAAATCTCCCAAATGGGAGTTTCATCCTCAGATTTGGTTTAATGTCATACCCAAGACACTTCATATTTTTGTGGGTGGTCTTACTCTTTTGCAAGAGATGCAGTGGATACTTAGCATCACTGACAGCGCAAGAAGCTTGTTTAGTTCAGTGTCTAAGAAATAGAAGTTTCATTAAAATTTATGGCTATACTAAAAAAATAGTTAATTTTTTTTTTGTCCAATACCATGTTAAAAAATGATTTTAACAAGAAATTCATTTTAGTGACAACAAACAACAGAAATACTTACATTGCTTTTAGCTATATTAAAATATAAAATATCAATTTAATAGTGAATTGATACATTCAGATATGGCTGATTTAAATATACTGAATTTCAAGGAACAATTTTACTATGGTGAGATTTGGTTCCGAACATTCTTTCTATTCTAGTTATTAAGGAATCATATTATGCAAAGAGAATTCTACAATATCTATCGAGTATAAATTCTGGTGTCATTAAAAACATCAGGGATAATATTTAGAAATCTCATCTTGACTTAGTACAAGCTGCTTGTGAAGATTGTTAATTATGGACAAATTTTATGTCAAAAGAAAGGCACTAAGGATTTAGTTATATAATGTTCTGTGCCATGGGTTTCCTTTTCAGTCAATGGTTGAAAAATAAACAGATCAAATTTCAAACTTTGTGTGTCTTGAGCAGTGTGTCCAGCATAACATTTATTAGTATAAGAAATAAAATCAGTAGAGTTTAAATCTGTAATGGTTCATAGGTGGGGTATATTTTTACTAAGGACGGATTTGGAAAACAAAGAAAAAAATTGTAATCTAAATATCAACCAAACCAGACTGACCTGTACAAACTCACAATTCAAAAACATTTACAGCAACAAACATTTTGAGGGACAGAAAATTATGGGAGAGAATTAGAGAAGGAAAAGGAGAATGAGTTAAAGACGATAGGGAAGGGAGTTTTTAGAAAGAAACACTGTGGACAAGGGAAGTGGTCTGTAGCAGAAACATCAGTGTTAGGGGCAGACAAATGTAAAAGAATCATTCTAAGGGGCTTATCACGGAAAAACCTTAGGACTGATAGGCAAGTAAATTTTCAAAATATTATCAAGGCATTACATTAAAAAAATTCATAACCATACCACATCTTTTGTAACCTGTTGCTCATTGAATAATAATAATAATAATAATAATAATAATAATAATAATAATAATGTATATATATATATATATATATATTGTAACAGTGTTGGTTGTCAGTAATTCACTTTGTGGGTTTGTGGTGAACCAAGTGCCATATAATGATTATTGTTTGTAGAACTTCATGAAACCTAAGGTCACAGACAAACTTCCATGCCATTAAATATATAAATCTTATATATATATTGAGACAATTTTGTAGCTACTCTAACTTCTTTGTTTGCTTCTTTTATTGACTCTTCATTTCATTTAAAATTTTTCTTTGATACTTTCCAATACAAACTCAGTAAGTGTACCCCAACAACAAATCCATTATTTATGCTGTTACTTTTTATAATAGCTCAATTGAAAAATTAAGAATAAGTCTAGTAATGTAGCAAATGCCTGAAATTATCTGTAAGAAATGGGAAAATAATAAAATATTTATGCCCAGTCAGGTGGCGCTGTAGAATACACTGACTGCACCTCTGCAATGGGAGTAAGCTCCCCACCCTGCCAATGAGTGTCTGATGGTGAGGTTCCAGTAATGCTGGATCTTTGAGGAATGTGGAGCACCCTTTCATTGCCATCACTCCCAGGTCCACTCTGGTCCGTAGTGGTAGCACTTGATAGGGCCCTATCTATGAGTCAAATAGAACTAAACTGTGTACTTATGTGAAACTGAATTGCTTGAAATAGAACTGTTTTTTATATTGAAACTGTACTATGCTAAACTGAATTGTTTAATATAGAAGTTTTGGCATTTAACTTTATATGAGCAAAAACTATACTTCTATTAAACTAAATTGTTTGAATTAGAACAGTTTGACTAAACTGAATAGCTTGAAATAAAAATGTTTTTAACAATTAAACTGTGTACTTTGGCTAAACTGAATTGTTTGAAATAGCACTGTTTATATGGATAAAAATGGATTTGGCATTAAATAATCTACAAAGGTTGATATGTCATAAAATCCAAACAAGTAAACAAACAAGGGAAAAATCTTTAGAACTAAGTTCAACAGTTATCCTCATAGGAAATGGACAGAGAGCAAAGTTCAAATCCTGGATATATATGTGTAAATGCCCTTGTAAAAGGTATGAATCTATCTATTTTCATCTGAACTTTGGATAAATAGTAGTGTAGACTGGGTTCTCTTGCCTTGTTAAGGTAACTAGTCTCAGAGAAGGAAAACTGAATTCAAACAATTTTATTTTGCTTAAAAAAATTGATCTTGTGTCACATCCGGATGGTGGTTGTGGGTTTGGCTAAATACATACATTGCATGAATCATTTGCTAAATAGGAAAGATATTACGACAAGGTATATTGGGATATTTGATAGATATTGGGATATTTGATCTAATGAAATTACCAATCATGAACAAAAAAAAAGTAGATAAAATGATCAGAAGTTGCAGTGAATATTTTCCCAGCAATTTTTTTCGATTGCAAATTCAAGTCAAATAGATAAAACTACATTTATAATTAACCAATGCATTCAGACTAGTATTTTCATTTTGGTTATGATATTCACTATGTTTCAGCTGTTGTACCCTCCAGTCATCTTCAGGTGTTTATCTGGGGATTTCAAAGGAAAACCATTTAGTCCATAAAGACAGTTTATTTTCATTCCACCGTCCAGGCTTTGAGGATATCTAGTTTCAATTAATCCTTCCTTGTTGCTCACCTGTCACTTCCACTGAATCACAGCCTATTTAATTTGTTACTCTATCTAACCCAGTGATTGAACTCACGATCACTAGTTAACAAGATGCACTTTAACCAATGATTTTATCTTCTAGGCCACATGTCCCAGAGGACAACTTAATGATGAAAACTTGGAATTTTAAAATTATTATTTGTCTGCCTCCTCATCTGAGCAGGAGTATACATCTTTGTCGTACCATGCATAATCAGGTGATGGAACGTTTTGGTCTTAACCCTTATGTCCTTTCTTTCTTAATTCAGACAAAAAACAAATTTATCATTTTGTCAGACAATAATTTCATTTATTGTAAATTAGATGTAGTCATATTCCCCATCTCTCTTTCTCTCTCTTTCTTTCTCTCTTTATATATATATATATATATATAAGGATGTCTACAAAAAAATAGAGTGGTTGAAAAATGGATGTGTATATGTTTGCATATTGTGTGTAGGTAAATAGTTATTTATGAAACATAACTTAATTGGGATACAAAGCCCAAAGAGTGAGTCACTTGGTGAGGATCAAACCCATTTGTTAGGCTCTGCTTGCTATCTGCTACACTTTGTGAAGTTGCATGTTTAAAAAATACTGCTGCATACATTTGGCAGTGTTGCTAGCATACTGTCCCAAGTGAGAATTGAACTCATACTTCATTGATCCATAAGACTAACTGTCAAGCCATAACAATATGATATCAATAAATATGTAACTATTTATACAAGTTTTCTATTTACTCTGCATCCACTCTCTATCTCTTTCTCCACTCTTTCTCTCTCTCTACTTATATATGAATACATATATATACATGAGTGTGTATGGATGCACAATTCACTTTAAAATAATAAGGGATTTTGGTTATATATTTTAGTAGTAAATTCTTTTTCGAGTTAAAGTTGGAGTTTGAAGCAGTGAGGTTTCATTTATAAAGATCAAGGCTCGAGTCGGCCTTTGTTTTCATGGATGTGTCATTCATATCATAATAAGCAAATTCAAAGATGGACAAGTATTTTTTAGAATCAGCTGATATTCAATATTCAAAGATAAACAGTTGGGTAGAAATAAATTTCATGAGCCAATGAGACATGTATTGTTTGAATTCTTTTCAGTCAGCTTTACAACTTTCAATTTGGTACAAGTAATGTTACATTATCACACTTTATGAGAGAAAATATCGGCAGTTATCAAAAATATACTTGACCCAAGGTGGTTTCATGTCAGTTATTCAAAAATGATGCTGTAGAACTATAAATCAAGGATGCTCTGATTCTCTTCTTAGATACAAAGAGGACATACAACCCATCAGATAGATTTCCCCAAATTTAAGTACATCATACTTTAACACTTTTTCTTGAAAATAAGAACAACACTTCAAAATGACTTATCTACAGACAAAATAGAATAAAATGAAGAGACAGTGAAATGAATGATACTGACATATGTTAACTATTCATTTATCTATTTAATAATGGACTAAAAATTAACTGATTAAAATTTTTTGGTTATCACTCTTGTAGTGACCTTTTGATTTATTTCTGAATAAAATTTAACTTATTAATTTTAATTTAAGTCCAAGCAAGTTAAAACTCATGTTGTGCTATTATGTTCACTTTTAGACTAATACCTTTTAGAAAGGCATGAACCGCTTTATCCCCATAGATATGGGTTAAACAGTACTACTAATGTTCTACAAGGATGGCTTTGGTATTAAATAACCTATGAATGTTGAACAATGCCATTGAACAAAGAAATCAAACCAAATATGATAGTGTGCATTATATTTCCTTTGTTCTTCTACTTACCACTTTGAGGCATCATGGTTACTTACAATTGTAATGCTTCCCCAAACATAAATACAAGTGTATAAAAATTTTCCTTTTTATTGCTTTACATCCACTCCAAATACATGTTTTGACAACTTGTTGAAATACAGGTTCCAGAACATGAACTGGCTCAACTAGGTAGAATTTCATTTGATACATACAGACACATATATTCGTATACTTTTACCAAAGGACATTTTCTCTTTTATTTCATGCATACATTTTCCTCTATTCTCTACATGTCTTAGAGAAACTATACCAAAAGGACTTCTCACACACATTTTGTCTTCGCTTTCTGATTGTCCACATTTCTACAAATAAATACTATTAAGGTTAGATTTCTTTGCTTTAATGTAATATCATTTAATATCATATTATTTAATGTGAAAACCATCCTGGTAAAAGAACAGTAATGGTATTGTTTAACTCATAGTTAGGGGAATAAGTGGCTTCATACCAAGAGTATTAGTCCAAAAATAAATGCAATATGATGACGTGAGTCCTAATTTGATTACTACGATACAACAATCTATCATGTTATAAATTATGACAGAGAAACGGCCCTTAAATAATATTAAGTTTGCTATTGTGTTCACTCTACCTATAACCAACCCCAGTCAAAGTGACTATTCCCCCATCAATACCACAGAACTGTGATGCAAAGATTTTTTAAATATAACAGATTTTTGAAAAGTGATTGTTACCCACACACATACCCACCGCACAGAATTAAGAAAAACAACTGGGGGAAAATAATGTACAAGAGACAAAGAAATGAAAAATTAAGCAAGAAAATAATGATGAAGGATAAAAATCAAAGTAAGATTTTTTTTAAAAAGAGTAGAAAAAGAAAAGGGAAGAAAAGATTGGGAAAAATATGATAGATGGGAGGAAGTAATGTTGACCATCAAAAAGAAACAAAAAAGAGAAAAGAAAACATGAAAAGGGGAAAAAATAGATTGAGATAAAAAGAATAAAATCAACAAATGAAAAGGAAAAAAAATTTAAAGAAGGAAAGAAAATTTAAAAGAAAAAGACAAAAGAAAACCAGAAAAAACCAAAAAAATCGATGTGATTGAAGAGAAAGTAAAATGAAATATCCTGGTCAACCGAGGGATTGAACTCAACCTGATGGTTTTGAATAAAGTGTTTATATAGCTCTGTCTCTCCTGTTAATTAGAATGGTTCTGCCAGTGCAAAGATATAAATGCCAAGGCAGTTTCTCTCCTGTATCAACTTTTTCAGTTGTCTGGAAAACCTTTGTCACACAGTTTACATCCTCCTTCCCCTGTTCCTTCAAGATTTTTGCCAGTTTCTTAGGAAATCAAACAGATTGCAGTGGAGAGGAAAAGGAAAGACGAAGAAGTTAAAGCAAGCTGAAAAAGGAACAGACAAAGACTATCTCGTCATTTAAACTACAGAGTATTAAAAATGAGAGAGTTAAAGAGATTGGTAAGTGAAAATTATTTTACATCATGGCAAAGATGATTAGTTTCTACAAATGAGAAGGCAATTAATATATAAAACAAAAAAGAGCAAATAATTACACAAAAGATAATGTAACCTAAACAAGATAAATCTTAGCTTAGATAAATTTGATAAATAAAAACTGAAAAAGAAAAAAATCAAGAGGAAAAGAAAGTCTGTTCAGAGAGACTGAAATTCAAAGAGAAAAATGGATAATAGAAGAATATTGCCAACGAAATCAACGAGAGAGAGAGAGAGAGAGAGAGAGAGAGAGAGAGAGAGAGAGAGAGAGAGAGAGAGAAGAACAAAAAATATTCCAAGAAACATTGTGAAAGTCAAGTTACAAAAAACGAAATTAGATTGATAGAAGATGACAATGAAAGTCAAATACAAAAGAGGAAAAAAAAAAAGAAAGAGGAGGAAAAATTAAAGAAAAAAGATGAAAAAAAAAAGAATAATGGGAGAGAGAAAATAAAGAAAAAAGAAATGAGAGAAAAGGAAGAAAAATTGGAGGGAGAAAATACAGAAAAAAGAGGAGAAAGAAAAGAAAAAAAGAGAGGTAGGAAGAAATTGCTCAGGCTGATAGTCAAACAGTTTTTATCTGAATTTCATAGATTGTTTATTAATGTATTTACCTAGCCCCTTTGCTACTATCAGGATGTGATACAAAGTCAATTTCAAAGTGGGGTTATAGCTGGTTTGGAGTTCATGGTTTTCCTTTTCCTAAACTGGTTGCTCACCCAGGGTTAAAGAAGCCAATCAGCCCAACTGGGTAGTCATACTTGTATTCTTAATTGTAATAGCTACAATGTTTCATGTGTTTCTTTTAAGAATGTTTAATCTTCTGTTCAGTCTACTGGGATAGATTGTTCTCACCCTCATTGTCCACAAACGCCTGTTAATTCTTTTTACTTAATTAGCTTTTTATGTCACTTGTCTATTTTACTGATCCTGATTATATGACTTTTGCACTACCCAAGCTAAGGATTGAACCTTTAACTGATTGATAACTAGGTACATTTTAACTAAGTAGTATGACCTGGTGGTGATAATTTGGAACTTTCTTTACTTCTGGCATAACTAGGCATGGCACTTCATTCTCACTATAGTTATCTTGTAGATAAATTGCAGGATTAACGCTATTGAAATATTGACCCCTTTAAGGCAAAGTTTAGTGGCAGCAATAGTAATAATAATGGTATTATTGTTAGTTGTTTTAAACAAGCAACTTATATTTGTCTTCATCTTCAAATCCCTGATTACAAGGTTTAGAATACACTCACACTGTATCCCTTGCAGAGAAGTAAGATCTAACCCAGCAAAAAAAATTGGGGCATCCTGGGTATGACACTAAAACTGCATTGGATGGTGAGGTTCAAGATCTGGAGAGTGTAAAGTACCTTTTCATTGCTATGACTCCCAGGTCCACTCTGGTAGTACCAGTTAGAGTCCCACCTATGGGTCAAATAGATCTGTTTGGAAATTATTCAAATTTGATAGGGTTTGTCAACAAAAAATGAATTTAAAAAAAATTAAGAAACAACTACACAAAAAACAAAACAAATATGAATGTACAATGAATGCAATTCCATAACCGCTTTGCAAAAAATAACCCTAGATAGGTTGATATGCCTTTAAAATTAATCAATCAATCAAAATCCTTATTCAAAAAATTCTTTACAAGAATTTAAGTTTGAATATTATTTGTTAGTCTCTTAAATTGACCCATCAAATACTTATTTGCTGTGACATTATCGACGAAGATAACATGAGTCCAAGAACATTGATGTATAATTCAAAAGAAATAAGTAAATTCAAATCTGAAAATATCACAGGGATTAGAATAGGTCAACTGCATTTTCCCTCGAAAGGATTATGATTACTCCCACAAGGGGTGCTGGAAGTATGATACTTGAGAATATAGAGTACCCTTTCAATTCTATTACATCCAGCTCTAGTCTCACCTTTAGTGTTAGCTCTTGTTAACGGCTTGATCTATGTCATATAGATCTGTGTGAAAATTATTTGTATTAAGAATAATTACTTGAAGCAACAATAGCTTATTAAATATTATCATCATTAGTTACTTGAAACAATATCATTTGTTGAAATACTTAAAATCATACAATTGTGTACAAATTATTTGTATTAAGAATATCTACTTGAAGCTATAATTGATCACTAAATATTATTACTAGTTACTTGATAACGATATAATGGCTGGCAAATTACAAGTGTCATATAGGAAGACATGAAAACATTATTGTGAGCCAAGAAATAATTAAATAGGACAAGTTGCTTTAAACTGTGTAAAAATTATTGGTATTAGATCAGAATAATTGAAATCATTCAACCGTGTGAAAATTATTTTCATTTGATATTTGATACTTAATACCCAAAAACTGTGGGAAGTTATTTGTCTTAAGAATACTTAATTGAACCTGTAATTGTTTTCTTAGAATTATTTGTCGTTATAACTGCTTGCAAATTGTTGATGGTAGATAAGTATACTGGAGACTATACAATTCTGTGAATTAATTATTATTAGATGTAAACAGTTACTTTAAAACAAATAATTTTGTATGAATTATTAGTATTAGATAGGAATGCTTAAGAAGAAGAAGCACAAGAATACTTGATTGCATATAACTATGGGCAAATTATTTATATCAGATAGGAATACTTGATATCATATAACTGTGTGAAAACAAATAATTATTGTCAAATAAAAGTATAATTAAAAAAATTCAATGAAACATTGAAAATATAATTATGATTACAATCAAATACTTATAAATAAATAAAATTTTAGCATTAAATAACCCATAAAGAGTTGATATGCCATTAAATAAATAAACCAAACCTATAAATAGCTATGACTACAATCATTTAGAAATTAATAAAATTCTAACTTTAAATAACTCAAAAGGAGTTGACATACCATTAAATGAATAAACCAAACCAAACCAAATCAAACTTATATCATCTACCTATGTAAGTACAAGTTCAAATGAATACATCTATATTTGTGTATAGTCAAACTGGACGATTGATGCTTATAAATGATTGTATAGTTAAACAAGTATTAATGTATCCATTAACAGTAAACTGTATGTATTGAGTAAACAATCTTTGATTTGAATATTTCAAAATATTAAAAAATATAAATGTAAGTTTTTTTTATCAAGCAATGATTAATAAAAAAATGCGTTTATTTCATCAATTACTTTAATGCTTATTGGATGTGAAATAATAACAAAACTAAAACACTTTCATGTTTATTATTTAAATAATGATTTCTTCTTATGTAAGTTTAATCTTTTAATGCATTGATACATAATGTTTTAAGGTACAACAGATTTTATTCATTGATTATTTCATCATGCCTTTATAGCATACATATTTTGAAACAGTAATCACTGTAAATTGTTTATAAGTGATGTAATAATTCATAGGAAGGAATTTATTTTTGGCTGGGAGTCCCCATGGCATAATGGATAAAGTGCTTAACAGCAGTTTCAAAGTAAATGAATTCAAACTCCAGTCATGCTATTACATTCTCTTTCAGACTAATGCCCCCTTGAGAAAGGTACAAACCTTCTTATTCCTCCAACTATGGGTTAAATAGTATTACTGCTGTTCTTCTACAAGGATGACATTGGCATTAAATAACTGAAAAGTTTGATATGCCATTAAACAAAGAAAGCAAATTTTTTTTGGTTTGGTTCCATTTGTTTTTCTCTTTTTCATAGATATCTACTTATAAATACAAGAATGTTGTTTCACAGATAGACTTTGAAGTTACAGCTAGCGAGTTTGATTTTTACTAGGTGTACCATGAATATACAAGGCTGAAGTAAAAAGTTCATAGGCTGATGTTATATCAGTACCATAAATGGAAGAAATGTGTGAACCAGAAAAGGGACCATACGGAAAAATAAAATTTTGTTACATCCAAAAAAGTTCTTTGGTTAGCCAATGAACTTTTTCACCGACCCTTGACAAAACAATGTTTTATTGTAAAAAATCATTATATATATACATTATGTATATATAATGTGGTAGATGCCATAATAATTGGTTTGATTGTGTTTCATGGCATATCGAGCCATGTGGGTAGTTTAATGCCAAATCCTGTTTATATATATATATAATTTGTAAGTGAATAGTTTGTAGATAACATTATTTTTAAATGAACAAAAGTGCATGTGTTTTCACACAATGAAATTAATAATTCTATTCAATAGATCAGCAGTAGAAGTAAACATAGAAAAACGTAGACATATTTTGTTTAACTGACTGCTCTATCATTTCTTTCTTCCCTTGTAAGCATATATGCATGAATACATATACACACATATATATGTATGAACCCATCTACATTATATATATATATATATGCATTCATATATGCATATATATACACACATACATACGCACATTATATATGTGTGCATACACATAGACACACATGTACATATAATATATATATATATATATGCATGCATTCATGCATAAACACATTATATATATATATATATATATATATATATACATGCATTCATGCATAAACACATTATAATATATATATACACACACATACACATTACATTCTGTACATATATATATATATATATATATATATATGTGTGTGTGTGTGTGAACAGCATTCAAAAGTATCAAGACTGCCTTTATTATTTTCTTACAGGCTAACACTGACTCATCGAGACATTTCTTAATTGTATAAGTTGCTCAGCAGTACATCCATCTCTATATTATTATTTTTTCCTCATGTCACCTTTTCTCATGTTAGAAAATACTGTAAAATAAGTCTGCAATAGAGTTGGCCAAAAACTAGGCAAAATAGATTTTGAAACCTTTGAAATACTGACAGAATCTTAAGGAGATGATACAATAAGAAGTATCAAGGCCTTTGATTGGCATTATCCCTTCAAGGAAAGAAGAATATAAGTTGAAAGTAATGAATGTTCAAAGAGGCTTTCTGTCAACAGAAATGCTGCTGAAATAGTTGAAAAGGTGCATAGCTTTGGTGAAAGTAGATAGATTAATTATCAGAAAGCTTTATCATAAGATGAGCTTTTCTGCTGAGTCATGTTTAGCCATTCTAACAGAAGATTTAGGGATAAGTTGCAGCCAAGTTTGTTCCATGGCTTCAGATGTCAGGAGGAGTTTCCGATGGCAATTGATTGGCTTCAGTGTGCAAAAACCAATACAGACCTTTTAAAAATGACAAATCATGGATATATGGCTATGATTCTAAGGCTCCATCATCTGTGTGGAAGTCTCTGTCATTACCAAAGCCAAGGGCAACTTACCAAGATCAGAGCAAGACCAATGAAATGATCATAATCTTTTTTGAGTATATAAACCATGAATATGGTTCTGAGTGTTAAGCTGTCATCAAATCATATTAATAGCAGAGAAAAAGAATTTAAGAGGGCATTTTTGGGACCTGTATATAGATGTTATTATTAACAGTGTATAAGTTCTCTGCAAAGACTTTTTTTTATTTTTAAGATTGATGAGAAGATAGTAAAAAGGGAAGATGCTCAAGGAGGAATAATACACCAGTAATAAAAATCATTAGAAGTCTTGCATAATAAACAGTCATATATGTGGCTCATAGGTAGGAGGCAGATTCATTATGACAATTCACTTGAGTACTCTGCTCAACTTGTCTAATAACTCAGACTTGTTCAAGTGCAGCATTCTTCATACTCACCAGATTTCATTCCATATGATTTTTTCTTGTTTCCTAAACTGAAAATCCATCACAAGGGTAAAAGCGTAAAATATTTGAGGAGTGTTCATTTTTGCTTGATAAATAAAGTTTTAATCTCAATAGTCTTTAAACACACCTTCTATAGAGTCTTTAAATTCATAGTTCGTATGAGTTTCCAGAACATTGTGAAGGTCAATTTTGTTGTGTCCCTTTTTACAAACTGTATTATTGAACTATAGATTCAACGGTACCTTTACATATGTTAACCAAACAGTTGATTTAAAGATCATTTATGAACACACTTTATTAATACCCACTTAAACATATGGGAATTGTTTTGCTAAGATCCATATAATAATCAAAGTATTATATTTGAAATTTCTGTGCCATACATTAAATATATATATATATTGTTCATATAAGTTTGGTCAAACACCATAGAACTTTCCTTTTTTATGATCTTATCAGTTTCTTTGAATCTGTGTCGGGTGGAGAAGTTGTCCTGGGTTTTTCTCTCAAACGCTTTCAATCATTTCAATTGATCATCCTAAGTCGATTATTTTTTGGTTGGTATTGTTTGTTTTTGCTTAGTTTGGATGTGGTATGTATTTTATTGGAAGGTTTTATTATTGGTGAGGGTGCTTCGGTTAGTATGTTAGTTGTTGAAGATGTTTATTATGTCTATACTTGTGTTGAATGTTATTGTGTTTGTTTTTTTTTATTTTTGATGCCAACAAGAGAACAAACACAAGAACATAAAAAAAGAAAATTCTCTGGTCTTTAAACAAACTTATGTGAACAAAATATACACTAAAAATATATATATATATCATTTAACAAATGAAAGTTTTATTTAAATAAAATTAAGATGAATATATATATATATATATATATATAAATATCCTGATGAAAGTTCAATGCAAAAACTGTAACATTTAACGTTGGCAAATAAGTCAACAATATATAAAAATCCTCAACTGAAAACCTTGTATTTTTTTCTATTTGTACATTTATAGACCGTAAAAAGGATGCTTGTAAAGTTGAATCTTATATCATATGAAGTATTTAAAAGATGAAGCAGAAAATAAAACAAAACTTTATAATAGGTTAGTTAAGACTTCTATTGAATTGTGTATAGCAAAAACAGCTAAGAATTCTATGTTTAATGTTTAAAAGGCTTTTTTTTTTCTTTTTTCCCCAAGTGGTTGACATTTCTATTGGTGAAAAGAAAGAAAAAAGATCAAGCTTTAAGTGTAGAATGTTGAACTGTTTCAACACATGCAATTAAAATTTGAGATCCTTTGAACGAGAGTGGATCAAGTTATTGGATTGTGAAATGATATCAATTTTTCTGAAACACCCTGTATATTCAAGTTTTCTTTCAAAAATCAAAACTGGGATAATAATGATTTATTTTATAAATGAACTAAAAAAAAGAATTATTTCAATAGACAGTTATTCCTTTTTTTCTTTTATATTGTGCTAAAAGGAGAAATCTGATATCTCCAACTGCCTAGCAGTTTATTATTGGACATTTTTTTGAGTTGGTGCCAGAACAAGTTCAGTTTAAGTAATTTCTCAATGTATTTATTTATAATGGGTGACAGGTCTCTCTCTCTCTCTCTCTCTCTCTCTCTCTCTCTCTCTCTTGTATGCTTATAAAGGAAGATATATATATATATATATATATATATATATATATATATATATATAACTGTACATATACAAAAGTGTGTACCAATGTAAGTAATGAAGTCTAAGTGTTTTAAGGGTCTGTGAATGTTTATACATATATTATGTGTATATATTTTTTTCTACAAGTTAAAATAAGCTGTAACTATATGAATCTTCCAAGAAAATGCTATTAGTGACATCCATGACTATATTTACAAATTAAACCTTAATGATGTAGAATTCAGAGGTACTAATTCTCACCTCCAAACTGATGTATTTTAAATTAAGACATCAAAGAGCTTAAGAAAAAAAATTAGCAAACGAAGCTCTTGCCAAATAATGTCCATGTTTGTATGAGAGTTCACATTCTGTGATTCACTGTTCATTTTTTTTTTAAATTCGGATAGTAAGTACTTTTTATGTACTTGTAGTTGAGTCTCAAATTAAAAACTTTCTATTTCAAGATAATGTTAATCACTAGAATAAACAGATTATTTGATTAAACAAAAACCGTTTACATAAAGTTCATTTACTCTCAATACAATTCGTTATGTTGCCAAATTTTTAGCAGGGTAAAAATTTTAACATTGTTTTGATGTAATGGTTAGTAAGCTGGATTAGCAAATCATTCTTAGTGAGTTTGTATCTCACAGGATGCCCAATATTTTTGACCTTGTGCCACAACAACGCTTAGTAAATAACTATATATTTCTTTCTGCATGTTATGATCCCCATGTTGGCTTTTCCTTAGGACTAAAATATCAAAGATAAGATATTTTTTAAGTGACATTAAAGAAAAGAAAATACTGCCCCTTTAAATCAAATAATTAAATCCATCAAATGTAGCAATTTTATACGTTTTCTATATCTTTACGTTGCAAGATGAACTCAAGAGATTTACCACATGTAAATGTAAGATTTTATAATTCTCACTGGAAACAACATGATTTCTCACCAGGCAATTCATGCAAAACAATTTTTTGTCTCTTGGCTCGAATCTAAAAAATATAAATATTTCTTTTAACCATACAATGAATTGATATCAGTTAAAAAAAAAACCCCAAAAAAAAACAAAAACAAAAACAAAAAAACGCTGAAATCCTTAAAAAATAATCTTATCTTAAATTATTTTTACCAATACATGAAAAATTCATTATCAATTTTCATGCACAATTTAGAGGCTTTTTAGGATGAAATTAAACGAAATTGACCTTCATTTTCGTCACAAATAATGACCCATTGTTACATACAGAAAGTGGATATAATAGGTTTTAAACATTAACTCATTATTTCAACAAGTATCCTATTAAAAGCAACGCTGATTCTCTGTATCTAAGTAGTTAAAAGCATGCATGCTTCTATATTTTTTCATGTATGTGTGTCTGAATAGCTATCAAAATTCAACAGATTTTGTTTTGTTTTCTTGGCTTTCCTTTCCTATTTTGGTGATAAACATTTGAAAATAATGTAGGAATTTCACTCGGAAAAATGTACATTTTAATGCGAAATTTTTTTAACAGCCTCACACAAATTGATTAAAGTCAGACTATTTTTATTATAAACTTTTATCTTAAAATTGTTGCTGAAAACTCAACAGACAGTCATTTATGTGTGTAAATTCACTATAAAAAATAAAACACTCACATACATATACTCTCTGTCACGCATACACATATCCAAGAATCGGGTTGGTGAGCCTTATCAATTGCTTTAAGCAACAATGTTTATGACCATAATAAAATACAAGTAAAATTGGTGAGGTAATCATTCAAAAACTATATCAGTATTTGATAGCAGTCGAGTTCTTTGCTTGAATAATTTTTATTCAGATTCTCAAATTGTATTTAAAACTATAGTGCACTATACACCTATCTAACAACAAATATGTGCTATTTATTCGAATGTGAGTCTTGTAAAACTCGTTACCACATACTACAATGAAGTTGGGGTACATTTTAAGACAAAAAAATTAAGGACCGTTCTGCATAAAAAAAAATTGCCAAAATGAAGTGTATGCTGTTTATTTGACCAAAGAAAAAAAGTTTTTAAGCAAAAAATCTTGGATCAAGTTTTTGGTTGTTGTTTTAGGTTTAATAGATTAGAAGATCGAGTAAAGATTATAGTAGTGCTTTGTACATATTTGTACTTGTAAAATCTGTGTTGAATGTGTTTTTTGATTGCTTAATTTACTCTAAAATACTCTACGGATAAAACCAATTATCGATGGAGAGTAATATATTTTTCTTAAATAATTGTTAATGAAAATTTAATGTAGCAGTTTTGAATTTAAAACGAATCTTTAAAAAATGTACAAAGGATCTGACATATGAATAAGAAATTTTAGTGACAGTATAGAAAATCATTTATATTCAAGTTTTCATGTAAAGTTAAAATCACACTAGAAAATTAAAAAAATAATGTGCTGTATGTATATGAAAAAACTGACATGATTAATATCTTTAGAGAATTAGTGTTTATATATATATATATATATATATATATATATATATATATATATATACTCGCATTGGTAAATCAAAATAGAATATTAAATTCTTTTCTGTCGTCTTTAACAAACTCATACAAGATTCGTTTTCATTTTACCGGTATTCTCTGTATACACGGTACGACTGTCTGTTTTCGGATTTTTAAAAACTCATTTTGATATTTGAAAATAAAACTTGAAAGAAAAAAAGGGAAAAAATCTATTAATCATTTTCTTCTTTATATAGATAAATACTTAATAAAAGTTTAAAAAATATATATTTCACTTTTCCTTCATTCCTTATTATCTCAAAATAATTCTTCGTCCGTTACAATTTGCTTTTGTCGATCTATCCACCGCCTACTTTCACTTTCACTTTCCACTACAAATTTCTTGCTCAGCTTTTCGTTTTTCATTTTTTTCTTCCGTCTTTAGTTTTTCCTTTTCTCTCCATCAGATACAGACACACACAAAACGTAGGTATTTTAATGATTTAAACGCCTATATCTGTATAAAAAATTCGCCCATATCTTTAACTATGTGCATATTTTTTAACTTGGGATAAGGTGGGGTGCTTTTAAATTAAAATAACTGCCACACAGTAAATTGTAGCAATTTTGCAAGTGGTTTCTGTTTACTGTAGAGACCAATCCCATGGACACATACAAAGTGACAGAAATAATACCACTTTAAAAATGACATAAAACAAACATATTTCTATTCTATTTGCAATAAATAAAACGACATAAATAAAATGATAAATTTTTCATTAAAATATTATTTTATCTATTAATTTTTTCAGGACACAATCGTGTGCAATTCTTTTTTGGAGATGACAAAAAGACAGGATTTTGTAATGCTTTTGGTCTACGGTGAGAATATATCTTGTGTCGATTCAGCTGGTTACTTGATAAAAAAAATATTTTTAAGAAATCAGTATTGTTCATGGCAGGAAGCATCGAAGAAAAAATTAATTGATGTCTTTTTGTGTATATTTCAACTTATCCACTTCCATAAATAAAAGGGGTGGGGGTCCTTGTAGCATAGTGGTTAACATGCTAGACTACAACATAGTAGTAGATATGTTCGAACTCCAGTTGCGCTATTACATTCCCTTTCGGACTATTACCCTTGTTAAAGGCATGAACTCTCCTATCCCCTTCCAGCTATACGTTAAATTGTATCACCACGGTACATCTACAAGGATGACTTTGGCATTGAATAACACACGAAGGTTGATATGCCATTAACCAAACCAAATTATAAATCAACAATCTTGCTTGAATTGTCCATAAAAAAATTTAAGAAATGATCATCCCAAAAGGGTATTGAAAGACTATTGGTGGTGAAAAAGATAGACTTTTTCTCTTGTATTTGACAGCACAAAAAGAAAATATACCATAGATGTGTTGAAGTAAGTGTCTAAAATTAAAAATATTCCTCAGGTAATGAAAGAACAGTCTTGTTCACGAATAATGGTACTATAAGCAGATGTATTTAAAAATAACATCTACCCATACTATAGAAGAGATAAATGATAATTTTAATTTCTAAATGTATACCAAGAGCTTAAAAATAAATAGATCAATGGTTTAGTGTTGTGTGAGGAGATAAATAAACCTGATTGATTATTCTTGCTGTACGTATAAATACCTTTCCATTATCTTTGTCTTTCTGGTGAGTTTGACAAAAAATACAAAAATATAATCTTGTCCTTTGTCCTTATGTCTATTACCCATATGGAAATGAGGTCAGGTTTAACATGACCCTCGTAGATATCCATGTGCGCAAAATAGTGTTCTGTAATTTACAAATCGTCCACCAAAAATGAAAGATAGTAAGAAAGAATGAATGGAAAATGCGGACGAATAAAACAAAAAGTACATGAATGGAACCAAGTGATTAGTATAAGTTAGAAGTAAAACAAAAAGATTAAACGAATTGTTTTACATCCCGAATTGTTTTTTTAAAATTGATTTTCCCTTCTATCATTGATTTTATTAATACTTTACTTTTAGATGCAAGATTTGTTAAAAACTGTTTTTATATTATAAAAAATTAAACATTTTGTAGGCGTGTGTCAGTAGAGATTGAAAAAAACAACAAAAACAAAACAAAACCCTTCAAAATAAACAAAAAATACACTTTCTTGAGGAAAGTATAAGAATCAATTGCAAGAATTGAAAAGTTTTTAAAATTGTAATAATAAAATTCGTAAGTAAGAAGGTGACAAAAGAAAAAGAAAAAAACTTATCAAACTTAGCAAAATCAATTGATAACGAACCTAAAAAATGTTAGGAATTTAATAGTGAATCATTTGGTAAGTTGTGGCACAAGGCTAGACGCATGGGACATTCATGAGACTCGAACTCACAATGCTCAGCTAGTTTGTAACCCATAACACCACGTTAGGTGAACATGTCCTTTTCCTGTAGTTATTTACCAAGCTTTGCTTAGTTATGGCACAAGGCTGTATATATGGAGCACCCTGAGAGACTCGAACAAACCAGTCCAGTTTGTCGACGGTTATACCGGACGAGAAATCATTAAAGATTATCAATTAAATGCTTCTTCAAAAAATGTTTGCTTCAGTTTATTTTGATTCCGTTTTTCTTTAAATCAGGAATCAGTGTTGGGATTCAGCCGGTTTGTTCCGATTCGCAAGAAACTATTCTCGGAATTTCACTAATCCCAAGAGCCTATTATTTGCTTCAATCAGGGGTTCTCAATTTTTTTATTCACTTAGACATTTTTTAAAGTTGGAAAACAAATAAAATTTATAATTTCACCTGCTAGACTATAGCACGTGACAATCCAAAGATTAACCTTTGCGCTTGTATCGGGCCAGCCAGCATGGTTTGCTGCAAGTGACTGTGTTAGTGAGAGAACATGTTGTTAGTGAGACTTGAAGTGAGAGAATTTGTTCTTTAAATTTTTGAATCCCACCACTGAAATGGTTAAAAGAATTGTTATGTAACATTTCAAAATGATTATTGTTCGCATCCACCCACAAAAAAATGTTAGTTCATTTTTCAAAGGTGAAAAAAAAAACAAAAAAAAAAAACGATCTACCCTCTTCCCAGCTAATTTTAAAAAATGGTATTTAACTGACTTTGAATCAAGTCAGTTTATGACACAAGATCGTTTTATTGTGGGGAGCCATGCATAAATCGAGATTCATGTGCGGTTAGACTAAAAAAATGTTCGGTTCCGTTGGCATTCCTCTTTTGGATTGCTTCAGGCGCCGAGCAATAAACACTACCCTACAAAGCAGGTATTGCCTGGTGGCGCGGGGGGGGGGAAAGACCCCCTTTGACCAGACGATCATTAACCACTTACAGGCATGGCAAGGTGTCTGGTGGGGGTGTTAATTTTTAAAGTAAAAATGTAAAAGTAAGAAAGAAAAGATGAGAATCTTTATGAATTTTCGTAATTATCAACATTGACGGAATTGAATAAAAAGGACAAGTCTGTTGATAAAAGTACCACGAAATATTTTTTAAAATTATTATAGCATAAGTTTAAATAATTAAAAAAGAGATAATGCTTAAGTTTTCTTCAAAGTTAAGTTTATCTAAAAAGCTAAAGTTAGGGAAAAAAATCAAGTAACTTTTAAAACAATTTGATAATAATAGTGATAATATTTCTTTTTAAATACAATGTGGCTTTTTCTGTATTTGGGACCAAGAAGAATAAGTCACAGTAACAATTTCCTTCACTAAAAAAAAAAAAAAAAGAAAAAGAAAAAGAAAGCCAATTCAAACACATATAATAATCCTAGTGATCGGAAAATTTAGGGTCTAAAATTCAGACTTCACTACAACAAGATGAGACTAAAAGACCCAGTAACAAAAAAGGAAACAAAAGTGTAAAAAAAAAAAAAAAAAAAAAAAAAAAATCAAGTAAATAAAAGTACTCGTCGAACAAAGAATATAAAGATGTACATATTAGTTTTCTAACTGAATTGAAGTGGTAGATCAGAGAAAGAGAAATCCGATAAGCTAAAATTTTAAACAGTTTAGATTTTTAGATTTCTATTCCAAGTTTAATTTTACCAAATGAGTACCTAGATAAATAGCTTTAAATTTGCTTCAATCAATCTTCTGCTGTAAATATTTGACATCATAATGTACAAAAAGGCCAAGTTAAAGTTTCATACAACACCTTAACCTACTGAAAATCTTGTGTATACAATCTACTAAATTCCAGGAATCAATCTTTTTTTTGTCCTTGAGAAAATTACAAATCACAAATGAATTCTCGAATTAGAATTTTTGTTGTAATAACCAAACTGATTAAGGATGTTTGTTTATACTTTTAAATTTGTTTAAACTCCTTTTTTAAAGCCTGGGTGAAATTTTCCTCTTTCAACCCGTTTTCTATAATACTCAAACACAGTAAAAAAGAAATCTATAAATATCGTAGGACAATTAGTTAGACAGATCGGAGAGTACAAGATAATATTTTTACTGTTTAGATTAACTGAAAAATTAAAACATTAAAACTAGCTTAAAAAATGACAACTTATTTCCTGCATGAGGCTTGTATTTGTAAGACACCTTAGTGAGGAAAAACAAAATAAAAACAACAACAAAAAAAATAAAAACCAAAAGAGCCCCCCCCAAAAAAAAACACGAAAAAATCCCCATAAACTACCCCGCCAACAAAAACAAACACAATAACATAGAGGATAGTGTCAATTAGAAACAGGATAAAATGTAGTTGTCATTTCATGTTGACACCCTGTAAGGGTTGGCTAGGACATAACTAAATTGTACCCATAAAATGCCCTACCCACTTAGACATTTAGGTGAATATTTAGAAATTCTAAAATAGAAAATAAAACTTATTGCGAAGAAACTGCTTGGATAAAGTAATTTTTTGAATATAAAAAGTCCTTGCAAAACAAAACACATTCACACTAATTTTGTTATCGTCTAACAAAGGTTTTATGTTTGAGTATGGTATGACTTTTTAAATCTCTCTCTCTCTCTCTCTTCTCTAGGCGCGCATGCGCACACACACACACATATATATATATATATATTAGAAAAAGATGAAATAAATACGACAGTATAAAAATACATATGAAAAAACAAAATATTCTGATGATATTTCTGAAATTTGCCAATGTTTCGGTCTATGCGACCATCTTCAGGGCGGGATAATAGTTATGTTAAAACAACAATTATATCATGATAATATTATAATTGTTCTGTATTGTATATATATTACATTAATTGTTGTATATTACAATTATATTATCATTGTTGTTTGTTAAAAGAACTATAATAATGCCCTGAAGATGGTCGCATAGACCGAAACGTTGAGAAATTTTATACGAAGAATACATCATATATATATATATATATATATATATATATATATATATATATATATATATAACCGTTAGAATTTAGAATTCAATGCCCAAAGTGTTTCCAAACTGCAAAATATTTTCAGTGCTCAGTACACAAAAATGCAGAGCAGTATCACAATGTATGAAGCATTAAACAAAATTATTAAAGTGTATTGAATCTGTCAGATGAATGGATCACCGACTCATCTGACGATTGAAGACGTTAAACGCGGGGTCGTGAATTATTACTACCCTACCAGACATTTTTCTTTTAAAACTGTTTATATATGGAGCCTTCAACTTAAATTTTCATTGTTTTGTATGCAGATTATGTTAAAAAAAACTTTTGTGTGTGTGTGTGTGTGTGTGTGTTTTACTTAACCTACAATTCGAAGAAAAAATACTTGACAGGTGAATATGAAATAATATGTTTAAGTATTAATTTCTGGCAGTGAATCATATTTCTTCTTCTTCTTAAAGAAAGGGGGGGGGAAGCAAAAAAACAAAAAAAAAACCCAAACAAACAAAAAAACCAAAAAAAACTGTTTACTTTTAAAGTATTTTTTCTGTGGATGAATAAAAAGTAGTTTTTGTTATTCAAGGAAGACCATTTACTGGAGTATCATTTTTAAACCTGTTTTAAAATATTTTTGTTTGTTTATTTTGATTATTTCTTAACTAAGAATTTTCTTAAAATAGAGTTGAATAAGTTGTAAACAATAATAAAATCTAAACTTGAAGCAATGCCTTAAAAATGTTTTTTGATAACACTCGTGAAGATAGTGTAGGTATACGGTATACATTCAACGTACAATTGTTTTAGCTAATAACGAATGTAACATTAAACTGTAATTTAGTTTGTGTTCATTTATCCCCTGTTAAAAATTAAGTTAAAATTCGCTCTCATTTTTCTCAGACATTATGCAATTTATTTGTTTAAAAAATGATGTATGTGGGGCATATACCTCCCTAATAATAATAGCTCTCACCAAAAAATGATCTGGTATAAATACAATTCTTTAGGAACAAAAACGAAAACAAAAAAATAACTTTTGTTTATCTTTGTCTTGAGGACTTAAAAAGATATTTTTATGTTTTTACTTTGTGATAAAAATTAGAAATGATTTATTTACTCCATACAATTTTAGTATACATGAATTCAGAATCAGATAAGACCACTTCGCCCCTTTTATATGTCTATCTTTAATGAAAAGATTCGCCAACCCATGAGAGCAAATAAGACACAAGGATATTTCTAAAGTGGGGGACTCCTCACACGTACGTGCGAGTTGAGAAGACATTAATTGTTCAATTCTTTCTGCACTTTCCCTTTAGGACGCTTCAGACATTAGTGATTGATTTCCACCTTTCGAAGTGCAACGGGGAAGTGCTATCTGGGGAAATGAAACATTTGATTCTATCCCCCAAAAGTCGAAGCGTTTCCAAAGAGAAGAATATAACTGGATGTGGAGACCAAAACAAAGTGTTTAAAAAAGAAAGAAAGAAAAGAAACGTGTACCTTTTGAATAAAAATACAAACAAACAAAAAGATATATATTTCTTTTCATTTATGAAAAAGTTCTTGAAAAAAAAGACAAAAAAAAAAAACCCAACAAAAAACAAAAAAACAAAAAAAACCCAGGTAAAGTAAATATCTTTTGAAGATATTCTGTCAAAGTCCATCTATTTAAAGATTACAAGAAAAATCATTTTTTGAAAATAAGATGCCCAGTTAAACAAAAACGGCAGTAAACACACATGGAATTAAATTCCCAACTTCAAACTTATTTGAGAAGATATATATATATATATATGTTTTTTATTTTCTCTGATTTTAGTAAAAGGTGGTGGGGTTTTGTTGAGGATAATAATTCTAACTTACCGTGTACGTTTCCATCCCAGGATTGATCCATTTTTTACTGGAAATATCCGTTTCCATGTTGTAACATTTGGTAAAAGTTTGAGATGGCTACTTGTACGGTCCATTGCTTATTTTTATGCCTCCATGAAGAGAATTTATCTTGAGAATTGTTCAGTCGAAGAATTATTTTCTTGGGGTCGAGGGAATGGGAGTGGGTCGTTAGAAAAAGAACGTGGAAGGGTAAAAATTATTGGACGCCAATCGGCTGCTCAAAAGGACGATATTTTGCGATATAATGAAAACATTAAAGAAATTTCATGTTTAAAGAGAACTTAATTCTAAAAGAAATATTATTCTGATTAAACAATAACATTTCATTACTTTTTAGTCTGAGGTGAAAACCTATAATTAATTTTTCTTTTGTTACCATTTAAATATTTTTTGTTCTTCATTTTTATTTTATTTCTTTTTTTTGCTTGTTTGTTTGTTGTTGTTTTCACTTTCAGTCGAATAAATACATTTATAGGTATCTTTTAAAGTTTGTGTGTCGGTGTATAACAAAATATTATTGATGTGTGCATGCAACTTTGTAAGTATTGAAAAAGGTTAGAATTTATTGAGCTGAATTTAAAATTAGATATTCTCTTTCTTGAGTTTTCAGCTAGTTTTATAGCTGCATTTATTTATTTATTTATTTATTTTGTTTCGTTAATTTTTTTGAATTTAATAAAAGAATTTTTTTACACGAAATCTATATAAATATATATAACAGAAATTAATCTAAAAATGCTAAGTTTGGGATAAACTGTTTTATTATCCGGTATTCAACAGGTAAGACAAAAAAAGAAAAAGGAAGAAATCATAAAACCATAAAAGTAAATCACGTTGAGAATGAGAAAAAAAGGCAGTTTTAAATTTCCACAACGCTGTGCGAGAGATGAAAAGATTTCCCGGGTGAAAAGAATAAAAGTAACATTAATAAAAATCCAGTAAAGACAGATAGGTTCCGGTACAAGGTAGAATTCCGATTTTAAGCAAAGAGATCCCAAAAATCAGCATTAGACTCAACTCGAAGTACTAAGGCTATTCTGAATATGCAGTTGCTGAGACTTGAACGGTGGTACACACACGTGGTGCTGATGCAGGAGGAGTTAAAGAAACCTCAGTCACCAAGAATGAAGCCTGAGCTGCTAGTGATGCTCCTGTTATTGTTAATATCACTGCTTCTCAACAAGCAGCTATAAGAGTTACTGTAGCCGTAATAGTTACTGTATATGTAGAGGCGCTGATTGTAAAATCTGTGGTCATACGGTCTTCACTAGTCCGAATAGTGCTTATTGAACAGGAGGCTGGCAGATCGATGGCTAGCTAATCGATTACGTTAAAAGGGAGGAGACAGTGATGCATGGATTAACATAGGGGAGAGAGATTACAGCAGCTGGCTATGTTTGCCAAGTGACAATCAGGTGAGATAAACTTTGAGAAAGTGAAAGTGAAAATAGAAAAAAAAAATGAAAGAGTAGAAAAAGAAAACAGCTTGAAGTCCAGCTCGATTTAAGCAATAAATAAGATAACTGTGCCTTCCTATATAAATAAAGAAAGAAAAAAAATGAAAAGAGGGACAAAATGAATTGGTATATGATATCAAGTAGGATACACCTGAGAAAATATGAACAAATAGGAGGAGCTAAAAAGGAAAAAGGAGTTGTTCATCATTTACCACTCAACGCAGTTGAAGTTAATGTACAGTTTTGTGTATAAAAGTAGCTAAACACAGTCTTGAAACTTGATCGTTTTTCTGTGTAACATTAACAATAGTGATTACTTATATATCTGTTCAGACACACACACTCATTTTATACAGAAATTAATATAATCGGAATACATAAGATTTTGCACAGATTATATTGGCATATATATATAAATGTTTGATATACAAGCATTTTTGATAAATCAAGCACTAAACTTTATGAATTTACTTGTTTCCTAAATTATTAATAATCTGTGCCAAAAAAGTTGATTCAGTTTAACCCTTTCACAACCAAGTTAGACTGAAATTGTTTAACAATAATTCATTTCTAAAAAATCTTTTTATTGCTAGCCTTTTAGAGATAAACTCCATCTTTAACCCTTTCAGTACTAAATTTTTAAAAAGTTTTGATCACTTGATTGGTTGGCTGGTGTGGATGTTTTATCACAGAGTGGGTTATTTAATGCAAAATTCTGTGTATGTGTATGTGTGTGTATAAATGTATATTTATATTTGATTGTAAGTGAATAGTTTGTAAGTAACTTTATTTTCAAATGAGTTGTTAGGACTCATTTGTTTGCACATTGTTAAGTGATTTTAAATATTCTAATTTAATGTTAATAATTCTGTTAAACAAGTATTCCTATTTAATACAAATAATTTGCATGCATTTGTACAGTCTCAAATAAATAATAATAATAATAATAATAATTCTTAGTGAATGATTGAGCAGTTCTATTTGACCCATAGATGGAACCCAAACAGGTACTACCCACTTTAGATTAGAGTGGACCTGGGAGTAATGGCAATGAAAAGGTACTCCACATTCCTCAAAGCTCCAGGACTAGAGCCTCACCATCAGATGCAGTGTAATGTCATACCTAGGAAACTTGTTGGTGGAGTCTTTCCACTCGGTAGAGGTTCAATCAGTGTATTCTACAGCCTCAGCCGTCAGAGAAGGTTAAGATCTGGATTGGCAAATTTATGCTTTGAGTATGACATTTTAAGGAATAAAATGAAACTTGATGGGGACACTGGTGGGAATGAAAAGTTTAAGTAAAAATAAAAGGTAAAGTTTAAGTTTTCAGCATCAACTTTATTGAGCAACATATTTGCCATTTTGATTGACTATCTAACATCATTTAAACAAGTTCATAATTTCATCTTCAAAGAACTTTTTATTTTTCTCAGTAAAGAATTTTGCTCTAGGTGATTTTTGTAGTCTTCCAAAGAGTCAAGAATTTTTTTTATTAAGAGAAATCTTTAAAGACTAGAATATATAATGATTCAAAGGTTAATGTTTAGGGAATGTGGCTGATGATTGAAAATTTGCCTCTCAAACTATGAAGATTTTTAGCTGGCCACTCAACCCAAATAAGAAAAAGTACAACATTTAGTTTTGTGTTATAGCCATGGAATAATACAGCTTTATCATAACGAATTCTGGATACTTTTCATTATTTGATGACTTTAGTTGGTCTAATTGAACTGTTTGCTTCTTTAGAAGGAACTCATATTGTTGGATTTCTTTCCCGCCCACTTGAACTTTTTCTTCAATGAAGACTGCTCTTTGCAGTCCTGGACTTACCTAGAAGCTAAATAAGTAAAAGCTTTGGATCAAACACCCACTGGGCCTAATTTTTTTAAAGTATGATTTCATTTTATCATTACTTTTTATTCTTTAACACTAATTCACCAAAAATTAAAAACAGACACAGTAGAGTCATGAAGAGTCCTTTCGTCTTGGGCTTGTGATAAAGTTAAAATAATAAAAAAGAAATAAAGATAAAGATATTAAATAAAAATGTTTATTTTCAGATGTAATTGGGCTCCTTTGAACAAATTTAAAACAGTTTAGAGTATTTGGGCCCCTCTACTTGTACTTTCCATCAAAAAAGCATCATCTAAAAATATTTTTTTTTATAGACACGGTAGGTCTGAACATATGTAATGAAGGAAGCCCTGAATTTTATTGACCTAGAAATCTCTTAAGGCCAAAACCCGGCTTTATATATATGTGTACAATTTTTTTTTCGTTAAAGTTAATTTAAACATTTTTTTTAGAGAAGAACCTCAAATTTCATATAGCTAAGGTTCTTAGCAAGGTAATTTCCGGCTCTGGTCCTTAGAGAGGCTTTTTTATTGTTCATTTTCTTTGCTTATTGTCAAGTAGCCACTTTTAATCAGCCATTAAACAATTTGTTTTAAAAACAAATCATTTTCATAAAGTAGGAAATTATGCATGGGGAAATGCTCTTTTGTTTGTCTTTTAATTGAACTTATGTATAAATTAAATGATTTTCAACACTTCATTTAGATATTTTAAATATGTTGGGTATCTCAAGCATTGTATAACATTGATTATTTTCTAGTCAACTGGGTAACTTTTGATTTTCAGACATAATATCTTCAGAATGTAGATATTACGAAAGTGAAAATTATTGTGATAGAAAGAAGCTTCATACTCCATTAAATCACCTTTGAAAAAGTACTTATATATATATATATATATATATATATATATATATATATATATATATATATATATGTGTGTGTGTGTGTGTGGGTGTGCATTTATATAAGTGTTTATATGCATGTATGTGTATGTAAATGTGTGTATATATATATATATATATATATATATATATATAAAAGTATTTATATGCATGTGTGTATATGTATATATAAAAGAGTTTATATGCATGTATATCTGTGTGTGTGTGAGTGCTTATTTGTTTGTTCTGTTGTTTAATGGCATATCAACCTTTATGGGTTATTTAATGCCAAATCCATCCTTGAAAAACAGTAGTGATGCTATTTAACCTATAGCTGGGAGGATAATGGGGTTCATATCTTTCCCAAAGGTATTTGTCTGAAAGTGAACGTAATAGCGAAAGGGTATTTTTCCAAAAGTGAATGTAATAGCGCAACTGGTATTTAAACTTGCTTTACTACGATTCACAATCCATCGCCTTAAACATTATGCCACCCCAATGTGTGAGTGAGTATATAAAAATGTTTATATGCATATATATGTGTGTGTGTAAATGTATGTATATATATATATATCTCATTGGTATGGAAATCCTTTTTTTCTGCTTATTAATATTGCTTGCTGATTTAATGGCATGTCAACTTTTGTTGGAGTATTTTATGCCAAAGCCAGTTTATTATGATCTCCAATCTACTGTACAAAGTGTATCTTCACATTTATTTAAAACAAGTAAACAAATACCTCATACTTAGAACCAATATCGATGTTTTCAGAGTTGATGTATTAATAAAGTTCACAATAATTTCTCATATTTATTTGAACTAGATATAAGACCATAACATGCACAACCAGTTTTGGAGTGGGGGTCACAAATGTATGACTCAATGCTCCCCAGAACTGAAGCCTGAAATAACAGAACACTTTTAATGGTTGATTCTTCTCAGTTGTGTTTCATTATTCTTGCATAGTTCTTTGTTTCCATCTGAGTCAAAATTTCTACTTTCTTTAGAAAAAAATAAATATGGGGTAAATGTTGCTTATTTTAAAATCTTCAATCAGAGAATCAATAAAACAAAAATACAGCACATTTT